>JAFEMH010000426.1:0-555000 GCA_022495995.1 Adenophora triphylla var. japonica
GGACGTTCATGGATGATCCCCACGTCTACAAACAGCGCGTGGGAGAGCGACGCTCGTCCGAGTTGAGGCTGTTATGTAGAGAGAGCTCGTTATGAGTCGGCCCAAATTTTGGAAGGTCGAGCTACGCTGAAAGTGATGATATTCTTTGTAATTGACGTTGCCCAAATCATACGAGAGGCTGGCTTCATCCAGTGTCTTTTTTTTGTGATGGGAACCATAGTGCAGGCCGGGCTTTCTTCCAACTTGAGCTTGTGCGGGTAAGATGAAGTGAGTAAGGACCGGAGTGAGATGTTAGCTGAGTGCGCTTGAGTGTGTCAAGACGGGATCTTGGCCTTTGGGTCCAAGGTTTCGGCTTCTTTGGCGTAGGGCCCCTTTTCAGTTCGTGGCTCGGGTGTGGGTGGCCTTTTGTCTGTCCGTGGAGGATTCACTGGGATTTGATCGGAACGTGTCGAGAACATTCACCTCTGGACTTATGGTTTTGCTTGTCTCTCCCGTTTTACGTAGTGGGAGGAGCTGATTGGCACAAGGCCGGCTGCGCATTTCAATTCGTTTCTTGTCATGGCTTTCTTGAAGCATCGATAGTGGCTTTGAGATCTTCCCAGAGACGGGGTTGGATTATACGGACCTTCGGGCCTTCGGTGGCGGTGCGAAGCTCGTCCCGGTGATCATGGGCAGACATTGCCATGGCCTTGTGCGAGCTAGGCTTCTTTGGAGTAGATGACATAGTAGTCAAACTTTCCGAGGGTTCTCAAGGGTTCCAGCGTAGGATCACCGGATTCGTACCTCTTTTTCGGTTTTTGTTGAGAAGATAGCTTCTTCTTTCGTCGAGGGCGGCCCTCGTTCATTGCATCCTGGAATTCCATTTCCAGGACAAGCACTTTACAATCGCGGAACGTCCCACCGAGATGTGTTCGTTGTTCGGCGGTTGTATCGGGACCTCGGGAGGCTGGATGGGCGAAGCTTTCCTACGGAAGGTCTTGTGGCCTTACGTCATAAGCTTGCATGGCTCGTACGAGGGTAACGGGTTGACTTACGGGAGACAATGAGAGATGTTAGAGGCTGTAGGAAGCGGTCATGGCTTGGGAAGCCCCGGGTAATTGGGTGGCTAATGTTCCGAAGTGGTGCATGGCACCTTCGATCAGAGCTTGTTGCTCACCTTGACGTTTCTCAGTAGCCATGAGGACTGCCAAACTTCTTCCAATGTTGGGAAATTTCTTGGGGGTAAGGTCCCGATTCTCATCGTTGTTATCCACCGGCTTGGCCGTAGGGGAATTGACGGGTGTCTGATGACAGTGGGAAGGAGGTAGGACCTTCTTTGTTTGACACTTGGGAGACGGGTTCCGGGTACTCTCGACCACTCTCTGTTAGTTTGGAGGGTGATGGGCAAGGTTTAGACATGGGAATGGCCTAGCGGGATAAAAGGGGAAAGCTCACGTGGCATGCGGTTTAGTTTCTTTTATTTTTGCTTTTTTTTTTTTTTTTGTTGTTTTACTTTACTTAAAAACATGTTTTCTCAGAATCCTAGGTAGGTTGGAAAAGATTGCTCTTCTTTTTCGCAACTATGCTAGATCCTGGAGTCGATGGAGACCATTTGTGCGGCTATAAGCCCCTCGTTTTGCACTGTATTTCGACATCCCGGGGTGGACGGCCCCGGGCGAGGGTCCTATAGTGCAAGCGGTTTCCACCGGCCTAAAGAAAAATCGAACCTAAGGACCCGAGCTGTCATGTTCGTTTTGATGCGTTAGCCATGTGAATAGTGAACCGAGAGGGCCATTTGAGTCAAGATCGGAGTCAAGAGTTCGCGCATGACCTCTCTTTACCTTGCTTGCGCAAGGGATCTGTGACGTTAGGCGTTGGGCGGTCATATTGTCATGGGCTGACGTATCAAAGGCGTGATGACATGGTGTCATGCGAGCATGGATGTATATCGGGACGGAACATCGTGCAGGTGTAGCCGGAAATCAAGATCGAGGTCAAGATTTTAGCATGACCTTTCATCGCTTTGCTTGCGCAAGGGATCTTGAGTTCCGAGCCTTGACTTTCGAAAAAATGGCCGCATAGTATATGTATCCGAGTGTATGACACGGGCCAGGTAAAAACCAACCGAGTCCGGACGAGTGTGACTCAAGACTCAAACGTGCGGGGTTGACGCTTGGCTAGGATGGGATGTTTGGAATGATCCCGTGCGCGCCCAAGAGGCCTAGGAAGACCTAACGGGCTGCAATGGCCCGAGACCACTCCGGGTTGAGGGTTGTAGTGTGCGGTGTATCCGGCGGCGGTGCGCGTAGCGTGCGGTGTAACCGGCGGCGGTGTGAGTAGAGTGCGGTGTAACCGAGCGGCGGTGCGCGTAGTGTGCGGTCTCTAAAATTCTTTTACGAGTAAAACGAAGTTTTGAAGAATTTTAAATGTATGCACAGATGTATATTGATGCATTTTTTTTTGTATTTTTTTTTTTTGTAAAATAAAAACGAAGCACGTGCACACACACACAACAGTTAAAGGAAGGGGTAAAAATGAAAGTTTGACCCTCATCATCGTTTTTAAAAATCTTTTGTTTTGTTTAAAAGTTTTTAAAACAAAATCGTATCCCCAGCGGAGTCGCCAACTGAAATAGCCCGGATCCGAATAGGGCTTCGCAGCCCCCGGCATCTGGCATGTCTTTCGCGTTGGCGGCGGTTTTAGTCCCGCCGTTTTGCTTTCGCATTTTGTAGAGTCGCCACGCCGTTTTTATTAAGCCCAAAACATTGAAAAAGGGCATCAGTTTAAAGATAATTTTAAACTGTTTTTGTGTGATGAGATTTTGAGTTCGGAGGTCAGATGACTTCCCGGGAAGAGAATATTAGAATATTAGAGCTCACCCGCGTAGCCTCGTAAAACGAGTCTTTCGAATACCCCTAATATCCTTTAAATGTTGTGTGTGTGTGTGTGCTTTTAAAAATGCATGCTGTATCGGATGTCTACATTGTATGCTATGTATGGAAATGTATTGAAATAGTGTAGGAAGGAAGCCTTACCAATGTTGGTTCGTGTCCGTCTTCATTTGGGAATAGTGTTTGAGGTCGGAGTAGCGTTCGGTATGGATCGGGATTGCTTCGGGAAGGGCCGGTTGTACTGCGGACAGAGTTTCGGCGTGAGTTGATGTTGCGAGCTGCGTTCGGGCGAGAGGTTCGGCGTGCGTGGGGATCGTCGGGATCACTCGGGCGGAGGTTCGGCGTGCGTTGTGGTGGCGGAGTCACTCGGGCAGAGTTTCGGCGTGGTTGGGGATCGTCGGTTTGACTCGGAAAGAGCCGGGACACCGTGGAAAGACCGACAAGGCCTCGGAGTACCACGAGGGGCCTCGAGTACCTCGAGAGTGCCTCGGGGCGCGGGAGCGTCTTGGGAGCGCTCGGAGAGGCTTCGGAGCACCACGAGGGGCTCGGAAGGCCTCGGAAGGATCCGAAGGGGCGGGAATGCCTCGAGAGGACTTAGAGGGGGAGCCAGAAGGCTTAGGGAGGAAGAGAGAAGTGGGAGGTGTGTGAAAATGAGGAGGGGGAGCCCTCTATTTATAGTAAAAATTTTCGTGCAAAGAGGTCCGTACGGACCTCCTCGTTATCCGAGGAATTTTGGATTTCCTTGATTTGAGGGAATATGTGATGATGGTGAATATTCTGAAATCATGGTGTCCCCTGAGCAATAAGGTCCGTACGGACCATCTTGCATGCAAAGAGGTCCGTACGGACCAACTAAGCATGAGGGTGATGATTACTTTCGGGATTTGAGGGAATATTGTGGACTTTAAGGAGATTCAGTAATTATGACAACAAAGAGGTCCGTACGGACCAATATTGCTTTCCCAATTTCCTGAAAATTCCTGAAAGGTCCTTTTGTCCCTTTTTATCCCAGGAAGGCTCCTCCCTTGGTTTGGTTGGGGGTTTAGAGAGGGTTTTGAGTGAGAGGGGTCGTCGAGACTGTGTTGATGAGTCTGCGGTGTCTCCCGTGTGTTTGAAAGGGTGTGATCCAGATTGGGGTACTTACAATACCCACAGCAGGCTGTTGATGGGTTCAGAGAGCAGATGGCCCGGGATACCGTTCTTCTTGACATGACTGATGTCCGGACCCTCAGGTTCTTTGCCAGGGCCTTTTCAGGAGCAGCTTTTCCCGCTCACACACTGATACGGAAGACCCGAGGGACCACATATCTGTCCACCTTGTATCTCATTTGGTATGGGGAGCAGATGGGACCAGTTCAGCACATCATTGAAGTATATTGCCGAGGGATCCGAGGAGGAGACCAAACTAGCCCAGGAGCTACGCGTCTTGAGGCACGGCGACCCGGGCTAACGTGGCCAAGCCGATCCAAGCAGCCAGTTTTGAGAGACTCGTAGAGAGGAGAGCCAAGATGAGGATGACCACAGAAGTTATGGCTCGGAGGACGGCTTTGAGAGAGGAGAGGGCTGCCCGAGGGCGGCGAGAGGCTGCTGCCGGATTGGTTGACTCACCGACTCGTATTATTCCTGAGCCGGGACGATGGGAGACAGAACTGTTTGGGATAGCTAAGCCAAAGACCTCCCGAGGAAGAGGAAGAAGAAGAATGCTAGTTCGGGAGTGGGAACGAGTGACTAGGATTAGGTGACCTATCATTGTATCCCTTGTTGCCGACACAGACAATTTAGATGTTCTTTTTAAAATATATTATTTCTGCTAATGTTAATGAGTCGAGAGTAGACCGTGCTTGAACTCATCAATGAATGTATTAATGTGATGAAAGTTGAAATTACTTCAGAACTTAATCAAGACACATTTTGGTAATCACAAATACAACTGTTGACAGGATTTGGTGATTTTTATGATTTTTAGACCGAACCGCGCGCGAACGGCTGCCTACGCTCCCCTTTTACAGAATGGACTAAGGGGCTCAGGTCTCCGTAGTTCGACCCAATTAACTTTGTGTTTAAGAAAGGGGTAGATATAAGGGGGACAAATGGTGCAACCCTGTTTTTTACCTAGACCGCCCATTTTTAGGGTTTTCAGCCTAGTTGGGTATATTCGTTAGCACCTAGCGCGCCCTTTGTTTTGCACGGACTGCCTTTTGAGAGGTTTTCAGTCTCGTCTGGGTACATTATTTTCGCGCTTTTGTTTTTTTCTTTTTCTTTCTTTTTTTTTATATAGAGGGGAAGACTCGATTCAGACGTAATAGCGGCATAATTTGTCGCCGTTCACCGGGTGCATGAAGGGGTTACCATCCAAATCTGTCAACTTCATTGCTCCGCCAAAGAAGATCTCTTTTACCAAATACGGGCCTACCCAGACTGGCGCCCACTTGCCCAAAGGACTGAATTGATTCGGCGGCTTTTCTTTTAGGACCAAGTCACCCACTTTAATGTCGCGGGGATGTACCTTCTTGTCAAAGGCCCTAGGCATGCGCTTCTGATAAGCCCGGATGTGCTCCATCGCCTTAAGTCTTCGCTCGTCTTGAAGAGCTAACTCGTCATGTCGACTCTGAAGCCAGTCTATCTCGTTGACTTCATATTCATACAGAACCCGAAGAGAGGGTATCTCTAATTCAATGGGAAAAACGACATCCATTCCATATTGTAAGTGCTCCAATTTGAGTCGTTAGTATTTTCGTTAGAAAATTAACGAAAGTTTTAACATTACTAACATTTCTAACAATTCCTAACTTCTCTAACAAAGTGAGGGTAAAGTGGGCATTGCCATTTAAGGTTAAACCTAGAAAAGAATCTCAAAAAGCAAAAGAAATTGGAAAAATCCGAATTAGGCAAGTTGAAAAACAAAAACTGCTGAAATTTTGAATAATATTCTTCTGTTCAAAGCACGGAGCGGCATTTAATGCACCGGTGCACGTGTACGGAACCATCCGCGCGGACATCTTTGTCCCTCACGGGGGCTATAAATTGAACCCTCCTCTCTCGGTTTACCTGACACAGATTTTACACATAGAAGCTGCATTTTGGCGAAAATTAGAGAGAAAACAGTGGGAATCCTTAGATTGCCACCATTTTCTCTTGAACCTTTCCCAATTTCACTTCAACCATTCTCATATCACTCTTAAACACACCAAGCTCAAGCTTAAAACACTACTCAAGAGGAAGATTAGGGAGAAAACATAGAGGACTTAAGTGTTATCTACTTGTTTTCTCTTTGATCAACTCTATCATCAAACCCTAAACACATTCAAGCCTTGAATCCATCCAAACACAACTCCAAAACACCAAATCTTGATACTCCTCAAGTCAAACACCAAATCTTGATACTCCTCAAGTCAAATTCCAAGCCTAGGAAGATAGGGTGTCACCATTGGTAAAGCCCTCCTTCTCTAAACCCTAAAATTCCCTTTTAATCTCTTGTTCATCTTGTTCTTCTTATTTGATTTGCTTTATGTCTAATTTAACTTAAGTCTTGACCTTAGATGGTCATCTTGAAGTTCATCTTCATGAATGACCATCTCAAAGGGTCCAAATTTTAAATCTCTAGTTGATTTGTCTCTTTAATTTCATCTCTACAAAATATCCCCTTTCCCTTTGCAAAGGACATGTTTAAACCCCATAAAATTCCCCAAGGATGACTTGAATATGATAACCACTTAACACAAAGTAGTGGAATCAAGTCTAGGGATGAAAATGGGGTGAACATAGATGCAAATCCCCCAAAAATCACATTTTCCCTCAAGAACATCTTGCTGTCCAGTAGCATTGTTCTGAGACCTCAGTCCATTTTCCTATTTTTTGGACATACAGAAACTTGGAATTTGGTGTTGACTACAAAATACTTTTTGTAGCCAACATCCAGATATTTCCAGACATATTTTTACTTTATTTTTTGCGTGAGTAAAAGTCCTTTTTTCAAATTTTCTTTTAAAGGTCAGTTCATCAGTCTCTGGAAATCCAGATTTCACATCTGAGATTTTCAGAAGGTTTTTGTCCCTCAAATCATCTCCAAAATGGGAAGTTCTTTTACAGAAACCTTATTTAAGGTGTTTTGAACATTTTTCATTCTCGGATTTTTCCCAGATTCTGGAGTTTTCAAGCCCTAAAGTCCATTTCAAAATTAAGTGTCCACTGCCTTTTTCGTTCTGGCAGAAATGGTTTTCAACTTCCAAAAATCTTTTGAGTACCAAATCTCAACCCAAAAATCATGGGATCTGTCCAAAGTCTAATAAAGAATTCCCAATTTTTACTTTCCTCAGTTTCAACTTATTTTGGCCAAAGTAACACACACACACACAAACAAATGATTTTAAAATGTTTGGAAGACTCGTTTTACGAGGCGTTCCGGGTGCACACTAACGTCCTTCCCGGCGCGTAACGTGACCTCCGAACTCGAATCTCTTGATTCCGGGCATTTTTCAAAGTTTTGGCCCTTAAAACAAAAATGGCGTGGCGACTCCGTTTGATCACAAAAAAAATCGGGTACATCACAGTGGCGACTCCGCTGGGGACAAACAAGTTTTATCTTTTCAAAAAAAAAAAAGAGAAAAACTTTTGAGGGTCAAGCTTCCGTCCCGACATTTGAAATCCTTTGTTTTGTGTGTGTTGATTTTTGCACATTTTCGTGTTTGTTTTGGCCGCCTCGGAAAAAGTCAAAATTTTGACTGTCGGAAATCATGTCCCTAACTGTTGGAATTTTTGTGATTATGTGCTTATGTGTTCATTAATTTTCAAAAAAAAAAATTTCAAAAAAAAAATTTCAAAAAAAAAATTTCAAAAAAAAAAGAAGTGAAAATTTTCAAAAAAAAAAAAATCATGCATCATGCCTTTTAAGACACATAAAAAAAATCTCTATTTTACTCAGAAAAAGAAGATAGACAGCTTGCACACTACGCGCACGTGACCGTACATTGTACACTACGTCCCTAACCCGAGGAAATCCTTGTCGCGGTCCGTTTGGTCTTATTACGCCTCTCGGACGAGCACAGGACTACCCAAACATCCCATGGAGCCTCGTGTCGACCATGCACTTGTCCGTGACACACTTTGTCCGAGACCCGGTTGGTTTTTAGTGCAGTGCAGTGTCATGCCACTGTACGTGTATAGACCTTTCCTTTCAAGCCTTTGTCGGCATACCGACTCAATATCTTTCGGGGACCTAATCGGTCGAAGTTACGCCGGTTTTCCGCCGCGGACTTTGACCAAGATATTGACCGGCGCCTTGACTTCGGCTACGGCGGCACAAATTATACACGACTCCCGGCATTGACGAGTCATCAAGGATTAATGATTATTCCATGCCCAATTACGGCTTAACTAACGACAAGTCAAGATCAATTGTGGACGCTTATCAGTCCAAATCATGCCGACTTTTCGTCGAGCCCTCGGACATGATCTTGACTTTGACGTCAGCTTTGTCCGTAATTTACATCGAATGCTCGTTAAGACTCGATTACCCGCCAGACTTTTAGGATCGTTTTTCTTTGGGTCGGTGGGACCCGCTTGCCCTATAGGACCCTCGCCATTTGTCCACCCTGGGAGGTCGAAATACGGGTGGAATACGAGGGGCTTATAGACGTAGTGACGGGGCCCACGATCCGGGATCCCGAGTAGTTTGCGAAAAGAAGAGCAATCTTTTCCAACCGATTAGGTTAATAAAACATGTTTTAAGTAAACGTGAACAAATAAGCGCATGTTGCATGAGCCCAAAGCCCAAACACCTACCCACCTTCAATTCCCAGACATCGAACCCTCGTGTCTTTCCCCCCCTGACTCCGCACAAAGCTTGGTTTCGGGCACCGGGTCACCGTTTGATCAGTTGGGAAGAGTCAAGCGCTTCGTCAGCTTCACCGTTTGTTCCGACTCCGAATTTCGAATGTACATCAGGTGGTAACGATGGGGACAACGTCACTCGCCTCCGGGACTCCTCGGACGGAACAACGGTGGAATCGGCTAAGCCGAACGGATGAGAGTGCGCCGGGAAGCCACGGTGAAACTGGCCTTATGGAGGCTATCAAAAGCCATGGTCTGGCCGCCAGCCTCAATCCCGATGGCACCTTCACCGTGGAAGAAGACGAGGAGGCCAATCCCACTCTCAGTCGCCCTGATTACTCCAGGATGCCACCACCCACCTCCTATGGTACCACTACCAGAACCCATGCTCCTCGGTCTTCGGGTGAACCGGCTCTCCCCAACCACGCACCACCGGATCCATGCGCCCGACGGCACAAATCAGTTCGCAATCCCTCAGTGGGGACAAAGCCAATACGGAATGTCTTCTCATGGTTGGGGTTATCTCGGAATGCCACAGCTAATTGGGATCCCGCCTCAGTTTGGGACCGATCAATCTGGACTTTCGCAGCAACGGTTTGGAATGCCACCACAGTTTGGTTCGGGGCAACAGTCAGGAGCCCCTCCTCAGAATGATGCTAGCTGTTTGCTCCTTACACGGCTTCCGCAAACCCATTTCTCACTCGGGGTTCAATGGGTTGCAAGCCCCCATCCCGGTTTCATCGAGAATCACCGGGACCACGATATCCTCTCGGTTATGCATCCTCGCCACAACCGGCCATGCAATTCAACAACCGGGGACGGCGGCCCGCACTTAAGCCTACTTATGGGCCTCACTCCGGAAATCCAAGCCATCGGCTACCTCGAGATCTGCCTCCATCTTCTCTGCCGATTGGAAGCCAACAGCAAGTCGCTGGGTTCTATCCCTTTGCCCAAGCTCCTACCTACACTCCCGGGATAATTTGGGCCAAGGACGGGTTTTCACCTATGCTCAGGGATATGGTATTCCTTCCACCAATGCACCACCAACAGCTAGTCCTCTTCCTAGTTCAAATATCGGCTCGAGGCATTCCCGCTCCACCTTTGGATCCCCAATTGGCTTGGTTTATGGAGCAACACAAGGAAATGAAAGCGCGGTCGCTGAATTGACCGTCAAAAGGAACACTTGCTCTTCGGCCTACGAGATCCCGACTCAATTGTACCCCCTGCCTCACAAGTTCGTGATGCCCAATCTCGAACTGTTTGATGGAAGTGCGTTCCCTAAAACTCACTTGGACACCTACACTTTGGCAATGAAAGCTAAGGGATGCACAAACCGGCGGTTGGCCGACTACTTGATCTCTCTTTGAAGTCGGGGGCTTTGAAATGGTTTTTCCGATTGCGGCTGAAGCTAGGGCTACTTGGGAGCAGTTACCGGTACTTTCACGAGATAAGTATAAAGCCAACTTGGAATGGGAAACAAACAGAGTTGACACTGCGGACAACGGTGCGGCGCCACGATGAGAATATTGGGGATTTCTATAGAAGGTGGAACTTAAAGCTTAGTGAAATGGCCATTCCTCCCTCTGACGAGGAGCAGCTAGACATCTTTCAGTCATGCTTGAAGCCGCATTTAAGAGCTTCCCTCAGTCACTTCCCCTACGCTGACTTGCGTGCAATGGTTAATTCCGGGGCTAAGTTCGAAAAGGCTTACAATCAGCAGCCGACTGCTGCACCTTCAGATACCGGGTTTCTTCCACCTCACTACGGCTCTGCCCAACCAAAAGGTAAAGAAGTGATTAGCTATGCGGGACAGGGAGTAACAATGCCACTTCCTTTGTTCCCAAGAAACCTGATGCATCCAGATCCCGGCTCCAAGACTTGAGAAACTTTGGGATGCCTTTGAGTGATATCTTTAGAGGTTTGGTGAGAGAAGGTTTGCTCCGGCCTTTGGAAAATTATCAGCCTAGAAACCCCAATGCTCCTTTGGATACCTCCAAGCATTGTGCCTTTCATCAGTACCATGGGCACCTGACAGATGATTGCGTCCCCCTGAAAAAGGCAATCCAAAGTTTGATTGAACAAGGGAGGTTAGAGGTGCCTGAAGTGCCCAATACTATCAGTAACCCATTCCCTAGAAACAACAACCCGAATGTCAACATGGTCGAGTTTGGCGATTCAAGACTTGTGGGCATAATGGAATTTGACTCACTTTGCGAGGTCAATGAACCAGTCATCACAGGCAAGGAAAATGGTTGGATTGAGGAAGAAGCTGACAAAGAAGTCCGGATGGGAAGACCTGCGATAGCTCCCGTCTCCAGAATAGATGCATGATCCAACAGCAAAGAGCGGCTAGACTAGGGGCTACCTATCTCTAAAATAGTCTTTTAGTCAACCTTCGTAGGTTCTAGTATTTTTCTTTCACCTAAGTCCATCTTGGACACTTGTCGGTTTTGTCCACCTCGAATGTTGTGAAAAGATAGCTTAACTATCATTTAAAATTTATATATATATAAGTCTTTCTTCTTTTCTTGCTAGACTCGAGACATCACTTGCACACCCACGTTACACTTAATTGAAATGGTTTTATCCTAGATGATCACTTGTGTTGCTCAACCACTAACTCTCTGAAATGATTAATATTTAAATTAATCGGAGTGAGAAAATCAATTGATATCTTTCCCAAATTGGGGCTTACCAACTCCCCATCTTGCATCTCATATGCTCACATCCCTTTCATCATCATCCTCTCGTTGCTCGATGAATTTGCATGGATCTTTTCTCATTTAAAGCTTAAGCAAGCAACGAAGACTTAATCTCGTTTAGGTCATCCAGTAGGGATTGCGGTTGAAACCTTTCACCCATAGGAAAGCCATTACCTCACCCTCACTAAACACTACCCTTTCATTTCAAGATCGGCGTGTTTTGAAACCCGGTTTAGCCATTATTTTTGCTCCTTACTGAGAGAAGTCCAAGCAAGCCCAAGAAGTTAACTTCGAGAGTCGGCGATGCGCAAAACATCTCAAGCCATGAAGGAAGGACAAAGATAGTCCTCAACTCCTCAGGAAGCTTTCCAAGTCAAAAAAAAATATAAAAAAAAAAGGCTTCAAAAAAAAAAGAAGGATTGTCGATCCTCACAATTCAGTAAAAATCCCCGACTTCTCAAGAAGCTCTCCAATGATCAAAAAGGAGCCTGAATTCTCGCAAGATCGCAAAAAGTTGTCGATAGCTTGGATTTCCTCTCACCATTACCTTAAACCAATCCCAAGCCATCCTCTCGATTTTAGAGGATACTCCCATTACCCTCGCCTTTGGCCAAAGTCAAAATTTGACCTCTCATTCTTAGAGGCAATCAATCTTCCCCGCCATAGATTTTCCAAACACATCCCTACAAGCCAACCTCTCATCTTTAGAGGTTCAGTCAGTAAAAGGCCTAGCCGACCTCTCATCTTGAGAGGTCACAATTTCCCAAATCACCCGATGGCCGATCGAAGCCGAGAAACCCAGCTGCAATTCCTATCGGATAGCAATTTCATCATAATATCTTTAAGATCTAAATCAAATTAATGCTTCATTGCTTGCTTAAATTGGAATCTAATCCATTTTGGCTCAAAATTACCAATCAAAGATTGTGCAAATTCGAATTTGATTCATGTGAGCATAATTCATTTCTACTCCACAAACACTTGCCGTGGATGTCCCACTGGGGCTTCACATCCATGTCTTTCATGGACACTCTAAGGGGATATGTCATTCGAATCTCCAATCCTCAAAGGACCTCAAAGTCTTGAATTTTCGGGTTAAGCCCGAACTACGGCGACCTGAGCTCTTCATAATGGAGGGAACGTAGGCAACCAGAAATGGTCCGGTCGAAATCACAAACAAATCTCAAAAAAAAAATACGGTCTCATCAAGGATCGTCCCTATACACTTTCCGTCTTTTCGAGCTTGATTCTCGATATCAGTTGGTTTTCTCCTTGTGATTAATCAAAATATTTGTTCATATCAGATTTAAGGGTTGAATAACTCGAACATTAATAAAGGGTTTTAAGCAGCCTTGTGATCATCATGAATAAGACAAGTTTTCAAGTGTCTCGACAAGTCTTCACTCTCTCCATCGTAGGGAAATAGAGCCAAACACTGTCTTTCTGTCAGCAGGGGCTTCCATACATTTTTCCACACCTTGTGATGCTTATACTCTCTCAAAAGAGTCAAACCTAAAGCGAGTGTGTATACACAAAATCGGGATTCATTCCCACTTTTCGAAAGATGTGCCCCTGCACGTAAACATTTCTGAGTCTTGTCCATTGGCTGGTTGACTAAGATCTGAAAAGATAGGTGCCTCCCTGGTCACATGATGACTCTCTCTACAGTAAGACTGCTCTGAATTTATTCACGCTGGGGCTTGCTAAGCGGTTCTCCCAGGTTCTTCTGCATCAGCTCTTCAAGCTGGGGCTTCTATAGTCATCTTTGGGTCCACATTGGGTTCTTCACTACGAGATAGACTCGCCAAGTCGCTTCTTCAAAATCTGGACTTTGCCTACTCAGGATCCGGGGGCTTTGTCAAGGTGGTCTTTTGGACCCGAATTTTATCAAGTCGCAAGAAAGAATTTCAGCTTCAGAACTTGGTACACGGCAGCTTCCCGTAGCATCGGAATTCAAGATCAGGGTTTCTCCCGGCATTAGCAATTCCATCAAACCATTCTCCGGATAAGGTTTCGGCCAAAGTCACAGCTCACCCAAATGAAAGAAGCTTCACTCGTATCAACGTGCCCTAGAGCCTGTCAGCATCAGCTTCAAATGACCAAGAATGAGAGGGAAAATTTCAATCAAGACCCGGGATCCGAATCCAATCTCATCAAAATTGAGGTCCATGTGATACTATTAACAAAACCTCATCAACAGCCGCTGTTTTAATCGCGATCGAGGGCGCTCACCCCCCACTTGCTCAAAATCTGTTCCAAGCAGTCTCCATACCCATGCATCCCCACAAAAATCTCCCAAGGGCTCATGTAGCATGCACAAAACTTGAGTCAATAGGAACAATCCTAAGTGATTGAAGATCATAAATCATAATTTCCCTGCCAAAAGCTTAGGCCAAGTGCATCTTCGAAAGCAAGTAAATGCATCATCTCATAATCATTTTTGGTTCTATGCACGCATCCGCCATCATGAATGCCATATATGCATCTTCCTCTTCACTAACGAATGCAGGAATTCAAACGTGAAATCAAATCCCCCTTTTTTCGGCAAGGATGATCTTCACCAAAGACGACCTCAAATGGATGAAAACATCCCCCAACATCCACAAACATATGAAGACCGCCTCCAGTGTCTACAAATCGGTCAGAGACGCCAAGTTCTCCAATACAATTCGGTCAGAGACGCCAAGCTCTCCAATACAAATCGGTCAGAGACGCCAAGTTCTCAAAATGCAAATCAGTCAGAGACGCCAAGTTCTCCAATACAAATCGGTCAGGGACGCCAAGTTCTCCAAATACAAATCGGTCAGGGACGCCAAGTTCTCAAATACAAATCGGTCAGGGACGCCAAGTTCTCAAATACAATGCGGTCAGAGACACCAAGTTCTCAAAAGCAAGAAGTCCCAATGTGAAGACAAGCTCAACAACCTCTACAAGGTTGACGATCACCAGCAAGATACAGACTCAACCAAACTCCTCCTTCAGGTCAAAATGCCTCCAAAGACAGCAAATCGTCGGCAGAAACCGTCCCACGAACGGCAACCTAACAACTCTTCATCAACATCAGCCGTAGCCTCAGTCCTTCCAGCAGCTACAGGTAAGCACAGCACAGGTATGAAAGCATATCTTAGTCAACTACTTTTCTAAAAGAACATTATCATAAAAAACACGGGTAACTCCCAAATACTGTCAAACCATCAAAGACCATCCCCAGCAGTTTTCGAACTACGTCCAGGCTTGATTCCCACTCGGGATACGTAGGTAGCCTACCATAGGTTCAGCCGCTCGACCAACACGGTCACCCTTTTCCCCGATAATCATCGTAAACTCTAATCTTCCCCTGCGAGAATGCCCTCAAATAGTCTCTCAAAACCTCGACTTAGGATCATACTCCTGAACTAGGTCCCCGACTTAGGATCATACTCCTGAACTAGGTCCCCATTTAGATTCATACTCCTGAACTAAACCTCGACTTAGAATCATACTCCTGAACTAGGTCCCCATTTAGGTTCATACTCCTGAACAAAACCTCGACTTAGAATCATACTCCTGAACTAGGTCCCCATTTAGGTTCATACTCCTGAACAAAACCTCGATTTAGAATCATACTCCTGAACTAAGTCCCCATTTAGGTTCATATTCCTGAACTAAAATCCACCAAAGGACCATCCATCCCAAACCGTCAAAGGGAAATCATTTCAAATCAAGGTTCGAGGCACCTAAGACGCCATCATCAAGGTTCAAGGCACCTAAGACTCCATCATTAAGGTTTGAGGCACCTAAAACGCTATCACACACAACACTAGGAAAAGCGATAAAATGCAATCATCCCCTAATTCGACAAACCAAAACTATAGGGCGACTTCCCAAAAATAGTCAGATCATAGGGTGACTTCCCAAAAATAGTCAGATCATAGGGTGACTTCCCAAAAATAGTCAGATCATAGGGCGACTTCCCCAAAATAGTCAAACCATAGGGCGACTTCCCAAAAATAGTCAGATCATAGGGTGACTTCCCAAAAATAGTCAGATCATAGGGCGACTTCCCCAAAATAGTCAAACCATAGGGTGACTTCCCAAAAATAGTCAGACCTTAGGGTGACTTCCCAAAAACAGTTAGATTACAGGGCGACTTCCCAAAAATAGTCAAACCATAGGGCGACTTCCCCAAAATAGTCAGATCATAGGGAGACTTCCCAAAAATAGTCAAACCATAGGGTGACTTCCCAAAAATAGTCAGGTCATAGGGCGACTTCCCAAAAATAGTCAGATCATAGGGTGACTTCCCAAAAATAGTCAGATCATAGGGCGACTTCCCCAAAATAGTCAAACCATAGGGCGACTTCCCAAAAATAGTCAGATCATAGGGTGACTTCCCAAAAATAGTCAGATCATAGGGCGACTTCCCCAAAATAGTCAAACCATAGGGTGACTTCCCAAAAATAGTCAGACCTTAGGGTGACTTCCCAAAAACAGTCAGATTACAGGGCGACTTCCCAAAAACAGTCAAAACCTCAGGGCGACTTCCCAAAAATAGTCAAACCATAGGGCGACTTCCCAAAAATAGTCAAACCATAGGGCGACTTCCCAAAAATAGTCAAGCCATAGGGTGACTTCCCAAAAATAGTCAGATCATAGGGCGACTTCCCAAAAATAGTCAGATCTTAGGGCGACTTCCCCAAAAATAGTCAAATCTTAGGGTCAAAGACCCGAACTACGACTGGCTTGATTCCTTTTAAGGATACGTAGGTAGCCTATCGCTAGGTTCAGCCATCAGACCAAAATGGTCATTTATATCCCCAGCAGAGCGGACACACAATTTCAGCCATCCGACCGAAAATGGTCATCTCTTATCCCCAGCAGAGTTTCTTTCCAGAATCGACCGAGAACTCGCTCATCGTGTTCGAGGCACCTAAAACGCCATCATCTCCAGGGTCAAAGGCCCGAACTACGGCCGGCTTGATTCCCATTCGGGATACGTAGGTAGCCTATCGCTAGGTTCAGCCACTCGATCACTTGATCACTCGATCACTTGATCATCCCGTCAAATTTGGAGCCTTACTCTTATCGACGACCCCGCTTCCTTCGAAAGCGCCGTCGCCGAGGGGCTACTGTAAGTGCTCCAATTTGAGTCGTTAGTATTTTCGTTAGAAAATTAACGAAAGTTTTAACATTACTAACATTTCTAACAATTCCTAACTTCTCTAACAAAGTGAGGGTAAAGTGGGCATTGCCATTTAAGGTTAAACCTAGAAAAGAATCTCAAAAAGCAAAAGAAATTGGAAAAATCCGAATTAGGCAAGTTGAAAAACAAAAACTGCTGAAATTTTGAATAATATTCTTCCTGTTCAAAGCCTGGAGCAGCATTTAATGCACCAGGCACGTGTACGGAACCATCCGCGCGGACATCTTTGTCCCTCACAGGGGGCTATAAATTGAACCCTCCTCTCTCAGTTTACACAACACATTTTACACACAGAAGCTGCATTTTGGCGAAAATTAGAGAGAAAACAGTGGGAATCCTTAGATTGCCACCATTTTCTCTTGAACCTTTCCCAATTTCACTTCAACCATTCTCATATCACTCTTAAACACACCAAGCTCAAGCTTAAAACACTGCTCAAGAGGAATATTAGGGATTAAACATAGAGGACTTAAGTGTTATCTACTTGTTTTCTCTTTGATCAACTCTATCATCAAACCCTAAACACATTCAAGCCTTGAATCCATCCAAACACAACTCCAAAACACCAAATCTTGATACTCCTCAAGTCAAACACCAAATCTTGATACTCCTCAAGTCAAATTCCAAGCCTAGGAAGATAGGGTGTCACCATTGGTAAAGCCCTCCTTCTCTAAACCCTAAAATTCCCTTTTAATCTCTTGTTCATCTTGTTCTTCTTATTTTGATTTGCTTTATGTCTAATTTAACTTAAGTCTTGACCTAAGATGGTCATATTGAAGTTCATCTTCATGAATGACCATCTCAAAGGGTCCAAATTTTAAATCTCTAGTTGATTTGTCTCTTTAATTTCATCTCTACAAAATATCCCCTTTCCCTTTGCAAAGGACATGTTTAAACCCCATAAAATTCCCCAAGGATGACTTGAATATGATAACCACTTAACACAAAGTAGTAGAATCAAGTCTAGGGATGAAAATGGGGTGAACATAGATGCAAATCCCCCAAAAATCACATTTTCCCTCAAGAACATCTTGCTGTCCAGTAGCATTGTTCTGAGACCTCAGTCCATTTTCCTATTTTTTGGACATACAGAAACTTGGAATTTGGTGTTGACTACAAAATACTTTTTGTAGCCAACATCCAGATATTTCCAGAAATATTTTTACTTTATTTTTTGCGTGAGTAAAACTCCTTTTTTCAAATTTTCTTTTAAAGGTCAGTTCATCAGTCTCTGGAAATCCAGATTTCACATCTGAGATTTTCAGAAGGTTTTTGTCCCTCAAATAATCTCCAAAATGGGAAGTTCTTTTACAGAAACCTTATTTAAGGTGTTTTGAACATTTTCATTCTCGGATTTTTCCCAGATTCTGGAGTTTTCAAGCCCTAAAGTCCATTTCAAAATCAAGTGTCCACTGCCTTTTTCGTTCTGGCAGAAATGGTTTTCAACTTCCAAAAATCTTTTGAGTACCAAATCTCAACCCAAAAATCACACCAAAAATCATGGGATCTGTCCAAAGTCTAATAAAGAATTCCCAATTTTTACTTTCCTCAGTTTCAACTTATTTTGGCCAAAGTAACACACACACACACAAACAAATGATTTTAAAATGTTTGGAAGACTCATTTTACGAGGCGTTCCGGGTGCACACTAACGTCCTTCCCGGCGCGTAACGTGACCTCCGAACTCGAATCTCTTGATTCCGGGCATTTTTCAAAGTTTTGGCCCTTAAAACAAAAATGGCGTGGCGACTCCGTTTGATCACAAAAAAAATCGGGTACATCACACATATGTCAAAGCGAACGGGGTTTCATCGGTGGCTGTTCTTACCGAAGTACGGTAGCCCCATAATGCCAAGTGATACTTCTCAGGCCAATCCCGGCTCCTTTCGGCCACTTTTCGGATGATCCTTTCTAGGTTCTTGTTTGCGGCCTCGACAGCACCATTGGTTTCAGGGCAATAAGGGGAGGACTTGTGTCGCTTGATCCTGAATTCCGCAAGCAGTTCGTCGGTATGTCCCTCGAAGTGTGACCCATTGTCGGAAATAATCTCATTCGGAACTCCGTATCGGCACAGAATGTTTTCTTTTATGAAACGGGCTATCTTTTTGGAGTTCAGGACCTTGTAGGACGCCGCTTCAACCCACTTGGTGAAGTAATCCACAGCGACCAACACAAATTCGTGCCCATTGCTACCGGCAGGAGTTATCTTTCCAATAACGTAGATTCCCCACGTTGCGAATGGCCAAGGAGTGCTCATACAGTAGAGATCATGGGGAGGTATATAGTTGAGATTGGAGAACCGCTGACATTTATCGCAGGTCCGCACAAACTGAATGCAGTCAGTCTCCATGGAGATCCAATAATAACCCATCCTGAGTATACTGAACATCAAGGCTCGGGCGTTCATATGTGGTCCACATGCGCCACAATGGACTTCTTCCATGACCTTCCTGGCCTTAGACTTGCTGATACAGAGTAGGAGTGGCCCTCGGTGCCTCTTATTCCATAAGTCATCTCCCAGAATAACGTACTGTGCAGACAACCTTTTTAAAGCTTGCAAACTTTTGGCACGGAGACCTTCTTTCGGCCTACCATCCTCTTCTGTAGGGAACGAGGCTTCACCGTGCTTAAGGTACTGAAAGATCTGGCTGTACCATAGGTCATCGACTTTTTCTAGCTCAATCTGACAACAGTAGGCAGGGTTCTCGCACCTCCCAACTCTGAATGGATTTACTGGCTTTCCCTCTGGAATCTCTACCAAAGAGGCTAAAGTGGCCAGGGCATCTGCGAACCTATTCTTGTCCCGGGGTAGATAGTGGAACGTGACCTCCTTAAATTGGTTAATCAAGTCCTCCATGTAAGCATAGTACATTTGCAGGTACTGGTCCACAGTTCTCCACTTATTGGATACCTGATTGATGATTAGCTGAGAGTCTCCGTACACCTCCAGCTTTTCGAAGTTTCGCTCTAAAGCTGCCTCGAGGCCAGCTATACAAGCTTTGTATTCCACGGCATTGTTAGTAGCCGGGAAATTCAACTTGACAGCAATGGGGGTGTGCACATCCTTTGGATCAACCAACACCATGCCGATACCATTGCCCCTTTTGTTGGCGGCACCATCAAAGAACAACTACCAACGGTCTGTACCTTCTATCATGAAAATTCCATCGTCTGGAAATTGGGGTTCGAACTCGGGCGCTTCTGAGCTTGGGAAATTTGCCAAATGATCTGACAGAGCTTGGCCTTTGATTGCCTTGCGGGTTACGAACTTGATATCAAATTCGGCTAGAAAGAAAGACCATTTCGCAAGCCTTGATGACAGAGAAGACTTACCAAATAGGCATTTGATGGGATCCATCTTTGACACCAGGTGTACTGTATGTGCCAATAGATAATGTCTCAATTTGCTGACCACCCATACCAAAGCTGCACAGGTTTTTTCTAAAGATGAATAATTCAATTCACTGCCCTGAAGTTTTTGGCTGACGAAGTAGATGGCGTTTTCCACTTTTGAATCTGGCTTTTCTTGCGCGAGCATGGCTCCGACAGCCGTATCTGTAACTGTCAAATATAGCAACAAGGGCTTGTCCTTATGTGGAGGACACAGGATTGGGGGATGGACTAAGTAGGCCTTGATTGTCTCGAAGGCGTTCTGACACTGTTCGTTCCATTCAATCTCCTGATTCTTCCGGAGCAGCTTGAAGATCGGCTCACAAATAGAGGTTAGCTGGTGGATGAATCGGCTGATATATTGGAGACGGCCCATGAAAGCCTTCACCTCTGTAACTGTCGGCGGCGGCTTCATCTCCATGATGGCTTTTATCTTTCTTGGATCGGCTTCAATTCCTCGTTCTGTGACCATGTATCCCAGAACTTTTCCTCGGACTACGCCAAAAGTGCATTTCGCCGGGTTCAACCTCATCTCATGCTCCCGCAGGCGGTTGAAGAACTTCCTCAAGTCGACCAAGTGTTGGCCATCTGATCCCTTGGAATGGATAATCATATCGTCAATGTAGACCTCGATCTCCTTATGGATCATGTCGTGAAAGAGTGCAGTGACTGCTCGCTGGTAAGTGGCGCCGGCATTCTTCAGACTGAAAGGCATAACCGTATAGTAGAAGGTTCCCCAAGGGCTGGTGAAGGCAGTCTTTTCTTGATCTTCTTCGGCGACTTTAATCTGATTGTAACCCGCAAAGCCGTCTACGAATGATTTGACTTTGTAACTGGCAGTAGTATCCACCAAAAGATCGATATTGGGCAAGGGAAAGTCATCCTTCAGGCTAGCTTTGTTTAGGTCTCTGAAGTCCACACAAACCCTGACCTTGCCATTCGACTTGGTAACCGTCACTATGTTGGCCAACCACTTGGGTATTCGACCACTCTAATGAAACCCACTCTGAGCAGCTTCTCTATTTCTTCTTTGACCTGGAGAGACCATTCTGGCTTGATTCGGCGAAGTTTCTGCTTGGCGGCACGGCAGGTCCAGGGGTATTCGGTGCTCAACAGTTGAAGTATCCAACCCGGGCATGTCTTTGTAGGACCAGGCAAATACATCCACGTACTCTTTGAGCAAATCGGTGAGGGCTTCCCGTTCTTCCCCGGCGAAGAAACTGCCAATCTGTGTCTCTTTGGGCTCTTCAGTAGTTCCCAAATTCACTGTAGTTAATACCTCATCGGCAACTTGGGCCCGATTGTCGTCTCGGTCAAAAACCTGCTTTATATTATCATTTAAAAAGTTTTCATCTAAAAAGTATGTGTCCTCTTCAAATGAATCATTATTAACCACTTTTAAGTCATTAAGATTTGTCTTAGTTAACTTATCATTTGTTAAGGTGGCAATTAAGGGATACGCAGAAAGGTCAACCATTTCATTCAGCGCAAAAGGGAAGACAGAGTTAAAGATACGGCGAAGATCATCAGCCGTGAGAGTATCAGACCTATCTAGAAACTCGAACTCAATAACAAAAGACTCTGAGGACTGACTCAGGATTACAGGGATAGACTTAGTCTCAGACACACCAGGACGAGGGGTCAGCCCGAGCTTTTCCATCATAACTTCCCGGTTGGCGATCGGTCCCTTGAAGGAAGTCCAATTCCGGAGCGGCATCTCTGAAGTGCTGACAAAGGTACGCGGGTCAATCTCTTTATCCTCATCAAACTCGATCATTGATACGTAATCTTTCTCAGTCAGAAGATCAGTCACAGGTACATAATCATCCCCGGTCAGAAGATCAACCATATCGGAAGGATCCTTAGCAACATCCCCAGCCATTAGCGGTGTCTCTTCACACAAATCGATCAACGGTGCTTCCATCAGTGGATCAGCCCCGGCGGTTTCTGATAGATCGGCTTCTTCGAACAAAGCTGCGACATCTTTACCCATATCGAGCTTGGTAGTTTCGTCGACTTCCCCAATCATAGGCTCGACCATAGACAACCTCCTGAACTGGTCAGTGAAATCACGGCTTCCCCAGAAGTGGTATTGGCTATCGAAAGTAGTCACAGCCCCTGGAATGTTAGGCTTGCCAATGATAAACTCCTTGATAGGGTTGCTTTTCAGAGTGAGACCTTTCGTCTTCTCGAGCTGGCCCTTGGGGCACACAAAATAGTCATCCTTTTCTTTGACGAAGTACTTTTCCAGGGAGGGATGGTAAGGACGGAGATTAGGTTTGACATACGGCTTTCCAGCAGCACTAGCCTTTCTCTTTTCCACGGCTTCAATCCTGTCGGCCTCTTTGTCCTTGGGGGGTTTTTCCATCATACCCCAGACCTTCCCTGTCTTTCTTTGGCTTTAACTCCTCAAACTTGTGGGTACCTTGCTGACGTCTACTCGGACCAAGCCCCAGAATGTAGTTCATACGTCTCATCATCACCATAACTGGAGGGATCTTATCAAAGGAAGTTTTTAGGTCGATCGCACAGATCTGGGCTTTTGGGCTCTCGACCCTGAAACAGCTCAACATCAAGTTGGCTTTGTCGTGTTTAATTTCCATTACCGGCCTTCCCTCATCATCGGTGCCCTCGATGGTAACACTATCTCCATAGATGATGGTTAGCTCGCTATCTTGGACGAACTTGACGCATTGATGCAGGGTTGAAGCGACCCCATTGATTTGGTGCAGCCACGGCCTTCCTAGCAAAGCGGAGAAACTGACCGGAATGTCTATCACCTGAAACTCGACTACCAGAGGTTTCTTGCCAAACCACATAGTTAACGGTATCACCCCCAAAACCTTCCTAGACGTGGAGTCATACGCCTTTATGGTTTGGTCGGATGGCTTCAAATCAGTGGCCTTAATATTCAACAGGCTCATCATTCTGGTAGGCAGTACGTTCATAGCCGAGCCATTGTCTACCATTACGTGGGGGAGCCGGCGTCCATCTAACTGAACAGTGATGTGCAAAGACTCGTTGTGATTGGCTCCATACTTTGGTAAATCCAATTCCGTAAAGGTGATGATATTTCCGTACTGGGCGGTACCTATCAATTGGCATGCTTCATCAGGGATGGAGTTTACGGACACCATTGTCTTAGATAGGGCTTCCTCCAACTTGAGCTTGTGAGGATAAGAAGAAGTCAAGAGAGACCAGAGAGAAATGTTGGCCTGGGTTCGCTTCAATTATGCAAGGATTGGGTCGTTCTCCGTTAAATCCTCTTCGACTACCCCCTTGGCGTACAGACTTTTACTAGCTCCATTTCCCGGAACAACTGCTTCTTTGTCTTTCCCTGATGATCCGGCAACATCAGTTCCCAACATTTTTCCTGACCTGGTGAGCAAGTTCACCTCAGCTTCTTGGTCCTCATCGTGTTCTGCACTGGTCGCTTTCAATTCTGACCAACTCAACGAAGGTCCCTGTGTAGAGTACGGCCAGGCTGCTTGTCGCAATTGATTAACAGTGATTACCGAGCTTGAATTTGCGGCGCGCTTAATCTCTTCCCAGGTGAGGGGAGTAGTTTGAGAATCGGAAGATGTATTATCATGCTGGACATCATTTGCTAGTTTTGCTGCGACTCGAATATCATCCCAAGACAACATATAGCAGAAATGAGCATTCGATTCATCATCAACATTGATTACATCATTGTTTGCGGGCACAATAGCCTCAAATTTACTCACACCCTCATTGAGACTAGCCTCACCAAATTCTATGACATTGACAAACTCGATCATGTTGACCCTGTTGTTGTTGTTGGGCAGAGGATTGGTGACGATGTTCGGCTTCTCAATCTTGCGCTGGTCGATCAGACTCTGAACGATCCTCCTCAGTGTGAAACAACTGTTGGTAGTATGGCCTGAATTCTGGTGGTAACGGCACTTCAAGCTACGATCCAATCCCGGGGTGTTAGGAGTAGGGTAGTTCTCCAAAGGTTTGATCATTCCTGTCCTCATCAAACCATCAAATACCTCTTCGAGCGGCATCCCCAAATCATCATATTTCGACTTTTGAAGCCGTCCTCCACCGCGGCCGGGTGGCTGATTGTTCTCCCCTTGAATGTAGTTGACGGTGTTAGAGACCGCAGTTTCTTTGCCTTTCGAAGCAACAGGGGCAGAGCTTGGAACTCGATAGCGGGGAGCTGGAGCATTACCAGGAACAGGAGTTGGAACGATGGAGTAGGTAGCATTCTCGCTTTCGGCCCCTGCACTTACCATTTCTCGCAGATTCGGGTAGTATCCCCGGCCAATGGCTTCCCTGACAGATGGTTTGACACATGAAAGGAAGATGGACTTTTCGTCAGAGAGGGGGATCGGGTGAACCAACTCATTTAGCTTCTTGTTCCACCTCTTATAAAAGTCTGTTACGGACTCATCGTGCCTCTGGATGGTGCCGATCAAGTCACTACGAGTGGTGTACCACTCGACACTTCCTTTGTATTTGTCCAAAAAGGCATCAACGATGCGGGACCATGTAGCCCTCGCTTAGGTTTAAGGCCTAGGAACCATCTCAAAGGAGAGTCATCGAGGGATAAGTGAATGTAAAGGGCTAGCATCTCTTCGGTGGCCCCTTTGGCACCCATTGACATGATGTAGCTGTTCATGTGAGTTTTAGGGCATGTGGAGCCTTCAAACTTGGTTATGGGGGCATCTTAAAGTTCTTCGGGAGGGCCTTGGAGTCCTTGAGCTCTACGGGCGACCATGCTGGACCCAAAAGTCATCTTGTGCAATTGTTCTTTCACATACTTCAGTTCTTCTTTCAAACTTGAAACCTCGGAGGATGGGGTTGTCCACGGTTGGAGCTCTTGTTGAGGATGGCACTAGAAACTGCAGCGTGGACACGATTGGCGAGGCGGCGGAGGAAGACCAAGAGTCTTTGGGTATGCTAACATTGATGTCCACTAAGCCAAGCTGGGGGATCTTGTTCCCGTACATGTTGTAACCATTGAATTGGACATCGGGATTAGGGGCCCAAAGCATGCTTGATTGCCGACGACCATGGGCGGGGACACGTCTTGGTGCACGGAGCTGAATACGGGGTGGAATCGTACAGATGCTGGGTGAGAGGAAAACAAATCGCAGGCTGAGGGATGTTGCTTTGGAATTGGGGTTGTGGATATTGCGGGATCTGATCCTGGCAAATCTGGCTTCCTGATATGCGATACCCGTTCTGCTGTTGATTGGACTAATCATGAGGAGCAACAAACTGACCACCAAAAGCTGGGTTGGATGGCTGACTCGCGTTGCCATACGGACTTTGACCCTGAGCCCCAAACTGATTCTGAACATACCCGAACTGCTCTTGGTTGACACCACTAGGCTGCGGCTACGCCCAGGCGGTGCAGGGATAAAACACAAACTGGTCCTGAGCACTGACCTTTGGGAAGGAGCTTGATTCGCCCCTCAGCCCGTATTGCCCACCATAAGTAGATACTGGGATGGGGGGAGGTCTTGACATACTCCTATCAGTCGGCATTGGGAAAGAGCTAGGCACACCATAGGAGACTGGTGGGGGCACATTGTGAAAGCCTTGCCTAGGTGAGGATGGGGGAACAAAACCAGTGCCGGTGATAGTAACATCAGGTTCTTCCCTGATTTCTTCATACGACCCATCGGGGTGACGGATTATGGCGACGCCTTGCACGCGCATTACTTCGACATAGCGAGCCCAACCGGCCTCCTCACGGGCATGAGAGGCTTCGAGAGCAGCACAGAGAGAAGCTTCCTGAGAGAAGTTGAAACCTGGGTGAGGGTTAACAAACGGACTTCCCGGGGGTGTCATGTGAGGACCCACGCCATAACCACTGCTAGGAGAGGCATTCAGAGTTACGTTCGGCCCCGTATTCTGACCTTGATCTGGCCCTACACCTTTACTGGTATTCTGATTCTGAGCTGGATCAACATTCGCATTCGGACCCAAACCCGCTGAAACTTGCGAATCTGCCATCTCTGAGACTGCTGGAAACGAATCCCTGACCGGAGAGAGACTGATTAACCGACCACCCGGAACTCTGACCCAATACTTGCTCGCTGAAAGGGGAGAGAGCGGTTTTAGGTAGGGGAGAGGATAGGCTTAGGACGGACACATGCATATGCTCTTTTTTTTATATATATTTTTATATTTTTTTTATAAAAATGATTTTTATTAATCCTAGGAATTGTTGGAAAAGGGGGACACCTTCTTTTTCGCATTCTACGCTATTCCTGGATCAGTGGGTTCCATCACTACGTCTATAGACCCCCTGTATTCCACCTGTATTGCACCTCCGGGACGGACAATCCCGACAGAGGTTCTATAGGGCACGTGGAACCCACCAATCGAAAGGGAGAACGAACCTATGGGCATACAGGTCAAAACAAGTCAAACTCGGGGTTTTCAAAACCAAGTCCAAGTCAACGTCTAGACTCGGGAGGAGAGAGGGTCGAACGTACGTTTGAATGTACGAGACCGCAATTTGCAGGTAAAATCCTGGAAGAATTGGGCATGACCTCTCCTCTTTTCGAGTTGAAAATCCGGCATGGCCTCTCGTTGCTTAGTGGCGAAATTTCGGCATAACTCTCGTTAGTATGTGCCAAGAATTCGACATGGTCCCGCGTTGGCACATGTCGAGAACGCGTCATGACTTCTTGCGAAGCCAAGTCGAGAAATTGACATGTACCTACGTCGAGACATGTCAAGATTTTGACATGTACTCACGTTGAGTTATGTCGTAATTCCGACATGAAGAGGGAAAGTATGCCAAGATTTTGGAGACGAAGCATGACTCGGAATTTGTGAGAAAATTTTGAAAACCGAGTTTGGAAAATGTTTTGAAAAGTATTGGCCAAAAACCAACCAGTCACGGTAGAAAGTGTGTCACGGACAAGTGTTGGCTGACTCACAGGCTAGGAGGACTTCAGGCGCTCAAATGTAGGCGAAACACGTCACCGTCCGCGATGCCGTCCGTACACTCCCGGGTTCTAACTCTATGTGCGGGTAGCGTGCGAGTAGTGTGAAGGTATTTTTCTAGGAAAAATATTTTTTTGCTTTTTTGTAAAAGATATTTATTATTATTTTTTTTTGTTTTTTGTTTTTTTTTATGCAATATGCAAAAAGGAAAAATAAGAGAATGAGTCCAAAGCATGACAAAAGGGGACTGCCCCAAATGTCCAAATTTACCAGTAGCTGTAGTCCAGAATCATCCTGCCCTGTTCTGATCGACGGAACAAGCAAATAGCAAGGGGGGAAGCCCCGGCTCCCAAAAATGCCACATACCAAAGCATATAGAGCATAGAAGCATGGCAAGGCCCACATGAGCACACAAAATGACACAATGCACACACAAGGAGAATGTAGAAATTGTCCAAGTTGATTTAAAGAAAGTTAGACCCTCTTAAGAAAAACTTTTCCTTTTTTTTTTTTAAAAAAAAACAGAAGAATGATACTGGTAGGTGGGATTGTTAGACCACAATTTATCCCAAGCCCCCGGTTAGGGAGCGATACAGGAAGGTTAATGGTTTCCACCTATATACCAAGTATCGTTTTCATTTTCTTTAAGGACAAAAGTTTTTCAATGAATCCCCAGCGGAGTCGCCACTGAATGAACGCTCGCCGAAATTTTAATGAAAAATTTTTAATGAAAAATTTCCGGTTTTGGGAGTCGCCACGCCGTTTTTTAAGGAAAACATTGAAAAACCTATTTTTAAGAGATTTTGGGTTCGGGAGTCTGGTTACGTGTTTGGGAAGAACTTGAGAGTTCACCCAACACGCCTCTTTCGAGACTTTCAATCAACATTGAACAATTATGGACATTCAAAATGTGTGTGCGATATGTGTCAACAAATAAGGCATGCAAATTTGAAATTTCATTAATGCTATAGGGACTGGATACAACTTGTGAGCCATGATAGGGGGCCACACCCTTTACATATGATGATTTTCATCACAAGGCAGAAGGCTAAGACAATCTGCTCAGGAAGCTCTGATGTCGTCCGACACAGGACTTCCCATGAAGGGGATGTCGGACGACAGATGGCCTCATGGTCAGATTGTCTCATACCATGACAAGGCTATTCTGGAACTGGAACAATATTATTTCACCCAAGGAAAGACACTATTTTGTGGTTTAAGTTTAGTTTGGGGTTGATAGGAGTGAGCAAAGTCATGATTGACTTTTAATGATACGGATGTCATATAACATAGAACATCCGAAGTTGTCTATGTCATATGGCAAACCGCCTCCATCAATAGATTGCACCCAAACAGACCTTAGACACCCCAAATAGTGGCTTATGAGCCAACAATACTTAGGTAAGCTTTGAGTTACGAAAGGGGGACAATCTTGACAGATCTGAAGTCCAAGAAAAGCTTTACAGCCATCTGGGAACTCCATGTCGTATGACACAGGACCTCCAGAGAGTCCTGTGTCGTCCGACATGAGCAGCCTGTTTCAGTGCCCTTCAGTCTGTTTGATTTCCCCTTTGTTCCCAAAGCAAACCAAGCAACTTTATTAACTGAAAGCTGTAAAAAAGTAATATTACGTGAGTATTATGGGAGGATCACATGGCTTTAATGGCCAAATGTGATGAATCACATGTTTATGGCCATTTTTATGTAGCCATCACCTCCTAACTCAATGGAAACAAACAAAGATCCAAACTTTATTGATGCTAATGTCACCAAATGTTCAGATCTGAGGTGGGGAGAAGTGAATATTGAAGATTCACTTCTCCACCACCTTTATCATGCAAAAACCCCAATATTTCACATAATATCAAAGCAAGTAAACATGCAAGGTGATATGAGTGTATGGAAGAGTTTATTAAAGAGAGAAAGGGTTTAGTGGCTACCTATTGTAGTCTACAAGGTAAGAACACCAGTAGTATGGTGCTTACCCCTTCAACACACCAATAAAGGGAACATTTCTTTGGATCTTGGCTTTGGTGTATGTGTGTGTGTGAGGAGGGAGGTGAGTGTGTATGTATGAGAGAGAGAGACTCTATTTCTACAGAGTTTCCCTTATTTTTACTGATATCCTCCCAAAACTCTCCAAAATCCCCCCCTAAAATGATCAGCCATGCCTTGTATTTATAGGCAGGCTGATAGGAAGCTCCATGTCGTCCGAAAGAGGGAGTTAAACTGCCTTAGTGTCATCCTGTGTCGGACGACAGCGTACATCTTTTTGGCACAGTTGGGCCGAATGGATGGCAGGCCCAATGGGTTGATTGAATAATTGGATAATTGGACTCAAATTGCTTTTTAGCAAATACATGAGCCCAAAAATCAATTCAAGTGGACCCAAAACATAAGTTCGGGTCGGGGTACTCACACCTCCCCCTTCCTTCAATCGTAACCCTCGCCGTTCTACTACCACCCCACCACAAGTCCACACTGCTACTGTCCCCATCCAAACTCCCCCACCCTCTTGGCTTATGGACAGTGGTGCCACCAATCACATCACCAATAACCTCTCCAACCTCTCTCTTCACCACCCCTATGTTGGTAGTGATGATGTTATCATTGGAGATGGTTCCACCCTTCCTATTGCAAACATAGGTTCTTTCTCTATCTCTCTCTTTCCCTCGTCCATTGTTTTCAATAACGTCTTACATGTCCCTCGTATCTCTCGAAATATTCTTTCTATTTCTCAATTCTGTAAGGATAATAATGCAACTGTTGAATTCTCACAATCTTCCTTCCTTATCAAGGCCAATCATTCCAACCAGATCCTCCTCAACGGCAAGCTTGAAAATGGTGTCTACATCTGGACTCCACCCTCTCCTCAAGCTCATGTCGCCACTACCTCATCTCTTCAATCATGGCATCACAAACTAGGACACCCTACTCCTCCAATTATTTCCCTCTTAAATAAACAGTTTTCCTTATCAATTCCCTCGCTTTCTTTCTCTCATTGTAATTCCTGCAAAATCAACAAAAGTCATAAACTCCCGTTTGATATATCTACTCTTGAATCTCATGCACCTCTTGATATTATCTTTTCTGATGTGTGGACATCCCCCATTCACTCTTATGATCATTACAAGTACTATGTTATATTTGTGGACCACTATACAAAATATACTTGGCTATATCCACTAAGACATAAATCTGACACCTTTGCTACATTTAATCGTTTCAAACTACTTGTTGAGAAATATTTTTCCCGTCCCATTCGTCAATTTTTCTCTGACAATGGTGGCGAATACCTTAAACTTACACCATCTCTCCTCCAAAATGGAATTTCCCACCTCACCTCCCCTCCTCATACACCCGAACATAATGGCTTTGCCGAACGCCGTCATCGACATATTGTTGAAACCAGCCTCACTCTTCTCTCACAATCTCAACTTCCTCTCATATTCTGGTCACATGCTCTAACTACTTGTGATGATGTGATGTCCGAAAATTTTCCCATTTTTGTTTGAAAAAATCAACGAAAACGGAGTCGCCACGCCATTTTAATTTTGAGGGCCAAAACTTTGAAAAAAGCCCGAGATCAGAGATTTAGGTTCGGAGGTCATGTTACGCGTCGGGAAGGACGTTAGTGTGCACCCGACGCGCCTCGTAAAACGAGTCTTCCAAGCTGAAAATCATTTGTGTGTGTGTGTGTGTGTGTGTTTTGGCCAAAATAAGTTGAAACTCAGAAAAGTAAAAATTGGGATATCTTTTTAAGACTTTAAACTGATCCCATGATTTTTTGGAAGATTTTTGGATTGAGATTTGGTACTCAAAAGACCTTTTGAAGTTGAGAAGTCACTTCTGCCAGAATGAAAAAGGCAGCAGACACCTGATTTTGAAATGTATTCAAGGGTCTTAAAAATTCATAATCTGGATAAACTCAGAGAATGAAAGTTGTTCTAGACACCTTAAATAAGCTTTGTGCGAAGGAATTTTCCATTTTGGAGAAGATTTGAGGGGTCAAAACCTTCTGGAAACCTCAGATATGAGATCTGGATTCCCAGAAGCTGATGAACTAGCCTCTGAAAGAAAATTTGAAAAGAGGAGTTTTACTCACCCAAAAAATAAAGTAAAAATATTTCTGGAAAGCTCTGGATGTTGGCTACAAAAAGTGTTTTGTAGTCAACACCAAATTCCAAGTTCATCTGTGTCCAAAAATTAAGACCATGGACTGAGGTCTGAGAAAATTGCTACTGGACAGCAACTTCTCAAGAAAGAAAATATGATTTTAAGGGGGTTTTGCATCCATTCTTGTCCCCATTTCCCTAGGTTTTGGTTAGTGATCACTAGACATTTTAGTGGTGAATCAACTATACCAAACCATCCTTGGGGTACATTAGGACTAAGCATTTCATTTGCTTGGGGAGGGGGATTTTACCCTTTGAAATCAAGATTTAGTGCTTGAAAATGGTTTTTTTAGGTTTTTGAAAGTGCATTTTTGCAAGTAAGCAAGAAAAGCTTTGAAAATTATGTTGATCTTTGTAGAAGATCATCCATGGAGATGGTCTTCCATGGTGATCTTCTTAGATCTAAAGCAAGAAGATGAAAGAACTACATTTTGTAGTTTGAAGATGCATGCATGGATGAGATTTAGGGTAAGAAGAGGGAGGTTATACCTATCTTCTTTGTGTTCTTGAGTGTTTGGCTTGAGTGTATGAGTGTTTAGGGCTTTAATATGAGAGTGAGTGGATGAGTATGAATTGGGAAAGATTGGAGAGAAAATGGTGACAATTCAAGTGAATTCTCACTGTTTTCTCTCTATATTTCGCCAGAGGTTCGGTGCAAAATGTGTTGTGGCTCCTTATTTTTGTGACTGGAGGGCTCAATTTATAGCCCTCTGGAAATTACAAACATGTCCGCGCGGATGGATCCCCCTCGGCGTGCACTGTTCATTAAATGCGGCTTGACTTTGGACAAGAGGAATAATCTTTTTGAAATTTCAAATTAACGGCCGGCTTTGTGTCTCCACCATTGCTATTTGTGGTTTTATTCCTTTTGTTTTTTCTTTTTTTTAAGATTCTTTTTAAGGTTTAACCTTAAATAACAATGCCCATTTTACCCTCACTTTGTTAGAAATGTTAGGATAGTTAGGAATAGTTAGAAATGTTATAACTTTCGTTAATTTTCTAGCGAAAATTCTAACAAGCTCAAATTGGAGCACTTACAAGAGCCCTCGGCGACGGCGCTTTCAAGGAAGCGGGGTCGTCGATAAGAGTAAGGCTCCATATTTGGCAGATGATCGAGTGATCGGGTGGCCGAACCTAGCGATAGGCTACCTACGTATCCCGAATGGGAATTAAGCTGCCGTAGTTCGGGTCTTTGTCCCTGGCGATGATGGCGTTTTAGGTGCCTCGAACCTGATGAGCGAGTTCTCGCAATGCATTTGCTGGAAAGAAACTCTGCTGGGGATAAGAGATGACCATTTTCGGTCTGATGGCTACCCTCTCTGCTGGGGATAGGAATGACCATTTTCGGTCTGAAGGGTATCCGCTCTGCTGGGGATGATTGCGATTTATCGCTTTCTAGTGATAGCGTCTTAGGTGCCTCGAACCTTGAAGATGGCGTTTTAGGTGCCTCAAACCTTGGAGATGGCGTTTTAGGTGCCTCGAACCTTGATGAAGATGGCGTTTTAGGTGCCTCGAACCTTGATGATGATGGCTTTTTAGGCGCCTCGGACCTTGATGATGATGGCTTTTTAGGCGCCTCGGACCTTAATGATGATGGCTTTTTAGGCGCCTCGGACCTCAATGATGATGGCTTTTTAGGCACCTCGGACCTTAATTTGAAATGGCCTTTCAGTGGACTTCGTCTGCTGCTGAAGGAGAGGGTGACCGTTTTGGTCGAGGGGCTGGACCTAATGATAGACTACCTACGTATCCCTAGTGGGAATCAAGCCCTTTCGTAGTTCGAGTTTTACTCGAGATTTCGTTGGCTTTTGGGATTCCGTTAACTTTGCTGGGGATTTTGTTAGCCTTTGCTGGGGAAAATCAGACGTATTCGTCTGGGAAATCGGTCTGCCGTTGATGAAAGATACGGGATTCGTTATCTTTCTCGGGGCACTCGATCTTACGTTTTACTGCCGGGCGTGATTTTGATGAAAGATACGAGATCCGTTATCTTTCGCGGGGCATTTGGTCTTACGTTTTACTGCCGGGGGATTGATTTTGATGAAAGATACGGGATCTCGTTATCTTTCTCGGGTCACTCGGTCTTACGTTTGACTGCCGGGGGATTGATTTTGATGAAAGATACGGGATCTCGTTATCTTTCTCGAGGCACTCGGTCTTACGTTTTACTGCCGGGGGATTGATTTTGATGAAAGATACGGGATCTCGTTATCTTTCTCGGGTCACTCGGTCTTACGTTTGACTGCCGGGGAAGATTTTGATGAAAGATACGGGATCCGTTATCTTTCTCGGGTCACTCGGTCTTACGTTTGACTGCCGGGGGATTGATTTTGATGAAAGATACGGGATCTCGTTATCTTTCTCGAGGCACTCGGTCTTACGTTTTACTGCCGGGGGATTGATTTTGATGAAAGATACGGGATCTCGTTATCTTTCTCGGGTCACTCGGTCTTACGTTTGACTGCCGGGGGTAATTTTCTTGACAAGGGGCTGACTTTGGTTAACTTTGTTAACTCTGTCAAGTTGGGGACTGAATTGCAGAGTCCTGGAATTTTAAGGGGCAAAAGGGTCATTTTGACCCTTGCAATCCTGTCCGCGCGGAGAGGACCTGAAAACCAGGGGTATTAATTAGGGCCAACGCCCTTCTTCTTCCTCAGTCCAGTTTTTTGAATTTTACGAGAGGAAAGAGAGAGAAAGTCGCAAATCCGCCATTTTTGGCCTTTGGAGCTCCGAAATCTTCCGATTTTCTTCGATTTTCGAGCAATGGAACACGGGGAAGGCGCTTTTCAAGGTCAAGGACGTGGCCCGGTAGCGGAGAGGCGATTGGAGCTCGTCCGGATGAGGAGGCATTACAATCTTTCGCAATCGGTTGAGGAGGAGCATTACCCCGATGCTTGGCAACATTGGGCTTCAGATTCGAATCTCCGAACGGTATACTTTGAAACCCTTTGATCCCTTTGTTGATTTCTTGTTTGAAATTTGAATTTTGAAATTTTTTTTTTTGAAATTGAATATTGCATGTTCATTGTCTTTGAATCTTGATGATTATGTGAGTAACCCAAAATGTGCATTTTGCTTGGGAAAAAGAATTGGCATTTTCGCCATTTTTTTTTTTAATTCGAAAATTGCTTGTGAAAATTCGAAGAATTGTGATTGATTTTTTTTTTTGAAATTGAATGTTGATGATGATGATTTTTTTTTTTTGAAATTGAATATTGATATTGATGAATGATGCAATGCATGCATTTTGTTTGGAAAGAATGGGCATTTTGCCAATATGAGATGCATGTATGTTTAGGATTTTTTTTTTTGAAAAGTGGGACGGATTTTTCCTCCCGTTGCATGTAAGATGGATGATATGCATGTATGCAATGTTATTTTATGGAAATGGGACGGAGTTTTTACTTCCGTAGGAATGCATCTTCCTTTTTTTTTTGAAGAATGCATTGGGACTTGCTGAAAACTGTTTTCTTTTATGCGAGAAAAATGGGGCTATGCTCATTGTATGCTGTTATGCTGTCGAAATTTCTCTTTTTTTTTTTTATGCAAATGCAATCTTTTTGACATTTTCTCCTCCCTTTTTTTTTTTTGCAGGGCGGAAACCGTTTTGTGACGGAGCAGCTGAACAAAATGAAGACTCGAGGATCAGTGGAGTCCGTGATTGACTTGTGGGACCGGCTTCCGGATGCGGGCCGAGGAGCTTTGCCGAGTCCGAGACAGATTGTTGTCGAGACGGGGCTCTGGGAGTTCGTTGAGTGCTTGAGGGGACCGGTCAAGTTCCCTAAGAGCAAGGGCTTGATGTTTGCTCGCGCAAGATCGTGGGACGCGACCCACACCTTCCACTTCTTCTGGGGCGAGGCTACGGTTACGCCCTCCGATTATGCCGCGATCACGGGTTTGTCCTTTAATGGACGCAGCATTGAGTGGCGGGACGGCTACAGCTGATGCCGATCTCGTGTGCTCTTCGGGATTTTCCCTATTCCCAAAAAGGGGATGGGGATGGAGTATGCCGTGGTCTACGGCAAGATCGTGGAGACCATTGCGAGTTATGAGGCTGGGAGGAGAGGATAGGCGCCGATCGATTGCCGTGGCCTTCTTGTGGTTTGCTTTCTCGAGCACGCCTTTGGACATGCCGAGGGACGGCGCCTTTGCCTTGCCGAGGTCCTTGGAGGACATGGAGACGGCCGGAGATGTCTCGTGGGGAGAGGCCGGGCCGGCGGAGCTTTATTTTGCTCTTGATAGGTACAAACGGAAGGCCGTGAGCTCTTCAGACCGGCTTTGAGTTTGCCCCGGAGGTATAAGCCTCTTTTGCTTTTCCTCCTTTTTTTTTTTTTTTTTGAGCACGCACTTTTCTTTTGCACCGGGTTGATTGGATTTTTACCTTTCGCAGTATGGGCGTTGGAGTTTTTCACGTCACTACGGTGTGGCGACAAAACGGCGTGAGTACGTCGGGCGTATCCCGCCATGCAAGCCTGGGTCCAAGCATGCCCGGGAGAAGATAAGCTCCAGGGGCGACGACTCTCGTGTACGCGGATTGCCTTCCTTTGACGGAGGCCGAGACTGATGAGTGGATGATATTCTTCCCCCGGGATCGCTTCGAGGTGGCGCACCAAGGGCGCCGAGATTCTGACCGGTGGCAATGAGGATCCCGAGAGGTCCGACTCGCGATGCATATTATCTCGGGAGAGAGGGTGACGCGCCAAAGATGGCGTGAACTCGCCTTGAGGACACCGGTGGAGCCTCCCGCCGATATGATGCACCCGAGCGATTGGTCCGTGACTGGGACGATTACAGAGCCGACCAAAGACTTCTCGGATTTCGTGGCGATTGAGCCATATGCGACATTCATCTTGAGGAGGCCGAGGATGCCTCAGTGCTCCGGATAGAGAGGGGCTTGGGATCCCGCGGTACCCTCTGACGGATTTTTCATACATCCAGATGGGGTTCGATTGAGGGTGCAGATCCTCACCTCGAGCGGCTTCCACGAGCTTTCCGCCTCGTCCGGTATGAAGGTACGGCTTCACCTTTTCCCCTTCTTTTCTTTCTTTTGTTTCATCATCTTTAGCATCACTTCTTTTTTTTTTTTGACGCTTTTGCTTTTGTGCGCTGGAGGTGGTCGTCGAGAAGCCGACGAAGCAAGTGATCGGAGCCAAGAGATTCATCTCGGGGGAGGATGGTCGCCTTGCGGGGCTCCTCAGCTAGAGCGAGGCGACCACGGCCGGCGCCCGTCGATGGGAGACTTCCCTATTCGCTCGTAGACTTCTTCAGAGACTCCTCTGTCTCCTCTCCTTGATCCCCGTGCGGTGCTGCCCTTCGGATCACGTCATTCTCGGGATCCACACGGGCAGTGGACACGTCCTGGGCAGCATGGCGGGTCGTCTTCGTACGTGCAGTGAGTCCGACGCCTTCACCTTCGGATACGATTTTTTCGCAGATCTCGGCTTGCCCTATCGTAGCGTGCCTGGTTGGTCCCGACGAGCCTCTTTCTCGGAGACGAGGACGATTCTGAGCCCGAGATTTTCGTGGCTCCCGAGGAGGCGGGCCCGAGCCGCAAGAGGGATCGGGGGCGTACATCGGGCGCTAGAGACCCATTGATTTTTTTTTTTTTTTTTGAGATTTGAGATTGAGATTTAGATTTGTACCTTATGCACATTTTTTTTTTTTTTTTTTTTCTTTTTTTTTTTTTGAATGTAATAATTTAGGATTTTATTGATGTTTGTTTTTTTTTTATGTACACTCTTTTTTTTTTGGAATGTAATAATTTAGGATTTTATTTTATGAATGCAATGCAAGATGAATGCAAAGTGTTGCATGAGCCTTGGTTTTTTTTTTTGCAAGGGTGTTTGGTATATGGACTGGGTTGGGGAGGGTTTTTCCACAGTTTCGAGCAACCGGGACGGAATATTCCTCTTTGGTGTAGCAAACTTGGACTGTTGCATTTTTCTCGATGGAAAGCAATCCTATCCGCGCGGATGGGGACCGCATCCGACATTGTCCTTTAATTTTGGTTCGTACCTGGTCTTGCTTTATTTCAAATTCAAACATCCTCTTCAACCTCCATTCCCAAACAGCCCATTTTCGGGAGAAAGAGAGAAAAACCATGGAAAACTTTAGAAAAGCTCCATCAAAATTGTCCCAAGAATCCCAAATGTCATTCTTCAACAAGTTCAAGGATTGGTCCCGGGAGATTATGCATGAGAGGAGGTCCTTCTTTGAAGAAAGATACAAGGTGAAGTGCTTATGGTCTCTCAAGGAATTGATTCCGGATTATGAGCTTTTGAGGGCTTCTTCCTCATTTTGGGACACTAGAAGGCATGTCTTTTGCCTTTCCTTCAACGAGATTGTTCCGACTGTGGAAGAATTTCGGGCCTTGCTTGGAGGTCCGGAGGTGGAAGAGATAGCGGTTCCTTTGCCCGGGGGGGCTTCTTTTGTTGACAGATTGTGTGTCCTCCTTCATCTTTCTCCGGAGGAAGCGCAAGGCATGATCCGTGGTCCTGATCATTTTGATATTTCCGGCCTTCCTGATAGGTTTAGGGGCCTAGGCTTGGTGGATGATGCCTATTGGGATGCCTTTGCACTTTGTGCGTTTGGCACCCTGTTCATGGTCTATTCCTTTGGGATTTGCCATCGGTCCTTGCTGGATGTCGTCGTTCACTGTCGCCTGGGCAGAGATGTCGTTCCTTTGATTCTGGGGGAGACCTTTCACGCTCTCGACAGATTAGCTACCGGGAGGCGGTATATGCACGGGGGTAGCCCGTTCCTCTTGACCCTGTGGCTGATGGAGCGTTTGGGGGTTCTTCGGGAAACCTCTGATATGATCAGGCCTTGGACTTTTGCCAGGAGAGGTGTTGATGTAGATTTTGATGATCAGGGCTCGTGGGAGCGTTGGATGGCGGGTCGCCGACCGAAGATATTAGATGGTCGGTGCCTCATGGCGGGTGGAGACTCGCAGAGTGCTTCAGACGGGTCCCATGTGGTTATGCTTCCGGGGCTTTCTCACCCAGCTTCTACATTCCGGCTTTAGTCCCGAGACAGCTTTGGCTTGGAGCAGGTTCCTTTCGAGGGCTTTGATGATATAGCCACCGTGGTGGTGGCTTCTTTTCTATGGATGATCCCTCGGTGTTTCCATTTCTTTCCCGAGCATGGAGGTATGATGCCTTTCCTCCTCGGGTTATTCTCAAAGGCGTCCGAGACCGGTGTTCTTGACCACTGGGTACCTGGATTGGTATGAGAGGCATCTCGGGAGAGACTCAGTGGCTATTTTGGGACGGCGTGAGGCCATTATGGGTGCGGAGGACCCGACGTGCTCGAGAGGAGGAGGGTCGAGGCGAGGGCCAACCCTCATGACAAGAGCGGAGACGCCGTGACCGACTACGAGGCTTATGTCAAGAGACAGGAGAGGAGGGCTCCTATGCTACCGCCTAGGCTACAGAGATGAGAGACGACGCTAGGGCTACTAAGGCCCCGACAGAGGCTGGTTCGATAGATCCCCTGCTCCTATACCAGAGCTTCGGGTGGAGGAACACCGACATCTTTCCTATTCGTAAGAAGAAGACTCAAGGGGAAGAAAAGGGGAGAGGCCAAGACGAGTGGCTTGGAGTAACTCTGAGGTTTCCGAGTATCCCTTTCTTGCTACGTGGCATACATTAGTTTGATTATGTATCTTAATTTCTTTTAGCAGGTTGCCAGTTGTAAGAATGAATCGGGCTTAGACTCATCAAAGAGCTTTTAATTTGTAATGAATATTTGAATTGCTTTAGAGTTTTTCGAGACGCTTTCATGGTCTGATCAATTGTATTGATGCCAAAGTATGGCTTTTATTTGTGTTTTAGACCGAACCGTTTCCGCCGCTCACGTTCCCTCATTTTGAGGAGCTCAGGTCTTCGTAGTTCAAACTGGTGAACTTTTTTTTTTTGTTGTTGTTTGTTTTTTTTTTGTTGTTTTTTTTTTGGTCAACCCTGTTTTTTACCTAGGCCGCCCTTTTCGGGTTTCTAACCTAGTTGGGTATTACTCTTTTAGCACTTTTCTTTTTGTTTTTTTTTTTTGTTTGTTTTCTTTTTTTTTTTTTCTTCTTTCTTTTTTTTTTTTTACGCGTAGTATCTCGCGCAGCCTTGTCACCATTCACCGGGTGTACAAAGGGATTCCCGTCGAGGTCCGCAAGTTGCATGGCTCCTCCGAGAAGATCTTCCGGACGACATACGGTCCGACCCATACAGCTCCCATTTTCCGAGGGGGTTGATACGGACCGGGGCTTTTCTTTCAAAACGAGATCACCTTCTGATTTCCCGATGCTTACTTTCTTGTCGAAGGCTCGCCATTCTTCCTTGGTAGGCTCGGATGTGTTCCATGGCCTTCAATCGGGCGTTCATCTAGCAGGCCAATTCGTCATGGCGACTCGGGAGCCATTCGACCTCGTTGATCCGGCTTTCCAAAGAGTATACCTGAGCGAGGGTATTTCCAGCTCGATTGGGAGTACGGCTTCCATTCCGTATGTGAGGGCAAACGGTGTTTCCCGCTGCCGTTCGACCGATGTTCTCAGAGCCCCAGAGTGCCAGTGTAACTTCTCGGGCCAATCTCCGCCTTGGACAGCCCATTTTCCGGATGATATTTTCCGTAGTCTTGTTTGCCGCCTTCAACGGCTCCGTTGGTTTGGGGCCCGTAAGGAGATGACTTGTGACGGGTTATTCGGAATTCCCGCCAGCTGGAACAGCTTTTTCACATTCCCTTCGAAGTGGGATCCATTATCTCGAAATGATTTCTACGGCAACCCGTATCCGCATATGATGTTCTCTTTGATGAAGAGGGCTACTTTCCTTGAGTTGAGGATTTTGTAGGACTTTGCAGAGCATCCTTTCCAATTCCTTCGAAGAAATCACCAATCTGCGTTTCTTTAGGCTCTTCCGCAGTTCTCAGATTCACACTCGTCAAAATTTCTTTGGCAGCTTGGGCTCGATTTTCCTCCTTCCGGACAACCTGCTTAAAGAGATTTTTTTTTTGTTTGATTTGATTTTTTTTTTTAATGTGTCTGCTTCTTTAATCATACGAATGTTTTTTTTTTTTAAAAGTTTTTTTTTTTTTGTTATTTGATTATGAGTTAAAGTGACAATCAAGGGATACTCAGAAAGATTCATCATTTCATTGAAAACGAAAGGGACTACAACGTTGGCTACAGACTTGTAGTCTTCAGGCGTAAGGCCATCGGACGACCCTAGAGACTCGACTTTGACACTGATAGACTAGGAGGACTTGTCCTAGATTGACACAAAGGGACGGGGGACCAATCCAAGCTTGGTGATCATTTCCTCCTTGGTCGCGGACGGGCCTGAGAGGTTTTCCCAATTTTTTAGCGGCATCGCTGTTGGTGGCCTCATGACTCGGGAACTGTGCTGTTTTTGTTTTCCTTTCTCAATTGCCGCTATCATCTTTTGGACCGAGCCGAGATCAATCAGTCCGGCACTGACTTCTTCTCCGAACAATTGCCGCTGATAACCGCACCATCCCAATCATCTGAGGGAAATTCCGTGGCCTTAGCTTCTTGGCACTGCTGCAATTCGAACTCGTGTTTCGGATCTTCCCGGGCGTAGGAATAGTGGTTGTAAGCTTCTCGAACCGTTCCACTGTGTCGCACGCCCGAAGGTATACTCACTCTTCATGGTAGTGGTAGCCCTGTGTATCTTGGGTAGGTCCAGAACATTCTACGGACCGGGTTAGCCTTGGTTCCTCTAAACTTGTTGAGGGTATCCCGTAGCTTTAGCCATCCCGCCGTAGAGTGGGCTCGTGATGTTTCCCGGTTGTGTGGGACCCTTTACAAAGTAGTCGCCAAATTAGGACCGAAGGGGGAGAGATTTAGGGTCGTCGACCGGGACCCTTCCCGTGGCGCCTTCAAATCTTTTTCCTTTGCAAAGGTCCACCGAGGAGGCCTCATATCCCGTGCCGTGGCGAGTATTCTCGTCCTTTCACCTCGATGAGCTTGTGAGTTCCTTGTTGGTGCTTCCCTGCATCGAGGCCAGGTAGATAGCTCATTTTTCTCATCATTTTCAAGACCGGTGGGATTTTATCCCGAGTGACCGTCGATCTATGTTGCACACTTGGGCCTCGGGAGGCTCGACCGTGAAGCCCGTTAGCATGTGACCTTCCTCGTCATGTTTGATTTCCGTAATAGGTATTCCGCCCGTATTCTGTGCCTTCTAAAGTGACTAAATCCCCGTAAATGGTCGTCAATCCCCATTCGAGACGAATTTCACACACCGGTGGAGGCTTGAGGCGACCCCTTGACTCGGTGCAGCCAAGGTCTTCCCAACAAGGCATTGAAAGTAATCGGGATGTCGATAACCCGGAATTCCACAGGTATCAATTTCGTCCGAACCAGAGGTCCAAAGTAGCGACTCCAAGAACTCGCCGAGACGTTGAGTCGTAAGCTTTGATGTGAGGGAGGAAGGCTTCAAGTCTCGTAGTCTTGATATCAAGCAAGCTCATGATCTTTGCCGGAAGAATGTTCATTCCGACCCATTATCAACCAGACCCGAGGGAGGCGTCGTTCATCCAACTCGGACTGTGATGAAGAGAGGCTCGTTATGATCAGCCCCAAATTGAGGGAGGTCGAGATCCGTGAAAGTGATTATATTCCCGTAATGGATGTTTCCAATTAGTCGTACTCACATCATCTGGGAGTAGCATCAATAGGCACGAGAGCGCGAGCCAAAGCTTTCTTCCAGCTTCACTTATGGGGATAGGACGAAGTGAGTAGAGACCAGAGGGAAATGTTGGCCTCGTGTTTGCTTCAACCGGGTGAGCACGGGATCCTCTTTCTCGTGGTCTGGAGTTTCACTGCCTTAGCATAGGGCGGCGATCTTCTTTCGGTGTTTGATCTCGTGGCCTTCTTATCTCGCCTTGGGATTTCCTTGGAAGATCTCGCCCTGCATCGGGTCAACAGATTGACTTCCTCATTCGTCGTCTCTTGACCGGATTTCTTCAATGCCGCTAAGGTCAACGGGGAGCCTTTTTGGATATTGGCCACCGTCCCGACGGAGTCTAGCAACAGTGAGGGGCCGAGCCGTGCATCGGCTCCTTCGGGCGGCCCTTATAACCGGCTTCCCAAGTTAGTGCTTTTGGGTTTGGGGTTGTGTTGTTGCCCCTCGATGGCCCACTGAGCTAGGGCGTCCTCCGATTCACTCTCATGGCCGGCCTTGCTCATAGTTATCATGCAACAAGAGTCGCTATTGCTCGGGACTCGGCGGCTTGTCGATTTCATCCCTTGGATGGCCCATGTGGTTATGGCTATCGGCCTCCATCTCATCGTATATCCTTTTTCTTTCAATCTTGCAAGTAGGGCAGCCACAAGTGAAGGATAGGCAACGCTCTCTTCGGAGTTTGATGTGGCAGCTCGATAGATCTCGTGTCCAAATAAGGAGCACCCGGGTCCATTGTCGGGCACTGAGCAATTAGGAAGGCGTCATGTGGATTCATAGGTATGAAGGCCACCGGGGAGACGTTCAGATCAATAACCCTTTTAGTGATTGCAGGCACTCGCCGCGCTCGAGCGGCCCGGTTGTGACCCTTACGTTGTTATGCCATCCGTTCTGGGAAAGAAGAAAAGATCCGATAACGTTTACGAATTCTTCATCTTCCGGTGTGGTGAAACCCTCCATTCTCGACCGGTGCTTCAATAAACCCTTTCCATTCACCCAAAGTTCTTATAAGGAACGTTGTGTTCTAGGATTTCGTATATGTACGGATCTGGCGCGGGCTTTGATGTCCCTCATCCTCTCGAAGTATCCGGACACCGACCGCACGCGCATCTTACAAGTGACGTCGGTCCACCCCTACTGCATTCGATCCGCATTTTCCGGCGGTCCTTCGTCGTCGCTTGCCGACAACCAACCATTGTGCCTGGCTCCCATGGGCTCATTTCCAGGCATGATTGTTCCAGATTGTTTCCTGATCCGGGGCCTCGGTTGACTCTTCACTCTCGTCATCATCATCATCATCGCTGTCATCGGAATCTTCTTCCCATACTACCGGGATTTCGGCGAGAGAGGAACGCCGATCAAACCCGTTAGGGGAATATGGGTGCGTGCACCGCAAAATTGTCATACGCTCCCATTCCCTAAGTGGTAATTGTGACTCGCCTTTCTCCTCCCGTAAATTGTGGGGAAGAGCGAGAGGGAGTGGCACGTATTTGACACCAGGTAGAATGTAGAAGGATTCTTCCTCCTCTGATTCTTCGGTTTATTGCCTTCGGGATCGTATTCGACTTCTCCAATAGCCATTTGCGAAGTGTACTAGCTCCGCATGCTCTTCGGCCTCTTTCTTTGATAAGCCCAATGTGCGCTCGCCGGAAGCTTTCTTGTTCAATTCTTCTCGATTGTTCTAACCATCTTGTGTAAATGGTCCTTTCATGTTTTGACGAGGAATGTGCCCTGGCTCTTCAGATTGGCCTTCCTTCATCCGAGAAATAGCGGGCCTCGTATTCTTGCAAGGAGTCTCTCGACATGAGACCAAGATGGGTTGATTCGTTCAATGTCCTCAAGGCCGAGGGGAATCCGACCTGTGGATCCTCGACAAGGTCGCCACGGAGTATTTGGGGACCTTCATCGTAATCTTCCTGGGCATGCGAAGATTCTCCGCATTCAATCATATTCACCTCGATTATGGTTCCTTGGCAGAGGATTTTTGATCTGTATTAGTCCCTTCTGGGCCTTCCAACTTTCCTTGCTCTATTAGCCCCTCGGATTGCCTTTTCAGTAGTAAAGCGGTTGTCAGCCGATGTTCCGTGAGCTTCGATGAAAAGCACAATACTTTGTAGTATCCACGGAGCATTCGGATTCCCGGGTTGGAAATTCTCCAAAGGCCGCAGCAAGCCTTCTTTCACCAAGTCCCTAAAGATGTCATTCGTAGGCATTCCAAAGTTTTCGAGATTCACGACCCGTGTCCGGCTCGGGCCGGTTTTCTCGGGAGCAAAAGGAGTCGTGGTTGTTACATTCCCCGTCCCGCATAGTTTAATCATCTTTGCCTTTAGCAGAGCAGGGCAAAGGCTGGCAGGAGGAGCCCGATATCTCGTAGGCAGTGTGCAGCCAAACTCCTATTGCCGATTGTAGGCCTTTTTCAAACTTAGCCGCAGAAAGTTAACCATGGCCCGTAAGTCCGAGCAGTGGGGGAAGTGACTCGAGGGAGGCTCTCGACATGTGGTTTCAAGCATGACTCCGGAAGATGTCCAGCTTGTTCCTCTTCGGAAGGAGGGATGGCCATTTCACCGAGTTTCGCATTCCACCGCTTGTAAAAGTCCCCAACATTCTCATCGGGGCCCTGCCTGTTGTTTGTAGGGTCAACCCTATTTTGTTTCCCATTCCAAGTTGTGCCTTATATTTCTGTGAAGGCATTGGTAATCTGTCCCATGTAGCCCCGGCTTCGGGTTTCAAACGGAAGAACCACTTTAAGGCACCGGACTTCAAGGATAGATCGAAATAGTCGCCTAAGCTGGCGATTGGTGCACCCTTTGGCCTTCATCGCCAAGGTATATGTGTCCAAATGGGTTTTCAAGCATGCAAATCCCATCAAAGAGATCCAGATTAGGCATCACGAATTTGTGGGGCGGAGGAACAATGGAGTCCGGGTCCGTAGGCCGGAAGGCGGAGCTTGCGCACAGTGGCCCGCCGATCCGCGCTTTCATTTCCTTGTGTTGCTCCACGAACCGGGCCGATGAGGGTCTTTGGTGGAACATGGCATTCAAGCTAGTGGCCGAACCGTGAAAGAGGAGCTACCACCGGAGGCAGCATCGCGTGAGGGAACGGCCGATCCGGGGACGTAGGTGAAAACCATGTCCTGGGGCCGAGTTACCACAGGGAGCATGAGTAGGAGCTCGAGCAAAAGGATAGAACCTTGCGGCCCTTTGTTGATTTTCAACGGCAAAGTAGGCGGAGGCAGCCCCGATGTAGCCTGGATAACTTGGATTTCCCGCAGTGAGGCCCGTAAGTAGGCTTGAGCGTGCGGCTGTCACCCCGAAGTGTTAGTGCATGGCCTACGCGAGATGGCGAAGGTGTGGCAGCCCGGGGGTACTGCGGCCCCGGTGATTCTGATGACATGGATGGAGGCTTGGCAACCCATAGAAGTCCGGGAGTGAGGAACGGATTTGTGTGAGGAGCTTAACTAGTACTATTCGAGGAGGGCCCCTGGCTGGCCCGTGACCAAGTCAGTGGCGGCATTCCGAACCGTGGCTATTCCGTGAAGGTCCTGATTGATCGATTCCGAACCGAGGTGGCATCCCAATTTGTCGTGGCATTCCGAGATAGCCCCAACCATGAGAAGACATTCGTGCGATTTTGCCCCCACTTATTTGTGCCGTCGCCGCATGGATCCTAAGTGGTCACGTGGTTGGGGAGGCTGGCCGACCCGAAAATCGAGGAGCATGGGTTCTGGTAGTGGCACCATAAGAGGTGGGTGGCGGCATCCTGGTGTAGTCGGGCGGCGAGAGTGGGGTTGGCATCCTCGTCTTCTTCCACGGTGAAGGTGCCATCCCTGGATTGAGGCCGGCGGCCGGACCATGACTCTTAATAGCCTCCATAAGGCCGTTTAGCCGTGCTTCCTGTCGTAACCTCATCCGTTCTCGCTAACCGATTCCACCGTTGCTCTGTCGAGGGGTCCCAGGAGGCGGAGTGACGTTATCCCCATCATTACCAGCGATGCAGACATTCTCAAACCCGAGTCGGAACAAACGGCGAAGCCGATGATGCGCTTGACTCTTCCCAACTAATCAAACGATGACCGGTGCCCGAAACCAAGCTTTGTGAGGAGGCTGGGGGAAAGGACACGAAGGTTCGTATGTGCGGAATGGAAGGAGGGTAGGTGTTTGGGCTTTAGGCTCATGCAACATGCGCTATTTGTTCACGTTTACTTAAAACATGTTTTATTAACCTAATCGGTTGGAAAAGATTGCTCTTCTTTTTCGCAAACTACTCTGGATCTGGATCAGTGGGCCCCGTCACTACGTCTATAAGCCCCTCGTATTCCACCCGTATTTCGACCTCCCGGGGTGGATGGCCCGGGCGAGGGTCCTATAGGGCAAGCGGGTCCCACCGACCGAAAGAAAAACGATCCTAAAAGTCTCGCGGGTAATCGAGTCTTAACGAGCATTCGATGTAAATTACTGGACAAAGCCGACGTCAAAAGTCAAGATCATGTCCGGGGCTCGACGAAAAGTCGGCATGATTTGGGCGATAAGCGTCCACGATTGATCTTGACTTGTCGTCGCTTAAGCTTCGTAATTAGGCATGGAATATTCATTAATCCTTGATGACTCAGTGTCAATCTTTGGGAGTCGATGTATAATTTGTGCCGGTCGAGCCGAAGTCAAGGCGCCGGTCAATATCTTGGTCAAAGTCTGCGGCGGAAAACCGCGAAACTTCGGCGATTAGGGTCCCGAAAGATATTGAGTCGGTATGCCGACAAAGGCTTGAAAGGAAAGGTCTATACACCGACAGGGCATGACACGCACCGGACTAAAACCAACCGGGTCTCGGACAAAGTGTGTCACGGACAAGTGCATGGTCGACACGAGGCTCCATGGGATGTTTGGGTAGTCCTGTGCTCATCCGAGAGGCGTAATAAGACCAAACGGACCGCGACAAGGATTTCCCCGGGTTAGGGACGTAGTGTGCAGTGTACGGTCACGTGCGCGTAGTGTGCAAGCAGTCTATGTTCTTTTTCTGAGTAAAATAGAAATTTTTTTTTGTGTCTTAAAAATATGATGCATGATTTTTTTTTTGAAAATTTTCTTTTTTTTTTTTGAAAATCCCTTTTTTTTTTTTGAATTTTTTTTTTGAAATTTAATGAACACATAAGCACGTAAGCACGAAAATTCCGACAGTTAGGAAAACGGTGATATCGGTACGTGGGATTGTTAAACCACAATTTATCCCCGACTCGTGTTAGGAGGCGGTAACGGGAAGTTTAATGGTTTCCACCAATATACCAAATACCATTTTTTTTTTTAAAAGCTTAGTCCCCAGCAGAGTCGCCACTGTGATGATGTGTCGCCATTTCGCGGGAAAAAATTCGATTTTTTGCGTTTCTTTGAAAAAACCAAATAAAACCCGGGAAAAAGAACGGAGTCGCCACGCCATTTTTGTTTTAAGGGCCAAAACTTTGAAAAATGCCCGAGATCAGAAATTTGGGTTCGGAGGTCATGTTACACGCCGGGAAGGACGTTAGTGTGCACCCGGAATGCCTCGTAAAACGAGTCTTCCAAGCTGAAAATCATTTGTGTGTGTGTGTTTTGGCCAAAATAATTTGAAACTCAGAAAAGTAAAAATTGGGATATCTTTTTAAGACTTTAAACTGATCCCATGATTTTTTGGAAGATTTTTGGATTGAGATTTGGTACTCAAAATACCTTTTGAAGTTGAGAGTCACTTCTGCCAGAATGAAAAAGGCAGTGGACCTTTGATTTTGAAATGGATTCAAGGGTCTTAAAACTTCATAATATGGATAAAATCAGAGAATGAAAGTTGTTTCAGACACCTTAAATAAGATTTTTGCGAAGGAATTTTCCATTTTGGAGAAGATTTGAGGGGTCAAAACCTTCTGGAAATCTCAGATATGCAATCTGGATTTCCAGAAGCTGATGAACTAGCCTCTAAAAGAAAATTTGAAAAGAGGAGTTTTACTCACCCAAAAAATAAAGTAAAAATATATATATGGAAAGCTCTGGATTTTGGCTACAAAAAGTGTTTTGTAGTCAACACCAAATTCCAAGTTTTTCTATGTCCAAAAATTAAGACAATGGACTGGGATCTTGGAAAATTGCTACTGGACAGCAACTTCTCAAGAAAGAAAATATGATTTTAAGGGGGGTTTTGCATCCATGCTTGTCCCCATTTCCATAGGTTTTGGTTAGTGATCACTTGACATTTTAGTGGTGAATCAACTATACCAAACCATCCTTGGGGTACATTAGGACTAAGCACTTCATTTGCTTGGGAAGGGGATTTTTATCCTTTGAAAATGAGATTTGATGCTTGAAAATGTTTTTTAGGGTTTTGAAAATGTGTTTTCTTTGCAAGAAAGTAAGAGAACTTGAAAATAATGTTGATCCTTGTAGAAGATCATCCATGGAGATGAACTTCCATGGTGATCTTCTTGGATCTAAGACAAGAAGATGAATGAACTACATTTTGTAGTTTGAAAATGCATGCATGGATGAGAGATTTAGGGTAAGAAGAGGGAGGTTATACCTATCTTCTTTGTATTTTGGGGCTTTGGCTTGAATGTATGAGTGTTTGAGGCTTGAATGCAAGAGTGTTTGGGTTTGATTTGAGTGAGTGAAAGTTGGGAAGATTCAAGAGAAAAAGGTGACAATTCTTAAAGAATTCTCACTGTTTTCTCGAGTATATTCGCCAGATACTATGAATTGTGCTCTTGTTCCTTCTTATTTTTGTGGACTTGGAGGGCTCAATTTATAGCCCTACGAAAATTGCAATCTCATCCGCGCGGATAGGACTGCGGCGTGCACTGTTCATTAAATGTGCTCCGTGCTTTGGACAAGAGGAATAATCTTTTTAAAATTCAAATTAACCACCGAGATTATGTTTCCAGCCATTTCTTTTTTGGTTTTTCTTATTTCTTTTGCTTTTTTGATTCTTTTCCTTGGTTTATCTTTTTTTGGCAATCCCCATTTTGCCCTCACTTTGTTAGAAAAGTTAGGAATGTTAGGAATTGTTAGAAATGTTATAACTTTCGTTAATTTTCTAACAAAAATTCTAACAAGCTCAAATTGGAGCACTTACACTATGGCTTTGATCTTCTGTGGGTCCACTTCGATTCCCCGTTCAGTTACCATGTATCCCAACACTTTACCTCGTTTGACGCCAAAGGAGCATTTAGCTGGGTTCAGCCTCATGGAATGTTCTCTGAGACGGTCGAAGAATTTTCTCAAATCGATGAAGTGCTGGCCATCAGATCCTTTGAAGTGGACTATCATGTCATCCACGTAGACCTCTATTTCTTTATGAATCATGTCGTGGAACAGGGCGGCAGTAACCCACTGATAGGTAGCCCCAGCGTTCATCAGACCAAACGGCATGACTGTATAGCAATATGTTCCCCAGGGGGTAGTAAAAGCTGTCTTAGCCTAGTCCTCTTCAGCCATTTTGATCTGGTTGTAGCCGCCGAAACTGTCAACGAAAGACTTGATCTCGTAATTGGCTGTGGTATCTACCAGCATGTCAATGTTGGGCAAGGGGAAGTCATCCTTTGGGCTGGCTTTGTTGAGATCTCTGTTGAGATCTCTGAAATCCACGTAACATCGGACTTTTCCGTTAGCCTTGGTGACTGTTACGATGTTGGAGAGCCATGTGGGGTATTCAATGACCCTGATGAATCCCACTTTGAGCATCTTCTCAATTTCTTCTTTTACTTGTAACGACCATTCGGGCTTGATCTTTCTCAGCTTTTGTTTGACTGGCTTGACTTCTGGATCTAACGATATCCGGTGCTCCACTATGGAGGGATCGAGGCCGGGCATATCCTTGTAAGACCATGCAAACACGTCCACAAATTCCTTGAGGAGTTTCGTCAGAGTTGCTTGTTCGGGCCCGTCGAAGAAACAGCCAATCTGTGTCTCTTTAGGCTCTTCTGCAGTTCCCAGATTCACACGAGTCAAAACCTCCTCGGCAGCTTGGGCTCAGTTTTTCTCTTTATCAACAACCTGCTTAAAGACTTCTTTAATGTATTGTTCGTTTAGTGTGTCTGCATCTTTATCTAGTGAATCATTATTAACTGTTTTTAAGTTGTTAGTTAATTTATCATTAGTTAGAGTGGCAATCAGGGGATACTCGAAAAGGTCGATTATTTCATTCAGAGTAAAAGGAAGTACAGCATTGGCTACAATTTCATAGTCTTCTGGCGTAAGGCCATCAGACGACTCTGGGGACTCGAATTCGACGACAAGTGACTCAGAGGACTTGAAATAGGTGGACACAAGGGGATGGGGGACCAATCCAAGCTTCGTGACCATTTCTTCTTTGCTCGCGGATGTACCGGAGAGAGTTTCCCAATTCTTCAAGGGCATGGTAGACTGCATGACCATGGCTCGGGGATCTAGCGGCTTCTTTCCTCCTGGTTCAATTACTGCGATCATTCCTTTCATTGAGCCCCAGTCGATCAGGTATGGAATGTGCACTTCTTCTCCAAACATCTGCTGCATGACGGGACCATCCCATTCATCTAGGGAGAATTCTGGAATTTTGGCCTTTGGCATGACCAATTCAAACTCAGCTGTTGTGGCATTCTCGATAGTCGGGATGACTTCATTGAGCTTCTCAAACTGCTTTACCAACTCTGGTACCCCTTTGAAAGTGTACTTGCTCTTCATGGTGGTAGTAGCCCCAGGTATCTTGGGTAGATCGAGGAACATTCTTCGGACGGGGTTGGCTCTGGTTCCCCTGAACTTATTGAGGTTCTCCTGTAGCTTCAGCCAGCCTTCTGTAGGAGTGGGCTCTTTGACTGTGGCATTATCCAGCTGTGGAGCGCCCTTTATGAAGTAGTCAGTCATGTCAAGACTGAAAGGGGGAGATTTAGGGCCGTTGAAAGGGACCTTTCTTGCAGCAGCTTCCTTTCTTTTTCGAGCAATTTCTTTCTCTTTTGCAATCCCCTCTGAAGTTGGATCATATCCCAGGTCGTGGTGAGTTTTCTGTTCCTTCACCTCAATGACCTTGTGAGTCCCTTGTAGGCATTTCCCGAGACCCAGACCAGGCAGGTAATTCATCTTTCTCATCATCCTCATAATAGGAGGGATCTTGTCCCTGGTGACAGTCAGATCCACGTTGCAAACTTGGACTTTAGGAGACTCGACTGTGAAGCCAGTCATCATGAAACCGTCCTCATCATGTTTGATCTCCAGGATGGGTATTCCACCCGTGTCGGTGCCTTCTAAAGTGACTAGGTCCCCATAAATGGTTGTTAGATCCCCATCTGAAGCGAACTTTACACACTGATGAAGGCTCAAAGCGAACCCATTAACTTGGTGCAGCCAAGGTCTTCCCAACAGAGCATTAAATGTGATTGGGATATCAATGACTTGTAATTCTACGGGTATCATTTTCTTGCCGAACCACAGGTTTAAAGTAGTAGCCCCAAGTACAGTACGAGACGTTGAGTCGTAGGCCTTGACTTTAAGGGATGAAGGCTTCAGATCTATGGGCTTGATGCCGAGCAGGCTCATGATCTTTGCTGGGAGGATGTTCATTCCGGACCCATTGTCAACTAAAACTCGAGAGAGGCTCGTTATGATCGGCTCCGAACTGGGGGAGATCTAGGTCCGTGAAGGTGACTATGTTTCTGTAGTGGATGTTCCCAATTAATTGCACCACATCGTCAGGGGTAGCATCAATAAGGACCAGTGTGCGGGCCAGACTTTCCTCCAATTTCAACTTGTGGGGGTAAGATGAGGTGAGTAAGGACCATAGAGAGATGTTGGCTTGAGTTTGCTTCAACTGAGTGAGCACAGGATCCTCTTTCTCGGGGTCAGGAGTTTCGACTGTCTTGGCATAGGGGTTACGATTCTCCCTGGGTGCTTGATCCGCTGACTTTTTATCTATCTTGGGATTACCCTGATGGATCTGCCCGGATCTGGTCAACGGGTTTACTTCTCCCTCTGGCTTATCTGTCTCCTCTTTATAGGACTATTTTAAGGCTGCTAGGGTCAACGTAGGAGCTTTCTTAGCAACTGGCCACCGATTCTGAATGATTTTGTTGCAAGTCTCCCGGAGCTTAGCAATGGTGAGGGGCTGAGCTTGGGGATATTGGGCATGACTGGCTTCTGACTGGGCAGCCTTCCGGATTGTTTCCCAAGTTACAGGTCTCTGAGTCTGGGATTGCGTCGTTGTTCCTTGGATGGCCCACAGAGCTAGGGCGTCTTCCGAGGACCGAATTGCCATGCACCAAAGAGGGCAACCCATCCTTTTCTTTATTTTTTTTAGTTAATTAGTCAACCGGACAAAAGAGATTTTTAGAAGTGTATACCTGCAAGGGCATATATTTTTATTTATTTTTTTGAAGATGGCCTCATTTGCAGAAGGCACAAAAGTACTCATTTCGAGACTTGGCTCTTTTGAGAGAGCATGTTCATGGAAAGGTGTATGGAAGCCCTTGCTGACAGAAATCGGTGTTTAGCTCTACCTTCCCTATGTTGTAGAAAAAGAAGACTCGTCGAGACATTTGGAAACATGTTTTATCCAAAATGATCACTTGTCTTTGCTCAACCACTAATTCTTTGAAATGATTAATATTTAAATTAATCGAAGTGAGAAAATCAATTGATATCCTTTTCAAATTGGGACTTACCAACTCCTCATCTTGCATCTCATATCCTCACATCCCTTTCATCATCATCATCTCGTTGCTCAATGAATTTGCATGGATCTTTTCTCATTTAAAGCTTAAGAAAGCAATGAAGACTTAATCTCGTTTAGGTCATCCGGTAGGGATTGCGGTTGAAGCCTTTCACCCATAGGAAAAACATTACCTCACCCCGCTAAACAATACCCTTTCATTTCAAGATCGGCGTGTTTTGAAACCCCATTCAGCCATTACCTTTGCTCCTTTCCAAGAGAAGTCCAAGCAACGCCAAAGAAGTTAGCTTCGAGAGTCGACGATGCAAGGAAAGATAATTCCCAATTCCTCAAAGAGGCCTTCCAAATTATCAAAAGAAGGATTTTAAATCCTCACAATTCAGCAAAAATCCTCAACGTCTCAGGAGGCTTTTCAAAAAAGAAGAAAGAAAATAGAAAAGCTCAAGCAAGAAATTCAAAAAAGGGGACCGTCGACCCTCACAATTCGGCAAAAGTCCCCGACTTCTCAAGAAGCTCTCCAATGATCAAAAGGAGCCCGAATCCTCGCAAGTTCGCAAAGTTCTCGACGGCTTAGACTTCCTCTCACCATTACCTTAAATCAACCCTAAGCCATCCTCTCGCTTTTAGAGGATATTCCCATTGCCATTACCCTCGCCTTTGGCCAAAGTCAAAATCTGACCTCTCATTCTTAGAGGCAATCAATCTTCCCCGCCGTAGATTTCCCAAACACATCCCTAAAAGCCAACCTCTTATCTTTAGAGGTTCAGTCAGCAAAAGGCCCAGCCGACCTCTCATCTTAAGAGGTCACAACTTTCCAAATCACCCGATGGCCGATCGAAGCCCGGAAACCCAGCTACAGTCCTTACCGGATAGTAATTTCATTCCAGTATCTTCAGGAGCTAAATCAAATTAATGCTTCATTGCTTGCTTAAATTGGAGCCAAATCCATCTCGGCTCAAATGATCAAAGACTGTGCAAATTCAAGTCTGATTCATTCGACATTTCATGTAAGCATATTTCATTTCTCCTCCACAAACACTTGCCGTGGATGTCCCACTGGGACTTCGCATCCGTGTATTTCATGGACACTCTAAGGGGATATGTTATTCGAATCTCCAATCCTTAAATTCCCAAAAGGACCTCTAAGTCTTGAATTTTCACACTCATTCTCTTTTCATTCGGGATAAGCCTGAACTACGGCGACCTGAGCTCTTCATAATGGAGGGAACGTAGGCAACCAGAAATGGTCCGGTCGAAATCCCAAACAAATTCAAAAAAAAAATCCGTTCTCATCAAGGATTGTCCCTATACACTTTCCGCCCTTCCGAGCTTGATTCTCGATATCAGTTGGTTTTCTCCTTGTGATTAATCAAAATATTTGTTCATATCAGATTTAGGGGTTGAATAACCCGAACATTAACAAAGGTTTTTAAGTAGCCTTGTGATCATCACGAATAAAAAAAGTTTTCAAGTGTCTCGACAAGTCTTCTCTCCCTCCATCATAGGGAAATAGAGCCAAACACTGTCTTTCTGTCAGCAGGGGCTTCCATACACTTTTCCACACCTTGTGATGCTTATACTCTCTCAAAAGAGTCAAACCAAAAGCGAGAGTGTCATACACAAATTCGGGAGAAATTCCCACCTTTCAAAAGATATGCCCCTTCACGTAAACATTTCTGAGTCTTGTCCAGTAACTGGTTGACTAAGGTCTGAAAAGATGGGTGCCTCCTCTGTTAGACTACTCTGAATTTCTTCACGTTGGGGCTTTGCTAAGCGGTTCTCCCAGGTTCTCCTGTATCAGCTCTTCAAGCTGGGGCTTATATAGTCGTCTTTGGGTCCACATTGGGTTCTTCACTACAAGATAGATTCGATCTTCATCAGATTATTTTCAGGATTGCTTTGCATTACCAATCAGATTGGGGCTCTGCTAATTGTGTCGAAATCACAACGAGGTTATAAGATTGGGGCTTCGCCAAGTCACTTCTTCGAAATCTGGACTTTGCCAAGCTGGTCCTCTGGACCTGAATTTTATCAAGTCACAAGAAAGGTCTAGTCACATCAACAGCTAGATTTTCAGCTTCAGAACTTGGTACATAGCAGCTTCCTGTAGCGTCGGAGTCTAAGATCTGGGTTTCACCCGGCATTGGCAATTTCATCAAATCATTCTCCGAACAAGGTTTCGGCCAAGTCACGGCTCACCCAAATGAAAGAAGTTTCATATCGACGTCGGCATCAACTTCGAATGACCAAGATTGAGAGGGAAAACTTCAACCAAGACCCGGGAGCCGAATCCAATCTCATCAAAATTGAGGTCCATGCGATACTGTTAACAAAACCTCATTAACAACCGCTGTTTAAATCGCGATCGAGGACTCTAACCCCCCACTTGCCCAAAATCTGTTCCAAACAGTTTTCAGACACATACATCCCAATACAAACCCTCTCACCACATGCATTCCCACAAAAATCTCCCCAGGGCTCATGTAGCATGCACAAAACTTGAAGCGACAGGAACAATCCTAAGTCATAATTTTCCCGCCAAAAGCTTAGGCTAAGTGCATCTCCAAAAGCAAGTAAATGCATCATCTCGATTCTATGCATGCAACCATCATCATAAATGTCGTATGTGCATTTGTCCCTCTACTAACAAATGTAGCAATTCAAGCACGAAAGACCAGTTTTCCATCACTACCCGAAGTCTCTCTGCAGCGAGAATGGTCTCCACCAAAGACGACCTCCAATGTCCACAAATGGATGAAGACGACCTCCGGCATCTGCAACTTGGTGAAAACAACCCCCAACATTCACAAACATATGAAGACCGCCTCCAGTGTCTACAAATCGGTCAGGGACGCCAAGTTCTCAAATACAATACGGTCAGAGACGCCAAGTTCTCAAATGCAAATCGGTCAGGGACGCCAAGTTCTCAAACACAAATCGGTCAGAGACGCCAAGTTCTCAAAATGCAAATCGGTCAGGGACGCCAAGTTCTCAAATACAAATCGGTCAGGGACGCCAAGTTCTCAAAATACAAATTGGTCAGGGACGCCGAGTTCTCAAATTCAAATGGGTCAGAGACGCCAAGTTCTCAAATACAATTCGGTCAGGGACGCCAAGTTGTGATGATGTTGCCATTCGCGGGAAAATTCGATTTTTGCGTTTCTTTGAAAAACCAAATAAAACCGGAAAACGGAGTCGCCACGCCATTTTAATTTTGAAGGCCAAAACTTTGAAAAAAGCCCGAGATCAGAGATTTAGGTTCGGAGGTCATGTTACGCGTCGGGAAGGACGTTAGTGTGCACCCGACGCGCCTCGTAAAACGAGTCTTCCAAGCTGAAAATCATTTGTGTGTGTGTGTGTGTGTGTGTTTTGGCCAAAATAAGTTGAAACTCAGAAAAGTAAAAATTGGGATATCTTTTTAAGACTTTAAACTGATCCCATGATTTTTTGGAAGATTTTTGGATTGAGATTTGGTACTCAAAAGACCTTTTGAAGTTGAGAGCCATTTCTGCCAGAATGAAAAAAGCAGTGGACCTTTGATTTTAAAAGGGATTCAAGGGTCTTAAAACTTCATAATCTGGATAAACTCAGAGAATGAAAGTTGTTCTAGACACCTTAAATAAAGTTTTTGCGAAGGAATTTTCCATTTTGAAGAAGATTTGAGGGGTCAAAACCTTCTGGAAACCTCAGACATGAGATCTGGATTCCCAGAAGCTGATGAACTAGCCTCTGAAAGAAAATTTGAAAAGAGGAGTTTTACTCACCCAAAAAATAAGGTAAAAATATGTCTGGAAAGATCTGGATGTTGGCTACAAAAAGTATTTTGTAGTCAACACCAAATTCCAAGTTCATCTGTGTCCAAAAATTAAGACCATGGACTGAGATCTGAGAAAATTGCTACTGGACAGCAACTTCTCAAGAAAGAAAATATGATTTTAAGGGGGGTTTTGCATCCATGCTTGTCCCCATTTCCCTAGGTTTTGGTTAGTGATCACTAGACATTTTAGTGGTGAATCAACTATACCAAACCATCCTTGGGGTACATTAGGACTAAGCATTTCATTTGCTTGGGAAGGGGAATTTTATCCTTTGAAATCAAGATTTTATGCTTGAAAATGGTTTTTAGGGTTTTGAAAATGAGTTTTCTTTGCAAGAAAGTAAGAAAGCTTAAAAAATAATTTTGATCTTTGTAGAAGATCATCCATGGAGATGGTCTTCCATGGTGATCTTCCTAGATCTAGAGCAAGAAGATGAAAGAACTACATTTTGTAGTTTGAAGATGCATGCATGGTTGAGATTTAGGGTTAGGAGGAGGAGGGTTTACCAATCTTCCTTGTGTTCTTGAGTGTTTGGCTTGAGTGTATGAGTGTTTAGGGCTTTAATATGAGAGTGAGTGGATGAATATGAGTTGGGAAAGATTGGAGAGAAAAAGGTGACAATTCTTGAAGAATTCTCACTGTTTTCTCTCTATATTTCGCCAGAGGTTCGGTGCAAAATGTGTTCTTCCTCCTTATTTTTGTGATTTGGAGGGCTCAATTTATAGCCCTCCCGAAAATGCAAAGGTACCCGCGGATAGGTCCAAAGAGGGCGTGCATCGTTCATTAAATGCAGCTCCAGCTTTGGACAAGAAGAATATTTCTTTTTGAAATTCAAATTAGGCAGCCAGTTTATGTTTCCAGCATTGCTATATTTGGTTTTCTTCTTTTGTTTTTCTTTTTAAGATTCTTTTTAAGGTTTAACCTTAAATAACAATGCCCATTTTACCCTCACTTTGTTAGGAGAGTTAGGATAGTTAGGAATTGTTAGAAATGTTATAACTTTCGTTAATTTTCTAACGAAAATTCTAACAAGCTCAAATTGGAGCACTTACACAAGTTCTCAAGATACAATTCGGTCCGAGACGCCAAGTTCTCAAACGCAAATCTGTCAGGGACGCCAAGTTCTCAAATACAATTTGGTCAGGGACGCCAAGTTCTCAAATGCAAATGGGTCAGGGACGCCAAGTTCTCAAATGCAATTCGATCAGAGACACCAAGTTCTCAAAGGCAAGTAGGTCAGGGACGCCAAGTTCTCAAATACAATTCGGTCAGAGACGCCAAGTTCTCAAATGCAAATGGGTCAGGGATGCCAAGTTCTCAAATGCAATTCGATCAGAGACACCAAGTTCTCAAAGGCAAGTAGGTCAGGGACGCCAAGTTCTCAAATACAATTCGGTCAGAGATGCCAAGTTCTCAAATGCAAATGGGTCAGGGATACCAAGTTCTCAAATGCAAATCGATCAGAGACATCAAGTTCTCAAAGGCAAGTAGGCCAGGGACGCCAAGTTCTCAAATGCCAATCGGTCAGAGGTACCTCACGCCCCTAAATGTCTCAACATCCCGATCAGATACATCAAGACTCTCAACACTATCAGCTACCACATAGCCCCCGCAACTTGCTCTCCTGCAGGTAAGCACAGCAAAGGTACGTTAGTCCCTCAACATATCTCAAAAATATGCATACATCCACAAATGTTGCATGATTACCTATAGCTTTAGCTATCTCTATCTCTGCAAATAGCGACGTAAGATTTAATTCCTTAAGGTGACAGCCTCCGAATTATCAAAAAACCCAAGATCCTGAACATGTTCCTAACTATCCAGTCGATTTCGAACTACGATTGGCTTGATTCCCACTCGGGATACGTAGGTAGCCTACCATAGGTCCAGCCGCTTGACCGACACGGTCACCCTTTTCCCCGATAATCATCGTAAGCTCTAATCTTCCCCTGCGAGAATGCCCTCAAATAGTCTCCCTCAACCTCGATCTAGGTTTATACTCCTGAACTGAGCCCTCATTTAGGTTCATACAATAGAACTAAACCTCAACTTAGGTTCATCCCTGACAAAAGCCAACGGAATTCCGTCTCTTTCACCTCCGGTAGCAAACGTAAGACCGATCCCTTGAAATGAAATCCACCGAAAGACTGTCTATCCCCCTCGAAGTCTGGCCCCAACGAAAGGATATGAATATCGAAGGAAATCATTTCAAAACAAGTTGTCACCTCCAGATCACCCATCATCAAGGTCCAAGGCACCTAAAATGCCATCATCAAGGTTCAAGGCACCTAAGACGCCATCATCAAGGTTTGAGGCACCTAAGACGCCATCACCAAGGTTCGAGGCACCTAAGACGCCGTCATCAAGGTTTGAGGCACCTAAGACGCCATCACCAAGGTTCGAGGCACCTAAGACGCCATCATCAAGGTTCGAGGCACCTAAGACGCCATCATCATTAAGGTTCGAGGCACCTAAGACGCCATCATCATCAAGGTTCGAGGCACCTAAGACGCCATCATCAAGGTTTGAGGCACCTAAGACGCCATCGTAAAGGTTCAAGGCACCTAAGATGCAAACATTAAGGTTTGAGGCACCTAAAACGCTATCACACACAACACAAGGAAAGCAACCATCCCCTAAAAACCGAAACCATTACCAGGGTGACTTCCCCAAAATAGTCAAGTCATAGGGTGACTTCCCCAAAATAGTCAAAACCATAGGGCGACGTCCCCAAAATAGTCAAAACCTTAGGGCAACTTCCCCAAAATAGTCAAAACCATAGGGCGACTTTCCCAAAATAGTCAAAACCATAGGGCGACGTCCCCAAAATAGTCAAAACCTTAGGGTGACTTTCCCAAAATAGTCAAAACCTTAGGCGACTTCCCCAAAATAGTCAAAACCATAGGGCGACTTCCCCAAAATAGTCAAAACCATAGGGCGACGTCCCCAAAATAGTCAAAACCATAGGGCGACGTCCCCAAAATAGTCAAAACCTTAGGGCGACTTCCCCAAAATAGTCAAAACCATAGGGCGACTTCCCCAAAATAGTCAAAACCGTAGGGCGACGTCCCCAAAATAGTCAAAACCTTAGGGCGACTTCCCCAAAATAGTCAAAACCATAGGGCGACTTCCCCAAAATAGTCAAAACCATAGGGCGACTTCCTCAAAATAGTCAAAACCGTAGGGCGACGTCCCCAAAATAGTCAAAACCATAGGGCGACTTCCCCAAAATAGTCAAAACCTTAGGGCGACTTTCCCAAAATAGTCAAAACCATAGGGCGACTTCCCCAAAATAGTCAAAACCATAGGGCGACTTCTCCAAAATAGTCAAAACCATAGGACGACTTCCCCAAAATAGTCAAAACCATAGGGTGACGTCCCCAAAGTAGTCAAAACCCTAGGGCGACTTCCCCAAAATAGTCAAGTCCTAGGGCGACTTCCCCAAAATAGTCAAACCATAGGCGACTTCTCCAAAATAGTCAAGTCATAGGGCGACGTCCCCAAAATAGTCAGAACCTTAGGGCGACTTCCCAAAAATAGTCAAACCTTAGGGTGACTTCCCAAAAATAGTCAAATCTTAGGGCAACTTCCTCAAAATAGTCAAAACCTTAGGGCGACTTCCCCAAAATAGTCAAAACCATAGGGCGACTTCCCCAAAATAGTCAAAACCGTAGGGCGACGTCCCCAAAATAGTCAAAACCTTAGGGCGACTTCCCCAAAATAGTCAAAACCTTTGGGCGACTTCCCCAAAATAGTCAAAACCATAGGGCGACTTCCCCAAAATAGTCAAAACCATAGGGCGACTTCCCCAAAATAGTCAAAACCATAGGACGACTTCCCCAAAATAGTCAAAACCATAGGGTGACGTCGCCAAAGTAGTCAAAACCCTAGGGCGACTTCCCCAAAATAGTCAAGTCATAGGACGACGTCCCCAAAATAGTCAAAACCTTAGGACGACTTCCCAAAAATAGTCAAACCTTTGGGTGACTTCCCAAAAATAGTCAAATCTTAGGGCAACTTCCCAAAAATAGTCAAATCTTAGGTTGACACTCTAAAACAGTCATTCCAGGGTCAAAGACCCGAACTACGACCGGCTTGATTCCTCTTAAGGATACGTAGGTAGCCTATCATTAGGTTCAGCCATCAGACCGAAAGTGGTCATTCCTATCCCCAGCAGAGCCAATGTATGACTCTAGCCATCAGACCGAAAATGGTCATTCCTATCCCCAGCAGAGCCAATGTATGACTCTAGCCATCAGACCGAAAATGGTCATTCCTATCCCTAGTAGAGCCAATGTACGACTCTAGCCACCAGACCGAAAATGGTCGTCTCCTATCCCCAGCAGAGTTGTCTTCCAAAGAACCGACCATTAACTCGCTCATCGGGTTCGAGGCACCTAAAACGCCATCATCTCCAGGGTCAAAGACCCGAACTACGGCTGGCTTGATTCCTCTCAAGGATACGTAGGTAGCCTATTAAATAGGTTCAGCCACTCGATCACTTGATCATCCTGCCAAATATGGAGCCTTACTCTTATCAACGACCCCGCTTCCTTCGAAAGCGCCGTCGCCGAGGGGCTACTGTAAGTGCTCCAATTTGAGCTTGTTAGCATTTTCGTTAGAAAATTAACGAAAGTTATAACATTACTAACATTCCTAACATTCCTAACTTTTCTAACAAAGTAAGGGTAAAATGCGCATTGCTATTTAAAGATAAACCTTCAAAGGAATCTCAAAAAGCAAAAGAATTAAGAAAATCCCAAAACAGCAAGTTGAAAAACAGTTTCTGTTTGATTTTTTGAAAAATATTCCTCCTGTCCAAAAGCCAAAGATCAGAAAGGCGGATGAACAGTGCACGCTGTCGAGGAGATCCGCGCGGACATGTTTGCTTCTCACAGGGGCCTATAAATTGAACCCTCCTCTCTCAGTTTACACAACACAAATCACTCACAGCAACTGCACTCTGGCAAAAAATAGAGAGAAACAGTGGGAATTCACTTGAATTGCCACCATTTTCTCTCCAATCTTTCCCAAATCCTACTCACTCAAAATACTTTCAAATCACTCTCATACATACTCTCATACATACACCAATCCAAGCTCAAATCACCCCTTGGGAGGAGGATTAGAGAGAAAACATAGAGGACTTCTTTGTTATCTACTTGTTTTCTCTTTAACCAACTCAAATCTCAACCCAAAAATCACACCAAAAATCATGGGATCTGTCCAAAGTCTAATAAAGAATTCCCAATTTTTACTTTCCTCAGTTTCAACTTATTTTGGCCAAAGTAACACACACATACACACACAAATGGTTTTTAAGCTTGGAAGACTCGTTTCACGAGGCATTCCGGGTGCACACTAACGTCCTTCCCGGCGTGTAACGTGACCTCCGAACCCAAATTTCTAATCTCGGGCATTTTTCAAAGTTTTGGCCCTTAAAACAAAAATGGCGTGGCGACTCCGTTTGATTTCAAAAACATCGGGTACATCACAACTATACCCAACTTGAACGTGTCCACAGCTACGGAAGCATTCCGTATTGGCTTGAAGAAGAGCTCTCTATTTTATAATGAGTTGGTGATGACTCCTGCGAAACAACTTCAAGAAATCAGAACCAGAGTCTTGCCTTTCATCAAATTGGAGGATGACAGCCTGGCAATGGGGAAGTCAACTGGGAGAACCCCTACTCCTCTATTTGAGCCCTCTGACAGAAAATCGGATTCCCATCACTATAAGTCCAACAGGGTCAAACCCCCTGCTAAATCTGAATCTTCTAAAGTTCATTTTGTAGATGATTATCAAGATGGGGATGATAATGATTATCCTAAAATTCTGAATACTGCTTTTCTGTGGACATTGCAGGAATCCTTTGCATCATGGGAAATCTTGGAGATAAAGCAAGATGGCCCAAGAAGAATGATCAGCCAATAACTTGGAAGGACAAGTCCAAGTGGTGCGCATTTCATGAGGATTTTGGGCATACCACTGAGAATTGTTTTGCCTTGAGGATGGAGATTGCTCATTTATTATCCAAGGGTCTTCTTAAGGATTTGTTGGGTAAGAAGAGGGTCAGAAGTGAGTCTAAAGAACCCGATTCGGGGGAGCATCCACAGAAAGTTGCACCACCTCCAGCCACCAAGGTAGTAAATGTTATTTCAGGTGGATCCCATATTTGTGGAACAACTTACTCTGCAGCCAAGCGTCATGCCAAGAGTTCTAAGGAGGATCAGTCAGAATTGCCCTCAAGGCGTCGTGACTTCACAGATGGTCAGGTTATCTCCTTTAAGGATGAGGATAAGGACAACACGTTGGACCCTCATCATGATGGTCTAGTTGTTCAGTGCGTATTGCTAATTGTGTGGTCAAGAGAATTCTGATTGATGGCGGTAGCTCAGTCAACATAATCTTCACTCATGCTCTTGAAGATATGGGCATTCCTTTATCTGAAGTTGTGAAGAATTCATCCGTGCTGGTAGGATTCAATGGTGAAATAAAGCAAACAGTCGGAGAAATCAAGTTGCCTATCTATTTGGAGGGTATGAATTCTATGGAAAGGTTTTGTGTGATCGAATGCTCTTCCTCATACAATGTCATTTTGGGAAGACCTTGGATCCACAACATGAAGGCCGTGCCGTCAACTTATCACCAGTGTGTCAAATTTCCAACACCTTGGGGTGTAGCCAAGTTGAAGGGGAATCAGCAAGTTTCTAAAGAATGCTACATGGTTAATATGAAGGCAAGTTCGATTCCTCGTCAAGCATAGCAATTAAAGAAAAAGGCCCAGGATGTTCTTGAAGCTGTGGAGCATGAGACGAAAAATGTTTCTGTTGATGAGTCGAATCCTGAGGCCCAAGTACAAGTTGGTATAGACCTTCCATCTGAAATTGAGGAGGAGCTGATTGAGTTCTTAAAAAGTTAGAAACGTTGTTTTGCATGGAAGCACGAGGACATGACAGGAATAAGCAAGGACATCATTACTCACAAGTTGAACATTGATCCAACCATCTGTCTTGTTCATCAGAAGAGAAGGAAGTTTGCCCAGGAGAGGAACCAGATCATAAAGGATGAAGTTGAGAGGCTTTTAAAGTCCAATATGATCAGAGAAGTTCAATATCCAAGGTGGTTAGCCAATGATGTGGTGGTAGAGAAGAGGAACGGCAAGTGGCGAGTATGCGTGGACTTCACAGACTTGAACAAGGCCTGCCCGAAAGATCCATTCCCTCTCCCTCATATTGATTCTCTAGTTGACGAGACAGCTGGCCACGACATCTTAACATTCATGGATGCGTCTTCAGGTTTTCAGCAAATTCAAATGGAGCCCTCAGATCAAGAGGATACAACATTCATGACTCCGGAAGGTATATATTGTTATATTGCTATGTCATTTGGTCTTAAAAATGCAGGGGCAACTTATCAGAGGCTCGTCAACAAGATGTTTAAAGATCAACTTGGCAAGACAATGGAAGTTTACATAGATGATATGGTAGTCAAGTCCAAGCATATTGAAGATCATGTGGAGCATCTTGCTGAGGCATTCAACATCTTGAAAGCTTTCAACATGAAGCTTAATCCAGCCAAGTGCAGTTTTGGTGTTAAAGCAGGAAAATTCTTGGGTTATATGGTGACCAAGAGAGGAATTGAAGCCAGTCCCGAGCAGATCAAAGCCATTCTCAACTTGGAATCTCCCAAGAACATTAAAGATGTCCAAAGGTTAACAGGTAGAGTAGCTGCACTAAATAGATTTATATCTAAATCATCTGATAAGTGCAGGTTATTCTACGAAGTATTAAGGAAGAATAAACTCTTCCAATGGACTGACCAACATGAAGCAGCTTTTAAGCAACTTAAAGAATACTTGGTGACATCACCCCTACTTGCCAAACCAGAACATGGTGAGCACCTTTACTTATATTTAGCTGTATCTGAGAATGCTGTTAGTGCAGTATTGGTGAAGGAAATCCAAGGTGAACAGCATCCTGTTTACTATATAAGTAAGTCTTTACTAGATGCTGAAACGAGGTACTCTCATCTTGAAAAATTAATTTTAGCCTTAACTACTGCTGCTACAAAACTGCGTCATTATTTTGAAACACATTCTATAACTGTTAGAACTAACTATCCTATAAGAAATGTGTTAAGAACCCAGCAGATGTCGTGCAGATTGGCCAAGTGGTCGGTCAAGTTGAGCACGTATGACATTTCGTATGAGCCAAGAACAGCCATCAAATCTCAGGCTTTAGCCGATTTTGTAGCAGACTTCAGTCCAAGTTTGCAGCCTGAAGTGGAACTAGAAGTACAATAACTTGAAGGTAAAACTATTCCAGATTCTGGACACTGTTCACAGATGGAGCTTCAAATTCCAAAGGAATTGGATTGGGAATAGTCCTGAAGTCCCCTCAAGGTGATATCATACCTCAAGCTGTATCTTGTGAATTCAATGCAACAAATAATGAAGCTGAGTATGAAGCTTTAATCATGGGTTTAACTACTGCTTTAAGTTTAAACATTACACATATAAATGTATATGTTGACTCTCAATTGCTCGCTAACCATTTTAATGGCAGTTATATGGCGAAGCATTCCAAGATGACTCTGTATCTCCAACATGTTAAGGCCTTAGCTTCAAAATTCCTATCATTCTCTTTGGAACAGGTCCCTAGAGAAGAAAACACAGAAGCGGACGCATTAGCCAACTTGGGTTCAACTTGCAAATCAATGTTGCATACTAATATTCCCATTATTTATGTTAAGTTCCCGACAATAGACCAAGTTGAGGAAACTCAAGCGATTACTCAACCTACTGGGGCACAAGATGCTAGACCTTCTTGGACCCACCCAATAATTGAGTTCCTTCAACTTGGGACTATTCCGCCAGATATTAAGAATGCTAGATCTTTTAAGATTCGTACTTCAACTTTCGTTTTAATAGATAATGTGCTATTTAAGAGATATTTTGCAGGGCACTATTTAAGATGTATTGATAATGAGCAAGTTGAACTGGTGCTGAAAGAAATCCATGAAGGAATATGTGGAAATCATTCTGGTGGAAAAGCATTAGCGTCAAAGGCCCTCAAGACTGGTTATTATTGGTCAACCATGCGTCAAGATGCCATGAGCTATGTACAGAAGTGTGATGCCTGCCAAAGACACAACAACATTTTGCATCAACCTGCAGAGCCTCTGCATTCTATCGTCTCATCTTGGCCTTTCATGCAATGGGGCATGTATATTGTAGGAAAGTTGCCTAAAGCCCCCGGAGGCAAAGTGTTCATGTTGGCAATGACCGATTACTTCTCGAAGTGGATCGAGGCAGAAGCTTATGTACAAGTAAGAGACAAGGAGGTAATTTCATTTTTAAAGAAAAATATAATTAGTAGGTTTGGTGTACCATCAGAGATTATATGTGACAACGGGTCACAATTCATAAGTAAGAAGACCAGAGATTTTTGTGCTTGCTGGGGCATCAAGTTGATCATGTCCACGCCTGTCCACCCTCAAGCCAATGGTCAAGCCGAGTCAAGCAACAAGTTGATTGTCAACAACTTGAAGAAGCGCCTAGATCAAAAGAAAGGAAGATGGGCCGAAGAGTTACCACTTGTACTTTGGGCAGATAGGACCACTACAAAAGGGGCCACAGGTAGGACTCCATATTCTTTGGTATTTGGAGCAGAAGCTGTAATTCCAGTCGAGGTGACAATCCCAACAGCAAGGTATGACTTATTAACTCAAGATGAAAATAACCTATTGCTAACCCAAAATTTAGATACAATTGATGAGATCAGGGATTTAGCCAAGATAAGGATGGCAGCTTATCAACAACGAATTGCTAGAGCATATAACAAGAATGTCAGAATAAGAAGATTCTAGGTTGGTTATTTAGTTTTGAGAAAAGTATTTCAAAATATAAGAGAATTGAATGCAGGTAAATTAGCTCCCAAGTGGGAAGGACCATATCTCATCGATGCTGAAGCTGGCAAAGGTGCGTATTGGTTGTCAACCCCAAGTGGAGACAGGATCTCTAGAAGTTGGAATGCTATTCATTTGAAGCTGTATTTTATGTTAGTCCAGTTATTTACAACTAGACTTCTCAGGTATGATCTATTTTTGCTGTCAAGTTCATTCACATGTTTCAAGTTATCAAGTTTTATTGAAAATCCTTACTAACTTAAGCATCGGAGGGGCGTTAGTGCCAACCCTAACATGAATTTGTTTTGCAAGGTATACAACTTGAACAAACGGAGTAGGCTCAACATGTTGACACGCCAGTACGGCTGATACTTGTTGGGACCTAAAATTGGAGTAGGTCCAAGCATGTTAACACGCTAGTACGGCTCCAACATGTTTGGACCTAGGAAGAAGAATTTCAACATGTTGACACGCCAGTACGGCTGATACATGTTGAAACTCTAGCTGGAGAGGGATAGAACTTGTTGACACGCCAGGACGGCTAATACTTGTTCTATCTCTTCAAACGGTTACCTCTGATCAAAGGTACAATTTACATATGGTTAAAAGATTTTCATCTTTTCTAACGAATTAAGGTTTTGACACCTTCGCCTGGGCGCACGATTTCACACTTATTTAAGTTGTGACCACTGGTTGTAACATTATCATGTTACCTTCTGTTTATAACATCAACATGTTATCTAATGAACAAGAAAGTATTTCTGAAAAGCTTAAAATACTTTTTTAAAACCTTAAAGTGTTCCCAAAAGATTTTGCAACTAAAAGATAAGTTGGATAAGCCAACTAATCCCTTAAAACCTAATAAAGCTTGGAGTACTAGACCAACCTAGTACCCCCAAATAAATTGTTTGGGCTCTTATGAGCTATTACATACCAAAATAAACTTGTATTTGGGGACAGACCCCCCATTTGGTGCCCACCAATGGTACGGCAAATAAACAAAAAATTGTTTTTTGTTCCTCCTCCTTCCAAACTACTTATAAACTTTCAAATTTTTCAAACATTCTGGCCTGCTACCGCCGGTGGTGCATTTGGTTTCTTTCCTTGATCATTTTCTTCAACTTGAGCTACCACTATGGTACTCAAAGCTTTATCAGTATCATCAACTAGAGTTTCAAGGGCCATTGAGTTAACCTCCTCTCCATCTGCTGGTTCTCCAATGTGGTCTCTGTTGGGCCCTACATTTTCAATCAACATGTTTGCAACTTACGCCTAAACAACTTGGTACTAACAACTTGGGTTGTTCTGTTTACAACTTGGTTTTTACAGGTTGGGACGCATAACGCTTTTCCTATTTTATAGGGAACGTGCCAAAGACCAGTTCAACCACGATTCTTCAGCAAGCCAACGATTATCTCTTTCCCAACGGATGAGTGCGGATAAATCTCCAAGGATAAACCTCAATTCCGAGTTTGTAGGCCCTCATTGTTATTTAGTTTTATTCTTGAGGTATAAAAGGGAACATACACTGTAAATTCACACACGCACTACACTAGCCTAAGCTCCCTTTTTATACGCTCTTAGCATTGTAATCTCAGGAAAATTCTTAGTAAACTTTCGGTCAAGGCAGGAGCCACATCCTCCCGGGGTTTTATGCCGGCGAACAAGTTGTTCAAGGGCTTTCCCTAGTCAACAAATGTCTTGTGTCCATTTCTATTCAACTTGATAGTCATTGTACCTAGATTCATATCACTTTAGTCACTTTTCCCATCATACAAATCTAATTGTTGAAATTTGACCAAAACAATTTGGCGCCGTCTGTGGGAAACTTTGATTATCTAAGTAGAAATGGTTAATCCATCTTCCAGCAGTCAGAGTCGGCCGCTTCCTGTTTCCAATGCCCAAGGCAACCCTCCTCCAAGTGCAGAAGCTGTCAACTTGGAGATAATGTCCAACATGGCGGACATGATGAGGAAAATAGGCGATCGGTTGGATGATCAGGAGCGTACGAATACAATGATCTTCAATGCCATTGATAGTCTGCGTAAAGGGAAGCAAGCGGAGACTCAAGTATCCACTCCATTTTCACCTTTACTTCCTAGATCTTTGTTTGGTGCAGGTACAGGACCAAGCCATGTTGGAGATATCCCGATGTCCAACACCTTGCCAGCGGAAAGCACGATTGTGACATCCGTTCCAATTGAGCAACCAAGATTCGGCCTATCAGCTAGCCAATCCGCGCTATCATCTTGCTACACTTATGCTACACCCTCAGTGGGGCAAACAGGAAGTTTCTTTAATGCTTTCGATACTTTTGCACCTCAAGTTAATAATGCTCCTCTTTTCGCAGAAAACCAACTTGTTAAGGAAATGCAAACCATTAAGGAGTTACTCCGAAGCGTGCCTGGAGTCAACTTGCCATATCACCAAGTCTCTCCAACTTGCTACAACGAGTCTCGTTTTGTGCCAGCGATAGCCAGTGTGGAGATCCCGAAGAAGTTCTCAGTCCCTCATATGAAGAAGTATGACGGAAGTACCGATCCAGCAGAGCACGTGTTGCTGTATCAAGAGTCAATGGATATCATAAGTATCCCTCCTATGTTTAAAGAAGCATGTTTTTGCAGGGGCTTTGGCTCAACCTTGTCAGGACCGGCCTTAAAATGGCTAACAGGGCTTCCTCTAAACTCTATTTCATCTTATGCTCAACTTGTCAATATGTTCATTAATCAGTTTTCATGCAACAGGGCATTTGACAAGTTGACTAGTGATCTTTATAGAATTGTACAACAGCCTAATGAAAGTCTCAAAGAGTATTTGCACAGGTTCAATAAGGAGGCAGTGACCATACCCAACTTGGACGTGTCCACAGCAACGGAGGCATTCCGCATAGGCTTGAAGAAGAGCTCATTGTTTTACAACGAGTTGGTGATGACCCCTGCGAAACAACTTGAAGAAATCAGAACCAGGGCCTTGCCTTACATCCGATTGGAGGAAGATAGCTTGGCAATGGGGAAATCAACTGGGAGGACTCCTACTCCTCTATTTGAACCCTCTGACAGACGATCGGACTCCCATCACCCTAAGTCCAACAGGGGCAAACCCCCTGTTAAAACTGAACCTTCTAGAATTCATGTTGTAGATGATGATCAGGAAGGTGATGATAATGATTATCCACAAATCTCTGAATACTGCTTTTCTGTGGACATTGCAGGAATCTTATGCGCCATGGGAAATCTTGGAGATAAAGCGAGATGGCCTAAGAAGAATGACCAGTCAACAACTTGGAAGGACAAGTCCAAGTGGTGCGCATTTCATGAAGATTTCGGGCATACCACCGAGAACTGTTTCGCTTTGAGGAAGGAGATTGCTCATTTGTTGTCCAAGGGTCTTCTCAAGGATTTGTTGGGCAAGAAGAGGGTCAGGAGTGAGTCCAAAGAACCTGGTTCAGAGGAGCAATCTAGGCCCGAGAAAGTTGCACCCCCTCCGGCCACCAAGGTAGTGAATGTTATTTCAGGTGGGTCTCATATTTGCGGCACAACTTACTCTGCCGCCAAGCGTCATGCCAAGAGCTCTAAGGAAGATCAATCAGAATTGCCTATAAGGCGCCGCGACTTCACAGACGGTCATGTCATTTCTTTTGAAGATGAAGATAAAGACAACACGTTGGACCCTCATCATGATGGTCTAGTTGTTCAGGTGCAGATTGCTAATTGTGTGGTCAAGCGGATCCTGATCGATGGTGGCAGTTCAGTCAACATCATCTTTACTCATGCTCTTGAAGATATGGGTATTCCTTTGTCTGAAGTTGTGAAGAACTCATCCGTACTGGTAGGGTTCAGTGGTGAGGTGAAACAGACAGTCGGTGAGATCAAGTTGCCCATCTACCTAGAAGGTATGAATTCCATGGAGAGGTTTTGTGTGATCGAATGCTCTTCTTCATACAATGTCATATTGGGAAGACCTTGGATCCACAACATGAAGGCTGTACCATCAACTTATCATCAATGCGTCAAGTTTCCGACGCCTTGGGGTGTTGCCAAGTTGAAGGGAAACCAGCAAGTCTCTAAGGAATGTTACAAGATCAACATGAAAGCAAGCTCGACCCCTCGGCAAGCATAGCAATTAAAGAAAAAGGCCCAGGACATTCTTGAAGCGGTGGAGCACGATACAAAAAGCGTTCCTGTTGATGCATCAAATCCTGAGGCCCAAGTGCAAGTTGGGATAGACCTACCGTCCGAAATCGAAGAGGAGTTGATGGAGTTCCTGAAAAGCCAGAGATGCTGTTTCGCTTGGAAACATGAGGACATGACGGGGATAAGCAAGGATATTATTACTCACAAGTTGAACATCGATCCGACCATCCGTCCTGTCCGTCAAAAAAGAAGGAAGTTTGCCCAAGAGCGGAATCAGATCATTAAGGATGAAGTTGAAAGGCTGCTGAAGTCCAAGATGATCAGAGAAGTTCAGTATCCAAAGTGGTTGGCTAACGTTGTAGTGGTGGAGAAGAAGAATGGCAAGTGGCGAGTATGCGTGGACTTCACCGACTTGAACAAGGCCTGTCCAAAGGATCCATTCCCTCTCCCTCATATTGATTCTCTTGTTGATGAGACAGCTGGCCACGACATCTTGACGTTCATGGATGCATCTTCCGGGTATCAACAAATTCAAATGGAACCTTCGGACCAAGAAGATACAGCATTCATGACTCCGGAAGGTATATATTGTTATATTTCTATGCCGTTTGGTCTTAAAAATGCAGGGGCAACCTACCAAAGGTTGGTAAACAAGATGTTCAAAGATCAACTTGGCAAGACGATGGAGGTCTACATAGACGACATGGTGGTCAAATCCAAACACATTGAGGATCATGTTGAGCACCTTGCTGAGGCATTCAACATCTTGAAAGCCTTCAACATGAAGCTCAATCCGGCGAAGTGCAACTTCGGAGTTAGAGCAGGCAAATTCTTGGGATATATGGTAACCAAGAGGGGAATCGAAGCAAGTCCCGAACAAATCAAAGCCATTCTCAACTTGGAATCCCCTAAAAATATCAAGGACGTACAAAGGTTAACAGGTAGAGTAGCTGCTTTGAATAGATTTATATCCAAATCATCTGATAAGTGCAGGTTATTCTATGAAGTCTTGAGAAAAAACAAACTCTTTCAATGGACCGACCAACATGAGGCAGCTTTCAAACAACTTAAAGAATATTTGATGACGTCACCCCTACTCGCTAAACCCGAACATGGTGAGCCTCTTTATTTATATTTAGCCGTGTCTGAAAATGCTGTTAGTACAGTATTAGTGAAGGAAATCCAAGGTGAGCAACATCCTGTTTACTATGTGAGTAAGTCTTTATTAGATGCCGAAACAAGGTACTCTCATCTTGAAAAATTAATATTAGCCTTAACTACTGCTGCTACCAAATTACGTCATTATTTTGAAACACACTCCATAACTGTCAGAACTAATTATCCTATGAGGAATGTGTTAAGGACTCGAGATGTCGGGCAGGTTGGCCAAGTGGTCAGTCAAGTTGAGCACGTATGACATATCATACGAGCCAAGAACAGCCATCAAATCACAGGCCCTAGCCGATTTTGTAGCTGACTTCAGTCCAAGTTTGCAGCCTGAGGTAGAACTGGAAGTGATACAACTTGAAGGTAAAACTATTCCTAGATTTTGGACATTATTTACAGATGGAGCCTCAAATTCCAAGGGAACTGGTTTGGGAATAGTCCTAAAATCCCCTCAAGGTGATATCATACCTCAAGCTGTATCTTGTGAATTTAATGCAACAAATAATGAAGCTGAGTATGAAGCCCTAATCATGGGTTTAACTACGGCTTTGAGTTTGAATATTACACATTTAAATGTATTTCTTGATTCTCAATTACTAGCTAACCAGTTTAATGGCAGTTATATGGCGAAGCATTCCAAGATGACTCTGTACCTCCAACATGTTAAAGCTTTAGCTTCGAGATTTCTATCATTCTCTTTGGAACAGTTCCCAGAGAAGAAAATACAGAGGCAGACGCCTTGGCCAACTTGGGTTCAACTTGCAAATCAATGTTGCATACTAATATCCCCATTATTTATGTTAAGTACCCGGTGATAGACCAAGTTGAAGAAACTCAAGTGGTTACTCCACCTATTGGGACACAAGATGCTAAGCCTTCTTGGACCCAACCCGTCATTGAGTTCCTTCAACTTGGAACTATTCCCCCTGATGTTAAGAATGTTAGGTCATTTAAGATTCGAACTTCAACTTTCGTTGTAATAGATAATATGCTGTTCAAGAAGTCTTTTGCAGGGCACTACTTGAGATGTGTCGATAATGAGCAAGTTGAACTGGTACTTAAGGAAATCCATGAAGGAATATGTGGGAACCATTCTGGAGGAAAGGCACTTGCATCAAAGGCCCTCAGGACGGGATATTACTGGCCAACCATGCGTCAAGATGCCATGAACTATGTGCGGAAATGTGACGCCTGCCAAAGACATAGCAACATCTTGCATCAACCTGCCGAACCTCTACATCCTATAGTCTCATCTTGGCCTTTCATGCAGTGGGGCATGGATATTGTAGGCAAGTTGCCCAAAGCTCCAGGAGGCAAAGTATTCATGTTGGCTCTAACCGATTATTTCTCGAAATGGATCGAGGCAGAAGCTTATGTGCAAGTAAGGGATAAAGAGGTAATTTCATTTTTAAAGAAAAATATCATTAGCAGGTTTGGTGTACCATCAAAGATTGTATGTGACAACGGGTCACAGTTCATAAGTAAAAAGACCAGGGATTTTTGTGCTCGCTGGGGCATCAAGTTAATCATGTCCACACCTGTCCACCCTCAAGCCAACGGCCAAGCTGAATCAAGCAACAAGTTGATCATCAACAACTTGAAGAAACGTCTAGACCAGAAGAAGGGGAAATGGGTTGAAGAATTACCACTTGTGCTATGGGCAGATAGAACTACTTCTAAAGGAGCCACAGGTAGGACTCCCTATTCTTTAGTATTCGAGTCAAGCCGCGATTCCAGCTTGAAGCAACAAGTCCCCACGGAAAGGTATGGCTTATTGACTCAAGATGAAAATAACCTTTTGCTAACTCAAGATTTAGATACAATTGATGAGATCAGGGATTTAGCCAAGATAAGGATGGCAGCTTATCAGCAGCGAATTTCTAGGTCTTACAACAAGAATGTCAGAGTTAGAAGGTTCCAGGTTGGTGATTTAGTTTTGAGAAAAGTATTTCAAAATACAAGAGAATTGAATGCAGGTAAGCTGGCTCCCAAGTGGGAAGGCCCATATCTCATCGATGCTGAAGCTGGCAAAGGTGCATACTGGTTGTCCACCCCGAGTGGAGACAGAATCCCTAGAAGTTGGAACGCTATCCACTTGAAACTTTATTTCACGTAAGTCCAGTTATTTATAACTAGACTCTTCAGGTACGGTTTAAATTTATGTCAAGTTCAATTACGCATTTCAATTTTTCTACTCTTATTAAAACATTACTGACTTGAGCGTCGGAGGGGCGTTAGCTATGCTAACGCCCAGCCCTAACATAAATTTGTTTTGCAAGGTGTAACTTGAGCAAACGGAGTAGGCTCGACATGTTGACACGCCAGTACGGCTGATACTTGTTGAGACCTAAGCTGGAACAGGACAAACATGTTGACACGCAAGTACGGCTGATACATGTTTGAGCCTGAGGAGGACAAAGGTCAAGCATGTTGACACGCCGGTACGGTTGATACATGTTTGAACCTGAAGAAGAAAATTTCAACATGTTGACACGCCAGTACGGCTGATACATGTTGGAATTCTAGCTGGCGAGGTATAGAGCTTGTTGACACGCCAGGACGGCTGATACTTGCTCTATCCCTTCAAATGATTTACCTCTGATCAAAGGTACTATTGGTTAAAAGATTTACATCTTTTCTTACGAATTAAGGTTTTGACACCTTCGCCTGGGCGCACGTTTTCACACTTATTCAAGTTGTGGACTATTGGTTGTAACATTTTCATGTTACCTACGGTTTATAACATTTACATGTTATCCAAAGAACAAACAAGCGTCCCACAGGGACATAACTTACTTTGCTAAAAACCGTTGAATGTTTTTTCAAAAAGATTTTTTCAGTTAAAGGACAAGTTGGATAAGCCAACAAGTCCCTAAAAACCTAAAAAAGCTTGAGTACTAGACCAACCTAGTACCCCCAAATAATATTGTCTCGGTTCTTATGAACCATTACAAACCAAAAACATTGTTTTAAAGGGACACTCCCCCCATTTGTTGTACCAATAAAGGTACACAAATAAAGCAAAAAATTGTTTTTTCAAAATACCAAAAGTTTTAAAAACATTCTTCAAACTTCCTGGCCCGCTGCCGCCGGTGTTGCATTTTCTTCTTGACCATTCTGAGCCACCACCAGGGCACTCAAGGTCTTATCAGTATCATCAACTAGAGCCTCCAAAGCTGCAGAATTCACTTCCTCTGCATCTACTGGCTCACCAACGAAATCCTCCAAAACCTTTCTCTCTGCTTCCACATCCCATTCCGAAGCCAGCCCGTTCTTATATTCTTCCATGAGTCCAATCCTAGCTTCAAACACCACTTTGGTGGCATTGAACGTAAAATCCTTCTTCGCAGCATCCAATTCCTTCTCATGGGCTTCATGCTCCTTCGCCTTTTCAGCTTTAACAACTTTCAACTCCTCCTCTTCAGCTTGGAGATCTTTTTTCAACTTCTCAATCTCCTCAGCATTTTTGGAAGCCTGCTTCTTGAAATCCTCAGCATCTTTTGCAGCTTGCTCCTTGAGTTCTTCAACTTCAAAGCGTACTGCACGTTTGCCTTGATTTTCACAATGGCCAAGTTGTTCCATAATGGGACACATAATATCCGCAACCTAAGCAAAAGAAATATCAGCATTCCTTAAAAAAGCTTAGGTAAATCTCAGTCTTTCTCATGATTTACCTCGTCAACAAAGTTGGCTATAGCATCCTTCAATTTCTTCCTTGCTATTCCCAGCTCTCCTTCATCCAAAACCTCGCATCGAACTGCCTTTCTTTTCTTTACTTCTTCCTTTTTCTTGGGAGCATTCACATCTGAACTAGAAGCCATGGACATTGGAGTTGGAGGTTTGTTGTCCTTCTTGACAACTTTCTTTGCTTTAGCGGCGGCCATCAACTCGTAGGCACTTACGGTAGACTTGGATCGCGTAGCTACAACAAGAGCAGGGAATTAAGGCAATCAAAATGCTCGTGAAAAAATACAAAGATATTTAAGGACTTAGAACCTGTGGACATCTCGGGTAGAGTTGAGGGTAGATCTTCTTCGACTTCAACCTCTCGTTTCGCCTCCAGTCACCTCAACAAAAAACTCAACAGGAAAGGCCTTGAAGGATCTATCGCCTACACCCAACCGGAGAAGCCGATTCACGTTCACTTTAGTCCCTTCTTGTGCCGGAAACAAGTCTCGACAGCTTAGGAATTCCTGCGGAGGGAAATTTTGAGAGTTAGCTACCGTAGTATTAAGAAGCATTCCGTAAACAGAGGAGCTATTTTCACTACCTTCAAACCTCCATTTGGAAAAAACACCTTCCTCCCGACCCAAGGTGTCCCTCCTTGCAAAGAAAAATTTATTTTTCCACCCTCTATCCGCAATGTCGTGGTTGGAAATCGAATAGGCTCACCACTTTTGACCCTAAAACCAAACCTTCCGACCGAAACTTCTCAAATCAACAAGATATCGTCAACTCTTCTAACCCAGCAACCAAATCATCCCTCTCTCCTAACCTAACTAGGGTTTGCAAGTACCTCCATCCTTGAGGCATCATTTGGGCATAATTGAGTTTAGTAGAAGAAAAGAACTTCGTAATCAAGGGGGGAAAAGGGAATCGTAAACCTATGACAAAGGGATATTCCGGAAAACATACCCAAGTGGAAGAGTAACATTCGGAGGTCAAGTCGGGATGGGTGAAGTACACCGTTTCATCAGGCATGGCGTGGTTCTTCTTGATAACCTCTAAGTTTACCTTAGGCATTAAACATTTCTCGTTGTCGGGTTCCTTCAACAAATTCTGGGTTTTGAAACCTTTGGGCAAACCCTCGTCGCTCTCGAACGCAACTACCTTCTTCCGACCCATTTTTTCAACTTAAAAACAAGAAATCAAGACGAAATTGAAGAGAAGGCAAGAAACTCACCGTAGTTATTTATTCGATTTTTCGCTTCCTTGGCTCTTCTCCTAGAAACCTCTGAGAAAGTGACGTTCTTGATTTGGTGAAAGGGAGAGTTGGAGAGAGAGACCACTTATTAAATAAGGGTTTGAAGGTGGTTGGAACTTTAAAAAACAATCCAGCCTTTTTGCCTCGAGAAACTACCTGAAAACCGTCCCATCGCGTCTCTTTTTTAAAACCGTCGTTCCTTTCTTATTTTGGCAAACCTTTTGAATTCTTTTTGTCTCTTTCTATTCTTCTTTTTTAAATTCAAAAAGTTTGGGGGCAATTGTTGGGCCCTACATTTTCAATCAACATGTTTGCAACTTACGCCTAAACAACTTGGTACTAACAACTTGGGTTGTTCTGTTTACAACTTGGTTTTTACAGGTTGGGACGCATAACGCTTTTCCTATTTTATAGGGAACGTGCCAAAGACCAGTTCAACCACGATTCTTCAGCAAGCCAACGATTATCTCTTTCCCAACGGATGAGTGCGGATAAATCTCCAAGGATAAACCTCAATTCCGAGTTTGTAGGCCCTCATTGTTATTTAGTTTTATTCTTGAGGTATAAAAGGGAACATACACTGTAAATTCACACACGCACTACACTAGCCTAAGCTCCCTTTTTATACGCTCTTAGCATTGTAATCTTAGGAAAATTCTTAGTAAACTTTCGGTCAAGGAAGGAGCCACATCCTCCCGGGGTTTTATGCCGGCGAACAAGTTGTTCAAGGGCTTTCCCTAGTCAACAAATGTCTTGTGTCCATTTCTATTCAACTTGATAGTCATTGTACCTAGATTCATATCACTTTAGTCACTTTTCCCATCATACAAATCTAATTGTTGAAATTTGACCAAAACAGTCTCTAAAGTTCTTTTCTCCTCCTCCAAGTCCCAAGTTGAAGCTTGTCTGTTCTTGTATTCCTCCATAAGCTGAATTCTGGCCTCCAGCAATGTCTTGGTGGCATTGAACTTGAAATGTCCCTTGGCTGCTTCAAGCTCCTTCAAATGAGCTTCATTCTCAGCACGAACAACTTCCACTTCCTTCCCCAAAGTCTCAAAATCTTTCTTCAATTTCTCCACCTCACCAACATACTTTTTTGCTTCTTCCTTCAACCTCTCTACTTCCCCAGCACTTTTGGTGGCTTCCTTCCTTGATTCCGCAGCTTCATAACTACATTTTGCCGCCTTGATCTTCATAGTATCGACCTGGTCCATAATAGGACTCATAATTTCCGAAACCTGTGTAAAAGAAGTATTAATACTCTATCAACTCTTTGGTAAGGTTCAAGGTCTCTTCGTTTTACCTTATCAACAAAACTTGCTATCGCAGCTTTAAACTTCTCTCTTGTCTTCACCATATCCATATCATCACTTGCATCCGTGGCCTCAGCCTCTCTCAAATTCCTTTTATTCGCTTCCTCCTTCTTCTTAGAGACATTCACTTCAGAACTAGATGCCATAGATATAGGAGTTGGAGGCTTATTATCTCTCTTGGCAGTTCTCTTTGCCCTAACTTCAGCCAATAGGTCAGCAACACTCACAGTGTCTTTAGATCGAGTAGCTGCAAAAAAGGGGTATAAAATAAGAGCAACTTAAAAAGATTAGAACAGATTGGAGATAAGAAAAGCTTTGAGATGTTAGGTAAACCTGTGGACATCTTGGTGGGATCAGGTAGAGCTTCTTCAGGTAGAACTTCTTCAGGGTTAAGTTCTTCTTCTAAATCTGCAGAAAACAAGACCGGGAATGCCTTGAAAGACCTTATTAATGAATCCAACTCATAGATTTTCTTCACATTCTCCTCTGTACCCTCTTTTACTGGAAAAAGCACGCTCAGCTTAGCAACTACGCCAAAGGAAATTCAAATGGTTAGTTAGCAGGTTGTTAAGGAACATTAATAGAGTAAGAAAAATTATCTATGCTACCTTGAGACCTCCACTTGGAAATTGCACCCTCCTCCGAAGTCAGGGTATTTCTCCTTGCAAAGAAAAATTTGTTCCTCCAACCTCTATCAGCAGGATCACAGTTATCATTCAAAAAAGGAGCTCCACCAGTCTTAATCCTAAAATCAAATCTCCCAGGGCCAAATCCCCTAATCTCAGTTGTATAAGCGAATTCTTCTAAACCAACTTCCAACTCAGTCTCCGCATTTAACCTAACTAGAGTTTACCAGCACCTCCAACCTTGAGGCATGATTTGGGCATAGTTGAGTTTCGAGGAGACAAAAAACCTAGTAATTAACTTTGGGAAGGGAAATTTTAGGCCAATAACAAAGGGATATTCGGGAAAGCACACCCAATCGATAGAATAGCATTCAGAGGTTAAGTCAGGGTGGGTGAAAAAGACGGTTTCATATGGCATAGCGTGATTTTTCTTAATGATTTCTAGGTTGGCTTGAGGAATCAAACATTTTTCATTGTTCGATTTTTTCAACATGTTTTGAGTTGAGAAACCCTCGGGCAAACCCTCGTTACTTTCGATTAATATCACCTTTTTTCTTCCCATTTTTTCAACTTGAGCAAGAAATCAAAGAGAAAATTGAAAAGGAAAAGAGAAACTCACCGGAAAATTCCTACTTGATTTTCTCTCCGGTCTCCTTCCTTGGTTATTCCTCTCGAAAACCTCCTTGAAAGCTACCTTTTTGATTCTGTGAAAGGGAGAGTAGGGGAGGAGTCTTATTTATTTAAGGGAGAGGTTGGCAGCGGTTGAAAGTCTAAACAATCATGACTTTTGCTTTGGAAATCTTCAAAACCGTCCCATCAAAAACTTTTTCATTTAAAACCGCCGTGTACCTATTACCATTTTTGGCAAACTTTTTAAATTTTTTGTCTCTTTATATTCGTCATTTTAAATTCAAAAAGTTTGGGGGCAATTGTTAGGCCCCACATTTTTAAATCAACTTGTTTACAACTTACACCTAAAATCTTGGTACTAACAACTTGAGTTGTTCTATTACATCTTGATCATTTGCAGGTTGAAGTATTGTTACGTTAAACCTATTTTTCAGGAAACGTGTCAAAGAAATTGAAGACCAATTCAAAGACGTCTCACCATGCAAATACCCAGCAACAGATCATTATCCCCTCAATCAACAAAATGGCGATAATGTCTCAATGAGATCAACCTCTTATCCGAGATTCTAGGCCTATTTTTTCTCCTTGTAAATTAGCCGTTATTTGAGGTATAAAAGGAGAAAAACACTATATTTTGCACACACATTTTTTCACTAGCCTAAGCTCCCTTGCATACGCTCTTAGCTCTGTAATCATCTCAACCTTTAGTAAACTTGTTGTCAAGGAAGATACCAAAACCTCCCGAGGTTTTATGCCGGCGAACAAGTTGTTCTAGGGCTTTCCTCGTAAAAATCCTTGTGTTCATTTCTATTCAACTTGATAATCATTGTACCCTGATTCATATCACTTTAGTCATTTTTCTTACCATCAAAGATACTTGTTGAAATTTGACCAAAACAATCATTACAAGCAATTTCATACTACCTCCATCCCGAATATAAACACAAGATTTTGGGGAAAATTAGTTTCTTCTTAAGTTATAGAAAATCCTGTTTTATAAACTGTTCCTAAATATTCACTAATTACTTGCAAGTAGAAAAAAAGTGGACTTTTTATAATTTATGAAGAAACTAGTTTCTCCCAAAACATGCTCAATATAAATGTTCAAATTTTTTCAAGTTAATTAACCATTAGCAGAGAAATAGAAGTATACTGCTAAAAGATGAAAGATATAAGGCCCAAGTAAAATCATGGAAGAAATCTGAGATTTCAAAGGTTTAATTTTTTTACTGAAAATCATGCAAGAACTCAAAAACAAGACGGAATCCAAAATTTAACTGATTTATATTAAACTTTATATTAGGTGCACATATTTCTTATATTCCATCAAAAATCAAAATTAACCTGATAGGGTAATTCAAACTAAAGGTTTGAACAAAATTTGTTCTTCAACTGAAACCCAGAAAAAAATAATCAAAATCATCATTTCTTACACATGAATATAACAAGTAAGCAGAAATACATCATTTTTAAAGAGCAAAAACACTATCAATACAAGAAAAGGAATAATTACCAACTCATTCATTATACTATAACTTCGATTTTAATAAAAGTATTGTATTATATAGTGACAAAATAATGCCATTTACTTTCTAATTTTATTACAAATAATGCAATTTATTTGTATTATTTGAGTTAAAATTAGAAAGTACATTATATGAAAATAATACGTAAATTGCATAATTTGTAACGAATTGATAAAATACATTGCATTAATATGTCACTAGATAGTACATTGCACTGAATGTAAAAATCATGAAAGTACGTTGCATATTCTGGTTATTCACCGATTGAAAATAGGCCAAATGTCCATTGAAATTGAATGTGAAAAGTGTTACAAGGGTGCTGCAATTATAGAAAATATAAATAAAATACAATTAACAAAAACTGAAAATACAAGGGATAAGTTGTTGAGTTTGCTTGGGTCGCTTGTCTCCTTAAGACATATTCGAGCCCAATGAAACTATTGTCTCCTTAAGACATATTCGATCCCTCACCGAGTGTGCTTGAGTTTGCTTGGGTCGCTTGTCTCCCCGGATAGAACGTGCGGACCGGGGGCACTTTGCACCTAAAGTTCCCGGCGAGCTGAACTATGCTTGAACAATATCACCTCTTGATCTAACTATGAAAGGAGGCCAAAAAACAAGAGATGACAATATACAGCAAAAGACATGGAGGAGGAAGTTGGCTGCAAGAGGTTTTCTTTTTGTGTGTTCTTCTCAATTTTTCCAAAGGATATTTTCAACCTTGCAAAAGTCCTTTTTAAAGCCTTAGGAATTCAAGGATTTAATTTGGAATTAAACATCAAAATTAAACCCATTAAACTGAAAAGTTTAAATCCATTTAATCTCAAATTTTAGTTTTTATTCCCATTTTCACGGCTGTTACTGTTTGAAAATCAAACAGTCATTAATGCACAGGATCTGCTCGGCCGAGTCATGTACCTTGCTCGGCCGAGCAAGGCTTTTCAGGACTTTCTGTCATGCTCTGCTCGGCCGAGCACCTCAGTAAAATTCAAAGCCATTTTTGATTTACAAAATCAAAATTTATTAGCAACAAGTGGGCCAAATCCTTTGAGCATTTATATTTAATTCATCCAAAACCCATTTTGGACAAATAAATATTTTATTTCACAAACACTAAACCACTTAAGTAATTTGACAAAATTACCCTTTAGAAATTAATCCATTAATTTCCTTCAAACCACTATTTTTTTCAACAATCCCCCACATGAAGGAAATTCATGAGGATAGGTGATAAAGTCTGGCAGTCGAAAATCTGCATAGGATAGATAGGGGTTTTCCCTTTGAACCTTTCCTTGTAAAAGCATATTTACTCTACTCGCTAATCAGTAGACGCGATGTCCTTGAACTACTAGCTTTTTGTGTAGCCGATCATATACTTTACACAGGTATCTCCTTAACACAATTCAACTCTCATAGCTATGTCCATTACTGGCCCTGGATCACAATGTCTGGTTATGTGAGAAGGTCTAAGAATTGAGCCTCACACAATTCTCCTCGAAGCGGCCTCTACTTCTTTCTCATATAGGTGATTCTTTTAAGTAACTCGTTTACTTCTCATAAAAATCATTAAAAGCCATAGGCTTAACCTCTTCATCTCGGGATGTCACTTTAAGGAATGAGTATAGGGTTGACCCCCACAGTGACGCTACAAGTCTTTTAACAGTTAGATTGTCCCTTTGAACCTAGATCTTGGGATCTCCAGTCAGCTAGGTTGGGTTTTCCGCTGTGTTTAACTTCTCAAGAGGCTTTAATCCCATTCCCAATGTCAACCTTGCAACTATCTCTTTACTTAACCATTTGGTTAGCGGATCCGCCAAATTATCTTATGACCTTACATAGTCAATAGATATGGTGCCAGTTGCAAGTAGTTGTTTAATGGTATTATGTCTTCGACGTATTTGTCTAGACTTACCATTATACATATGACTTTGTGCCCTTCCAATCGCAGATTGGCTATCGCAATGTATACTAATTACGGACACGGGCTTTTCTCATCTCGGAATATCTTCTAGAAATTAGCGTAGCCATTCAGCTTCTTCACCGCATTTATCTAATGCTATAAACTCAGATTCCATGGTTGATCTGGCTATAACAGTTTGCTTAGAAGATTTTCATGATATAGCTGCGCCTGCTAATGTGAATAAATATCCACTTGTAGACCTTGAGTCTTTGATATCCGATATCCAATTAGCATCACTATATCCTTCTATCACAGCTGGATGTCTAGTGTAATGTAATCCAAAATCACGAGTATATCTTAAGTACCTTAGTACTCTTACTATACCCTTTCAATGATTTGTTCCAGGATTACTTGTATACCGGCTTAACTTGCTAACGGTATAAGCAATATCTGGCCTAGTACAACTCATCAAGCACATTAGACTTCCGATGATTCTCGAATACTCTAATTTAGACACCGGTTCATCTCTATTCTTTGATAGATGAAGAATAGGGTCGATTAGAGTACTCGCTATTCCATTGTCATCCTTGCTAAATTTCTCAAAAATTTTATTCACATAATGAGATTGACTTAGTACAAGTCCATTGGATATTCTAGAAATTTTAACTCCAAGAATTACGTCCGCAAGTCCCATATCTTTCATGTCAAACTTCAAATTCAACATGTATTTCGTGGATTTGATCATCTTATCACAACTCCCTATGATAAGCATGTCGTCTACATAAAGACACAAAATGACATAGCCATTTTTTGTGGTTTTAGTATAGACATATTTGTCACACTCATTTATTTTAAATCCACTTTGCATCATAGCATTATCAAATTTTTGATGCCACTGTTTTGGTGCTTGTTTCAAGCCATATAACGACTTTACTAATTTGCACACCTTATTTTCTTGTCCACGCGCAACAAACCCCTCGGGTTGTTTCATGTAAATTTCCTCTTCTAAATCTCCATTTAGAAAGGCTGTTTTTACATCCATTTGATGTATTGCAAGATTTCTCAATGCGGCAATTGCAAGTACAACTCTTATTGACGTTATTCTCATGACGGGAGAATACGTGTCAAAATAGTCTAGGCCTTCTTTTTGTCTGTAACCTTTAATTACAAGTCGGGCCTTATACTTATCAATTGTTCCGTCCGCCTTCATTTTTCTTTTGAAAATTCACCTATATCCTAGTGTTTTTCTTCCCGGAGGAAGATCCACTAATTCCCATGCGTGATTTTGCAAAATGGAATCAATTTCACTTTTAATTGCTTCCTTCCACAAAGGTCCTTCCGAAGAGCTAACGGCTTCTTTGTAACTTTGTGGTTCACTTTCTACCATATAGTTTAGAAATTCCGGACCATAGGATTTTTCAATCCTAGCTCTTTTGCTCCGTCGAGGTTCTACCTCTTCTTCTTCACTTTTATCTTGAACGTGTTCGTCTTCTATTGAATCTATTACCCTAGTCGATGAGCTTGCCTCATTTCTTGACTTACACGGGAATATATCCTCAAAGAACGACACGTTTACAGATTCCATTATAGTATTTTTGTGTATTGCTTCAATTTTCGACTCATACACAAGAAATCTATAATCACTACTGTTATGTGCATATCCAATAAATATGCAATCAACAATTTTAGGTCCAATCTTCACCTTTTTAGGAGGAGGTATGGCTACCTTTGCAAGACACCCCCACACTCTTAAGTGTTTGTAACTTGGCACTCTTCCATGCCATAGTTCATAAGGAGTTTTGTCTTGTTTCTTTCGGGGTATTTTGTTTAACACGTAGTTAGCCGACAACACGGCTTCCCCCCACATGTTATCCGGTAATCCCGAACTCAATAACATGGCATTCATCATTTCTTTTAATGTCCGATTTTTCCTTTCGGCAACACCGTTTTATTGGGGTGTATAAGGTGCCGAGGTTATATGTTTAATTCCACTTTGAGCACATATTGCTTCAAATGGAGATTCATATTCACCCCCTTTATCACTTTTTGGCACCTTAATTTTTCGATTTAATTGATTCTCAACTTCATTTTTATAGAGAGTAAACTTCTCTATAGCTTCATCTTTACTTTTTAGAAGATACACATAGTAATACTTTGTGCCATCATCTACAAAAGTCATGAAGTACTTATTGCTGCCCCTTGATTGTGTTGATTTAAAGTCACATAAGTCCGTGTGAACCAATTCAAGTGGTTCACTATGTCTTTCAACTGAATGGAATGACTTTCTTGTTAATTTTGCTTCTACACAAATTTCACATTTTTGTTTACAATCAACTTTAAACTTTGGAATATAATTTGATTTTGTCAAACGATGTATAGAATCAAAATTAACATGTCCAAGTCTACCATGCCACAAATTAGACGACTCAAGCAAGTAAACGGAAGAGATATTCATTTCATTATCCTTTGGCTTAACCACCATTACACTTAGCTTGAACAATCCATCATTGACATAGCCTTTACCTACAAACATTCCACTCTTAGACAAAGTGACTACATTGGACTCAAACACAATACGAAAATCATGCTTTATCAAAAGCGATCCGGACACTAAGTTCTTCCGGATGTCGGGCACATAAAGTACGTTGTTGAGAGTCAACTCCTTCCACACTAAGTTCTTCCAGATGTCGGGCACATAAAGTACGTTGTTGAGAGTCAACTCCTTCCCGGATGTCATCTTCAAAACCACTTTCCCTTCACCTTTGATCTCAGAAGTCGCTAAATTCTCCATGAATAGCTTCTCACCATCCTTTTCAACATGAGTACTAAACATGTCTTTGTTGGAGCACACAAGTCTATTAGTGCCGGTGTCAATCCACCATTGATTCGGGTTTGAACCCACCAAATTCACCTCGGAAATCACAGCTACGAGGTGCATCTCGAACACGTCTGTAAGTACCCCAATCTGGATCACCCCCTTTCAAACACACGGGAAACACCGCAGACTCATCAACGCAGTCTCGGAGACCTCTGGCACTCAAAACCCTCTCAAAACCCTCTCAAACCCCCAACCAAACCAAGGGAGGAGCCTTTCTGGGATAAAAAGGGACAAAAGGACCTTTCGGAAATTTTCAGGAAATTGGGAAAGCAATATTGGTCCGTACGGACCTCTTTGTTGTCATAATTACTGAATCTCCTTAAAGTCCACGAGATTCCCTCAAATCCCGGAAATCTATAATTACCTAAGAGGTCCGTACGGACCTCTTTGCAGTTTTCCTACACTATAAATAGAGGGCTCCCCCTCCCTCATTTTTCACACCTCCCTCTTCTCTCTTCCTCCCTTAGCCTTCTGGCTCCCCTCTAAGTCCTCTCGAGGCACTCCCGGCCCCTTTCGGATCCTTCCGAGGCCTTCCGAGCTCCCTTGTGGTGCTCCGAAGCCTCCCCGAGCGCTCCCGAGACGCTCCCGCGCTGCCCCGAGGCACTCTCGAGGTACTCTGAGGCCCCTCGTGGTACTCCGAGGCCTTGCCTGGTCTTTCCACGGTGTCCCGGCTCTTTTCGAGTCAAACCGACGATCCCAAACCACGTCGAAACTCTGTCCGAGTGACTCCTGCCACCACAACGCACGCCGAACCTCTGCCCGAGTGATCCCGACGATCCCCACGCACGCCGAACCTCTGCCCGAACGCAGCCTGCAACATCAACTCACGCCGAAACTCTGTCCGCAGACAACCGGCCCCTCCCGAAGCAATCCCGATCCGTACCGAACGCTACTCCGACCTCAAACACCATTCCCAGGCGGAAGACGGAGGACACGAACCAACATTGGTAAGGCTTCCTTCCTATACTATTTCAATACATTTCCATACATAGCATACAATGTAGACATCCGATACAAAGATGCATTTTTAAAAGCACACACACACACACAACATTTAAAGGATATTAGGGGTATCCGAAAGACTCGTTTTACGAGGCTACTCGGGTGAGCTCTAATATTCTAATATTCTCTTCCCGGGGAGTCATCTGACCTCCGAACTCAAAAATCTCATCACACAAAAACAGTTTAAAATTATCTTTAAACTGATGCCCTTTTTCAATGTTTTGGGCTTAATAAAAACGGCGTGGCGACTCTACAAAAACAAAAACGGCGAGACACGTCGCTCCAACGCGAAAGATTGCCAGATGCCGGGGCTGCGAAGCCTTTCTCGGATCCGGGCTATTTCAACGTCCCTAGCAATGCCTTCCACAATGTTTGCCTCACGAGCCTTCTTGGGCAACTTGCAAGCATGAGCCTTGTGGCCTTCACCGCCATAATTATAACAAGTTCCTAAGAACTTCTTCTTGGAAACACCACCTTTTGGTTCCAAGTGGGAACGCTTGAAAGTTGTCATAACCTTCCCTTTTCCCTTCCCAAATCTTTTGCCTTTGGAGCTTTGACCATGCTCCACCACATTGGTCTTAGCCACACTAGAAACAAACTTTTTCTCAGTGACTCTATTGTTCTCTTCAATACTCAAACGAAGAATGATTCCTTCCACATCCATTTCCTTTGGCTTATGCTTAAGGTAGTTCTTGAAATCATTCCAAGATGGAGGCAATTTCTCAATGATTGCAGCCACTTGGAAGCTTTCACTTATCACCATACCTTCGGCATGAATCTCGTGCAAAATAGTTTGAAACTCATCAACTTGAGATTTCACACTCTTGCTGTCCACCATCTTAAAATCAAGGAAACGGGCAACAATGAACTTCTTTGTTCCCGCATCCTCAATCTTATATTTGTGTTCCAAAGAACCCCATGATTCCTTTGCAGATTTCTTCTCATTAAACACATTGAAAAGAGAATCTGAAAGCAAATTAAGGACATAATTTCTACACAAGTATTCCCTATGCTTCCATGTTTCAACCGCAGCCAAGGTTGTAACATCGGTTTCTCCTTCACTCACCTTTGACATATCCTCTTTCAGATATTTTGCCAAATTCAAGGTAGTAAGGTAGAAATGCATCTTTTGTTGCCAACGTTTAAAATCGTGGCCAACAAACTTCTCGGATTTCTCCGCATGGGGGGTCGGGATTGGATCGTAGGAGGATTTGTCACAATAGTCGAGCCACTTTCATTTCCAGTTTGGGGATTAGTTTGGGGTCCAGTTTGGGATCCAATTTGGGTCTCCACGTCGTTGTTGTTAGTCGCCATCTGAAACACAACAACTTAGTTAGTATTTTCTGTTTTTTAAAAAATCTGTAATCGACTCCCTCGATTAGGAATATGTCTTAAGATTGTTACAAGGGTGCTACAATTACAGAAAATATAAATAAAATACAATTAACAAAAATTGAAAATACAAAGGATAAGTTATTGAATTTGAAGCACAAGCCTAATGAAACCACTGTCTCCTTAAGACATATTCGACCCCTCACCGAGTGTGCTTGAGTTTGCTTGAGTCGCTTGTCTCCCAGGATAGAACGTGTGGACCGGGGGCACTTTGCACCTAAAGTTCCCGGCGAGCTGAACTATGCTTGGACAATATCACCTCTTGATCTAACTATGCAAGGAGGCCAAAAAACAAGAGATGACAATATGCAGCAAAAGATATGGAGGAGGAAGTTGGCTGCAAGAGGTTTTCTTTTTGTGTGTTCTTCTCAATTTTTTCAAAGGATATTTTCAACCTTGTCAAAAGTCCTTTTTAAAGCCTTAGGAATCCAAGGATTTAATTTGGAATTAAACATCAAAATTAAACCCATTAAATTGAAAATATTAAATCCATTTAATCTCAAATTTCAGTTTTTATTCCCATTTCCACGGCTGTTACTGTTTGAAAATCAAACAGTCATTAATGCACAGGATCTGCTCGGCTGAGTCATGTACTTTGCTCGGCCGAGCAAGGCTTTCCAGAAACTTTGGATTTTCTATCATGCTCTGCTCGACCGAGTCAACACTCTGCTCGGCCGAGCACCTCAGTAAAATTCAAGGCCATTTTTGATTCACAAAATCAAAGTTTATTAGCAACAAGTGGGCCAAATCCTTTGAGCATTTATATTTAATTCATCCAAAACCTATTTTGGACAAATAAATATTTTATTTCACAAACACTAAACCACTTAAGTAATTTGATAAAATTACCCTTTAGAAATTAATCCATTAATTTCCTTCGAACCACTATTTTTTCCAACAAAAAGTAAACCATGGTCTGCTCGAATACATTTTTAGAGCCGTTGGTGATCTCACCGCCTCTCTTTAATTTTACGAGTTTTGCAAAAATTGTTTAAAGAATCTATCTTATAGAGTATATTTTTTCAGGGTCCGTTTGGATGCATTGATTTTGAATTCAATAACTGGAATCATAAATGGCTTGTCTCCTCTCTATTCAAATTCTATAAAATTTAAATTACTTAGAATTTGCTTTTAAAATCATAGCATTTCCATTATTTGGATAATGCGTGAAATTCAATTGTAATTATAGATTATACTTAAAATAAAAGTTCAATAGTAAGTCAAGTATCTAGTTTAGTCTATTAGTATATGGTTGTTAGTTATTATAAATAACAAGGGTTCAAACCTTGCTAACAACAAAAGTATAAAAAAATTATATTTTTTTAAATAAATAGTATTTAGTGGTGGTGGTTAACAGCGGCGGTAGGTGGCAGCCGACGGAGGTAGTTGAAGGCGGTGATTTTCTGAAGCGACAGTGGTGGTGGAGAGTGGCCGGAGACAGCGGCGGTGGTCGGAGGTGTTGGCGGCGGCGGGAGATGGCTGTAGGCGATGGCGGCAGTTACCGAAGGTGTTGGCGGTGGCGGTGATTGCTGGAGGTGTTGGCGGCGGCAATGGTGATTGTAGGCGGCAGTGGTGGTTGCCGGAGGTGTTGGTGACGGCGGGAGGTGGCACAAATGGTGGTGATTGAAAGTTGTTGTGGTGGTGGTAAAAAGAATGTGAGTTGTTATTAATTGGTCAAAATTTAAAATTTAAATTATTTAGGATTTAAGATGGAATTAGTTTTGTTGAATTGAGTGATTTAGAATTCAAACACAATTCCAATTTCAAATTTTAGTTATGTTCCCAAACAATGAAATTGGTTTTGAAGGCCCCAATTCCAATTTCAAACTATGAAATTGGGGTATCCAAACATACCCTCAACAATTTTCAAATTCATTTTTTCTTTCAAAAGTTTCTTTTTTTTTTCGATAATAAATTGATTGGTACGATCGTGACAATTTTCATGGTGAACAGATTAGTTCCTTGCAATTCCAAATTCTGGCCATGTTCAAACGTTAATCATGTTCTTTTGCTGCAAAAATAGTTTAGTATCAACCATTTTTCAAATCTTAAAATCTTTGTAATACTTTTCATCATGTTATATGCCTTCTCTTTTTTGGTCGTAATTCTTTGCTTTCTATCCATTATGTCGAGAGCTGATGATGTCACAACTATTGGAGTTTCACTAAAGATGAACAATCGGCTTTGTATGAATGTTGTACCTAGATCACAACACAAATGATAAGCATCGTTAGAGACCAAGTCTTTATTGATTCCGGTTCAGGCCCTCGAGTGTCGGAGTAAAAAATTTGAGGTATGATAATTGAGATATAAGACTTAGAATGTCTTGATGTCTTTTTGTGGTAGAGTTTAGACAATGCGACTTTTCTTGCCCAAGAGGACAAGTGAGTATATATAGTAGAGAGAGATACCAGTTGAATGAATCTCAGCCCTTGGAGATATTTATCTTGACCTATGACACGTGTCCGCGCCTGATTGGATTGTAGAGGATGTCTATGATTGGACGAGTATATAGTAGGCAAGCGACATTTGGTGCGACGCATTAACGCGCGCGATAGGTGTCTGAATCTCCATTTAATGTAATAGTGACAGGCCTGCCAGCTAGTGTCAGATCTCGTACGAAATCGTTTCCCAAAAGCTTGATATTAATCGGGAGTCTGGCATGAGGCATACCGAAAAGACTCGATCTTAGAAGTGTCGCGTTATTTAGTGTCTTTATAAGTGAGCGAGCTTGTGCCCGATCTGTAGGTGTTGGAAAATTGTGTAGGCTTCTCAAGAACTTAACTAGAATCTTAACAGAAAAAGATAATGGAGATTGTAAACAAAAGAAATCAAGTCGAGTCTTGTATTTAATACAATCTCCGTAAGAAGTTATTGCCCCGCACATGTGCTTACGGTTTATATGGCAATCTTCTAGTAAGATAAAACGACTTACAAGTAAATGATAGGAGCACTCCAAATCATTTACTCAAACGAACAACACAATGTTTTGAACTTTGGACTTTGAAGGATTGAATGCAACAATATGCAATGATTTGGGTATGTTAATATATCTTACTAGAGGATAGGAAGGGTAGAAATACAGTATGAGTGAATTGAAATTCGGAGGGGAAGGTATATATAGAGAGTCAAGGGGTTTGTGTCTTTTCCCACGAAGAGACACAACTTTCTGTTTGAAATAGTGCCTGTTCAGGATCTGCTCGGCCGAGTCAAGGGACTCGCTCGGCCGAGCACCAAGCTGCACGGCCGAGTCAATAGACTCGCACGGCCGTGTTGATCAAACTGCTCGGCCGAGCATACTTGTGCCTCGCCCGAGCAAGCTAGTCCAGAGACTTTTGGCCTATTTCTGTGCTCTGCTCGGCCGAGTCAAGGACTCTGCTCGGCCGAGCACATCAAACAAAACTAAACACCCTTTAATTAACTCTCGTTAAGTTACAAAAGACCATTGTCATTAATTCTCATTCACCCTAAATGGTTTTGAGACATTAAATGAGTTTAATAATCTACAACAAATGTAGAATACATTTTGTAACTAGTTTCGTTAACAAATAACGAACTTCCGTTAGAAAACTAGATCAACGTTAAGTTAAAACTTAACTTTCCGTTATCTATTTCCAACAATCCCCCACATGAATGACAATTAATGCATGTATGCAAATTCGTCCAAAGTTCCGGCGAACTATTATTACATCGGGATAGATAGCTTGTGGCCTTGAATCTTCCCTAGTGAAATATTATCGGATATACTAGCCATTTGGTAGCGAGTCGCTTTGAACCAGTGACTGTCGGATGTATATCAAGAAAATAATACTCACATAATAATAGTTCTAACAATTGTTGTTCTCACGTTTTGTCCACTTTGGCCCTGGACCGTATCTCATTCATAAGCGTTCATTTAGAGGCGGCCTGATTACCTCTCACTTATATAGGTGATTCTCACTATAAGGAGTATCATGCACTACTCCACCCGTAGGTATAGAAATCATTAAAAGTTTTCTCAACTTATCCTAACCACTGCTGCATGTGCTTGTACTTGGATGTTAAGGAATGATTATTCAACATCTCCGAGGTTAATAAATCGAGTTGTTGTTTCCAAGTAACTCTACTAGAACTTATAACTTGGTTGTCTCATTGAGCGAGTGCAGGATCTCCATTTCTCAAGGTTGAGTGTCCGCTATAAGTTCTTTTGTTGTGGGTTTTAAACCCATTCCCCTTAACAGTTTATACAGTTGATCTCGATTTATACCTTTGGTAAACGGATCCGCTAGGTTATCACATGATTTCACATAATCAATAGTGATAACGCCATTCTTGATCAACTTTCTAATGGTATTGTGTCTACGACGAATATGTCTAGACTTACCATTGTACATACTATTCTGTGCCCTTCCAATTGCTGATTGACTATCACAATGGATTAGTACAGCAGCGGAGTTTGCTCCAACAAGGAATATCCTCCGGGAAGTTCTTAAGCCATTACGCTTCTTCCCGGCTTTATCCAAAGCTATAAACTCAGATTCCATTGTGGATCTGGCTATACATGTTTGTTTGGAGGATTTACATGACACTGCTCCTCCACCTATTGTGAATACATATCCACTTATGGACTTAGAGTCTTTCGTGTCTGATATCCAATTGGCATCACAGTATCCTTCTAATACTGCTGGATATTTATTGTAAAGTATCCCATGGTTTAATGTATACTTTAAATATCTTAGTACTCTCATTAGTGCTTTCCAATGATCAGTACCAGGATTGCTTGTGAACCTACTTAGTTTGCTTACTGAATATGCAATGTCTGGATGAGTACAATTCGTTAAGTACATCGCATTTGCCAATTATTCTTGCATATTCCGAGTTGAGAAGCTGGTTCCCCTTTGTTCTTGGCTAAATGTAGAGCCAAGTCTACAGGTGTCTTAGCCGGAGGGTCATCAAAGACATTGAATTTCCGAAGAACATTCTCTAGGTAATGGGATTGTGAAAGAACTAATCCTTCAGATGTTCTAGAGATCTTTATCCCCAATATTACATCAGCTAACCCCATGTCTTTCATGTCAAAGTTCTTCTTTAACATGCCTTTGGTATTCATGATCAAATCAGGATTACTTCCCATTATGAGCATGTCGTCTACATAAAGACAAACGATAACGAATGATTCAGATGTTCCTTTAATGTAGACACATTTGTCACATTCGTTAATCTTGAATCCATTCGATAACATGGTTCTATCGAACTTCTCATGCCATTGTTTAGGTGCTTGTTTTAGTCCATACAAGGACTTTACGAGTTTACACACCTTCCTTTCTTTACCAGGAACTACAAACCCTTCGGGTTGTTCCATGTAAATTTCTTCATCAAGTTCTCCATTTAGGAAAGAAGTCTTCACATCCATTTGGTGTATCTCAAGATTATGCACTGCTGCAATAGCTATGAGAACACGAATTGATGTGATCCTTGTGACAGGGGAGTATGTATCGAAGAAATCATATCCCTCTTTCTGTCTAAAGCCTTTGGCAACTATCCTAGCTTTGTACTTTTCGATTGATCCATCCGCCTTATACTTCCATTTAAGGATCCATTTGCAACCTAACGGTTTGCAACCTGGAGGGAGATCAACTAATTCCCAAGTATTGTTGAGCATTATGGATTCTATTTCACTGTTAATAGCCTCTTTCCAGAACGAACTATTCGGACCGGATAACGCTTCTTTAACAGTTGTTGGTTCGTTTTCTAACATGTAAGATAGAAAATCAGGACCAAAAGTCTTTTCCACTCTTGCCCTTTTGCTACGTCTCGGTTCTTCATCTTCTATTTGAGAAGGACCGGTTGTAGACTCATGTCTTATTAGAACCTACATCTTTCCTGTCCTTAACCGGAAAAATGTTTTTAAAGAATACCGCATTCCTTGATTCTATAGTAGTTCCTATATGCATATCCGGAATGTCCGATTTGTGCATTATAAACCGATAGGCACTACTATTATTGGCATATCCAATAAAAACACAGTCAATGGTTTTTGGACCAATCTTGACTTGTTTAGGCTTAGGTACTTCAACCTTGGCCAAACACCCCTACACTTTAAGGTATTTAAAACATGGCCTACGATTATGCCACAATTCATAGGGCATTTTATCAATACCTTTCTTGGGTATTTTATTAAGAACATAATTAGAAGTGAGTATTGCTTCCCCCCACATGTTGTCGGGTAAGCCTGAACTGATCAAAAGCGCGTTCATCATCTCTTTGAGAGTACGGTTTTTGCGTTCAACAACTCCATTAGATTGAGGGGTATATGGAGCCGTTGTTTGATGAATTATGCCGGATTCTCAACATAGTCCTTCAAACGGTGCTTCATATTCTCCGCCTCTATCGCTTCTAATTTTCTTAATCTTCGAGTTAAGTTGATTTTCAACTTCTTTCTTATAAGTCTCAAAAGCCCCTAAGGCTTCATCCTTACTTCTTAAGAGATAGACATAGCAGTACTTAGTGCAATCATCTATAAATGTAATGAAGTACTTTTTACCTCCTCGAGTTTGCACAAGTTTTAAATCACATATGTCGGTGTGAATTAACTCGAGAGGAGTTGTGTTTCTTTGTATTGCATTAAATGGCAATTTCGTCATTTTTGCCTCAACACAAACTTCGCACCTATTAGTCGAGTCGGATTTAGTCATTTGGATTAAATCTTGTCTCGCTAATTTCTTAATGGTGTCGAGATTTACATGTCCTAATCTATCATGCCATAAATTAGAAATTTCCGACAAATAAACATAAGAAACACACTTTTTATTCATCGCACTTTGGCGGATCACAGTCATTACATTCATTTTAAAAAGGCCCTCCTCGAGGTAACCTTTTCCAAGAAACAAACCATTCTTGATTAGTACAAATTTGTCGGATTCGAATACTAGTCTAAAAACGGTCTTACTAAGCAAAGCGCCGGACACCAAATTTTTACGGATGTCTGGAACATGCAGCACATCCAACAAGGTTACTTCTTTTCCGGAAGTCATCTTCAAAATCACGTTTCCAATGCCTTGAACATTGGAGGTCGCAGAATTTCCCATGTAAAGCTTTCTTCCGGAGATGGGAGTATAGGAGGAGAAACTTTCCTTGTTACCACAAATATGGCGGGTAGCACCGGTATCTATCCACCAAGCTTTAGGATTCTCCTCCAAATTTGCAACGTTGGCCTCAAAGATCATTGCCGCAAAGTCTAGGTCCATGTGGTCAACATTATTCGCCTCTTTCTTCGGGAGACGACAATCCCTTGACAAGTGGCCCGATTTGCCACAATTATAGCAAGACCCTTTGAACTTCTTAGAGCCCTTCTTCTTCCCTTTCTTAGCATTCCCGGCATTTTCGGAATGCTTTCTCTTTGTGCCACTTGTGCTAGCCTCGGCGAGATTGACTTTTGCCTCCATCTTGCCCTTAGCAACTTTGGCCTCATTCATTCTAGTGTTCTCTTCAATTTGAAGACGAACAACAATGTCTTCCAAGGACATCTCTTTGCGTTTATGCTTGAGATAGTTCTTGAAATCCTTCCATGAAGGAGGCAACTTTTCAATGATAGAAGCCACCTTAAATGGATCATTCATGATCATTCCCTCGGCATCTAGCCCATGTAGAATGATTTGGAATTCATCTACTTGAGTTGTTACCGATTTGGAATCGACCATCATAAAGTCAAGATACTTACCGACGACAAATTTCTTTGACCCGGCATCTTCGATCTTGTACTTCCTTTCCAAGGTGTCCCACAACGCCTTGGCTAACTCGACGGTACTATACACATTGTATAGTGCATCGTCAAGTCCATTTAAGATGTAGTTCTTACAAAGAAAATTACCGTGAGCCCAAGCCTCCTTTGCCATTTGCCTTTGAGGATCGGGATCACCATTTTCCACCGCCGGAGGATCTTCCTTTAAGAAGCGGTGCAAGCTTAAGGTGGTCAAGTAGAAGAGCATCTTCTGTTGCCATCTCTTGAAATCCACACCAGTGAATTTCGCGGGTTTCTCACCATGACCGAGGTGATGAGTTGTAGGAGCGGGAGCAACATGGTTGAATGTAGTATCACCTTGCGAAGGAGGCGTCACATTCCCTTGACTTGATTCGGTGGAATCTTTCTCGTTTGCCATCTTGATGATCTTGAAGAAGCGTTGATAACTTCTTACGATTGTTGGACAATTGTGTAGGCTTCTCAAGAACTTAACTAGAATCTTAACAGAAAAAGATAATGGAGATTGGAAACTAAAGAAATCAAGTCGAGTCTTGTATTTAATACAATCTCCGTAAGAAGTTATTGCCCAGCACAGGTGCTTACGGTTTATATGGCAATCTTCTAGTAAGATAAAACGACTTACAAGTAAATGATAGGAGCACTCCAAATCAATTACTCTAACGAACAACACAATGTTTTGAACTTTGGACTTTGAAGGATTGAATGCAACAATATGCAATGATTTGGGTATGTTAATCTATCTTACTAGAGGGTAGGAAGGGTAGAAATACAGTATGAGTGAATTGATATTCGGAGGGGAAGGTATATATAGAGAGTCAAGGGGTTTGTGTCTTTTCCCACGAAGAGACACAACTTTCTGTTTGAAATAGTGCCTGTTCAGGATCTGCTCGGCCGAGTCAAGGGACTCGCTCGGCCGAGCACCAAGCTGCACGGCCGAGTCAATAGACTCGCACGGCCGTGTTGATCAAACTGCTCGGCCGAGCATACTTGTGCCTCGCCCGAGCAAAGCTAGTCCAGAGACTTTTGGCCTATTTCTGCTCCGCTCGGCCAGAGTCAAGGACTCTGCTCGGCCGAAGCACATCAAACAAAACTAAACACCCTTTAATTAACTCTCGTTAAGTTACAAAAGACCATTGTCATTAATTCTCATTCACCCTAAATGGTTTTGAGACATTAAATGAGTTTAATAATCTACAACAAATGTAGAATACATTTTGTAACTAGTTTCGTTAACAAATAACGAACTTCCGTTAGAAAACTAAATCAACGTTAAGATAAAACTTAACTTTCCGTTATCTATTTCCAACAGTAGGGTCCGGGCTTCTCAGTAGCCTTTGTGTTTTGGTTGTATTTATTTTTGTTGAAATGGTTGGAATGCTTGTATGGATACTTAATGCCTATCCGAAAGTGTTACATTATTATGTTTTCAAAGTCAAATTATTTTAGTGTGGGCTTTTTTCAAGGTCAATGTTGGGTCATGTTCAAATTTTACTTGTAAAAGTATTATTTGAGCATCTTAAGTCATTGTTCATACATGTATTCTTTGGATATTTGATTTAAGGTTGGACATCACTAATCAAAATACTCCATGTTACATTATTTCATTCCTGTGGACAGTTTGTGTTTGTGATGATTGTAAGTTTTTTGTGGCTACCTCCGTCTTTAAGATGAGTCTTCGACAATCGTGTGCTGCCATCTCCTTAAACTTTATTATTGTAATTAATATATTGTTTGCTTTTAAAAAAGTAATATAATAATACAAATAAATATATTTTTTGCATATTTGCTACTAAATTATATTAAAATTAATTTATTTAAAATGCTTAAATGAGGAGGGAGAGCTCGGTCCAATTACACAACCACAAATTAAATATTCGTTGTGTTTCAAATAAATTATTTAATTTAATTTTTGATGGTATATCATGAATTTTGATTAAACATTAATACTAAACTATTTATTTAACAAAATTTCAAAAAGTTTTTTCTAATAAATTATTTAATAATTATTTTTAAATATATATTAAAATAATTAAATTAATATTAGTATATGATCAAAATTACTATCAATTTTTTTCTTATGGACTTCACATACATTTCACAGCTACATTTCAAGATATCATCTACAATTGAAAATTATTTATATATATATATATATATATATATATATATATATATATATATATATATTTTTTTTTTTTTTTTTTTGCAGTAATGATGTACATTAAACTGAAATGAAATAAAGGTATAATAAGTGGTGCAAATAACAAAATACCTTTTTTATTCCAAAATAAATATTTAAAAATTTCAAATTTACTTCTAATTAAAAGCAACTAAAAATAGTTTTAATTTTTTTTTGCACATTTATTTTGATACGTAGAATTAACTAAGACTATGATTAGTGGTGAACCAAAATTGGTTCATCCTTTATAATTTGATGAACCAATTTTGGTTCATGCCAATTAGTGGTGGCTAAATATTCGTTCATTGTCATGAACGAAAATTTTCGTTCTTTTAGTGAACGAATTCGTGAACGAAAATTGGTCCGAGCTATATGTGTATTTTGTAATTTTGACATTTTTGAAATTATATTATTAAAACAAAAAATGTTAAAAATGTTTATAATTTCTTGTTCTCTATAAATAGAGTCTATTTTTATAATATTTGACATAATTTATATATTTTAATATTAAAAATGATTCTAATATTTTATTATTGTCTATATCTGATAAAATTTTAATTTTTTATATGTTTAAATTTTCTCTTGCGTCAAGCAGGTCAAAATTTCAAAAACATTCATTTTTTCCCCTATAAATAGAGCTCAAGATTGCTAGATTATGTACAACCCTTCTTCCATATTTCCTTTCTCTATAATTAGCAAAAAAAAAATCAAGATTTTTTTTTATTATGAGTAATTACGGGAATAGTTCTCATAATTTCGGAACAAATCCTGATCATGTTTGGTTCGAGCAAATGCTGGCTAACGATCCCAATTTCGTACAAATAATAAAAAGAAATTAATTATATTTATTGTTAATGATGTTAATAAAAAATAATATTTATTAATGTATATTATTAATTTTATAATATTAAATTTCTATTAAAAAAATATACTCCCTCCGTTCCGCTAAGGTTGTAACATTTTGCCATTTTCGGCATTTCACTTAAGTTGCAACATTACCCAAAAAGGAAACTTTTTATTATTTTTATAATTCTCCACTCATTCTCTCTCTTCCTCACAACCACTCATTATTCTCCACTCATTCTCTCTCTTCCTCACAATCACTCATTATTCTCCTTTCTTAATTTACGTGCTTCAACCCTCATGTAACAACCTTACTGAAACGGAGGGAGTATATGTGAACAAAAAATTCATTTATCATTACAAAATATAAGTTGAAATGAGCAAAATTTTATTGACAAAAACTCATGTGAGAACATGAATACCCGTCTCATCCATGAGACGGATCGGATCCATGACCCGTGCCAAGGTGTATCAGCGCTCGCCCAAGTCATTCCATGCCTTGGTCCAGTTCAGCCAACAGCCTTGTGAAAAGTAATAGTTACTATAACATAATGTAATAATTGTATGCATATAAAGTAATAGTTTGTATACATTAAAGTAATACATATATACAGAAAAGTAATAATATTTTTTCCTATGTTTTCTTCGTTTGGCAAATGTAATAACTTATGTATATGAATGTAATAGTTTATACAAGTAAATGTAACACTTTGATAGATGAAATTGTAACATATTTCTATAGATAATGTAATACTTTTACATGTATCATGATAAATTTGAACTCATTTTGTAACTTATTGTTTGAAAACATATAGATATCTATACATATGTGTTACAATTATGTACAAATACTATTACATATAAATAACACGTTTGTTACATTTTAGATATAATAAGTATTACTTTTGCCAAACGAAGAAAACATAGGGAAAAATACTATTACTTTTCTGTATATATGTATTACTTTAATGTATACAAACTATTACTTTATATGCATACAATTATTACATTATGTTATAGTAACTATTACTTTTCACAAACCGAAAAAAAAAAAAAATTTTAAAAATTTTAAAAAAAATACTATTACTGATTATTTTGCTGATCCCAACGGTCAATATGAGCGCCTGAGTGATGCGAACATACCCCAGAAATTTGACAACGATCCAACGGTTAATGAAGCGGGAATTTTATTTTTAATATAGCGAATTTTTGGAGATTTTCGCCAGTTTTCGCCGCCGGCCATTTCTCCCTCTCCGGCAATTATTTGGAAGATCCCAACGGTCATCATGTGCGCCTAGGGGATGCGACCAAAGCCCAGAAGTTTCACGACGATCCAACGGTTAACGAAGTCGAAATTTGATTTTTTACATATGCGATTTTGGTTTTGATTTTGCCCAGAACCTAAACCCTTTTGACGGATCACGCCTATGGGCATGGGACGATCTGCCTCTACCGCATAAGACGGATCTCCTCGTTTCTACATGGCACCACCTCAATTTTATTTACATGCCAATTTCATTCACATAATGAACTAATTTTTCATTAACGTGGTGAAGAAATTTTTCATTCACAACTGTGAATGCCCTAAGGGTACGACTGAAAGCCATCACAATCCAATTCTATACGGATACAAAAGTAATAACACGTGTATTCATATTTACACTCTTCTACATAATTCCATTCCCCACAATTACAATCACCATCAAACCCCAATTTGGTTTTGAGTGGAATTGGAATTCACTTTCCACTAAAATGGACCGGTCCGGTTTGTTGCAGTTGTGGGGTTTATTAATTTGTCCATACACAACCCCACTATACTATCACTTTACACTTTCCTTCTTCTTGTCTCTTTCTTTTTTCAACTTTTAATTTTTTTAATTCTAATTTTCTTCTATATCTAACTTTTTTAGTTGAATAATAGTAGTCGATAAGAATAGAGGTCATACTTTAACTCTTTCTGTGAAACTTGTCCAGTCCACTTAGGAAGGCAGAAGTGATGCACAAGTATCTAGTCGGGTTGTCAGAAGGACAAAATAGGTCAGACCAAGTCTTTGATCGACCTAACCTATTGTGGATAGGTTGTCGTCCGGGGTCCATGGGACTATGGGACGTGGAGACGGGTCCTTTAGGCCTATATATTAGCATGGACGTTAGGTTGTGCTTGGTGATGGGCTCAAATTCGTGGAAGGTCCGTACGAACCGTGGCCCGCAGCCCATTTGGCTTGCGCCCATCCAGCCCGTTCAGCCCGCCTTGCATACGTGATGGGCTTGGATCAAGGAGATTCGCACGGATCGAACTTTGGCCCGCGGATCAGAAGATTCTTTTGGTCCGTGACCCGTTGGCCCGTTTTAAAAACATGTCCACACAGTTGTGTTTGTAAATGCCTAAAATGTCCTCAAATATATCTGTTAATAAATTCGTTATAGGGGTATTTTGATCCAATTTATACAACGGCTCATTTATCATAGAGGTTCGTGCGGACTTGTTTTTGCATTTATAATTTGTATAAATAGAAGAGGAAGTCTTACCATTTTTCTCACAAAACAAATTCAATTCATCATTCTCTCAAACCAAAATCATCAAAATATTTCAAAGAGCAAAGTTTGTGATTACATCGTAAAAGTTGAAGGTAATTTTATTGTTTTAATTATTTAATTGTTTACTCGCTAGTTAAATATTGTGTTTGATAGTTAATTTTTTTTAATCTTCATAAATTTCGAAAAATCCAAATAAATAATTACTTTTATTCCGAAAATTACAACAAAATTATAATTGTTTACTTTTATTGTTAGTAAATTATTGTCAAAATTATTGTTAATCTATTTAATCCTTATAAATTTTCAAAAATTCAAAAAATATTTTTTAAGTCTTGCATTTTTAATTTTAATTGCTAGGTAATTTATATTGCTATTTATCATGGATGATCTAGTTAATGATATATTTGCATATTCCTCCCCCCAACATAAAATCAAACTCAAAATCAAAATTAAAATGTACCCATTCCAAACCGCCGCTCAATAGATAATTTCCTTTTGCACCGTAATAATCAAATTATGTTTGATCTAATTAATCAATCCTCGAACCCAATCAACACCCCTCCATTTTGTGGCTATACTCAGGATTCGACCCCGGATTGGATGAATGAGCCCAATACAAACTATACATCTAGTACCTATCATCACATAGAAGAAATAGATGAGGATGGGGGGATGAGGATGACGATGTACAAGTCACTCACGAAACCCACACAAATTCAAATACACCTACTTTCGACGTTGCCTCGGATAGTGCACCTAGTGGAGGAAGGGGTAAGGGTAAGGGTAAGATAAAGACACAACCTAGAGTGTCCAAATATGCTCATTTATATGATTTAGTAATTATTGACGGTGAAACAAAGGCCAAATGCGAGAGGTGCTCAAAATTTTTAATTCCAATGGGTGTACATGATACCTCCCATATAAAGAGGCACATGAATAAACATGATAAGCAAGCCGCTAAAGGGATAAATGGTATTGTGCAAAAGCAACTAAATATACCATGTGTCACTTACCCAAAAGTGGACATCGATTTGATAACTATGTTACTAGTGAGTTGTCGATTTCCTCTTTCACTTTCGAATGATGATAGACTCACCCGCTATTCTAGAGGCCTCAATCCATCATACCAATCAATGAGCCGCCAAACTATTACTAGGTATATAAAGAAGCTCTTCCAAACTAGTCAACTTCAACTAGCGAGCGACCTCCAAAAATTCAAGGGTAGTGTTTGCTTGACCACCGATGCTTGGAAGGCCACTCTAAGTTCTAGTTCTGAAATCTTTACTTGTATAACCGCTCATTGGATTGATGAGGAGTGAATGTTGCAAAAGATGGGTGATTTCCTTTAGAACAATGCCCTATCCCCACACGGCTTTGCAATGTACAAGTCACATTAATAATGTATTGAGTGAGTATGTTATCACCAACAAAATTGTAACAATATCCTTTGATAATGCGACTTACAATACCCTTACCACCACAATGTTGATCCAAGCTCTTAATCCTCCCCTAGATGGTGCTTTGTTTCATGTTAGGTGTGCATGCCACATTGTTAATCTGTGTGTCCAAGACTTGATCCACCCACTAAAGTCTGTCACCAATATCATCAATACGGCCTCCCATGTTATTAAAAATTTCGGCCCAAGGTTGAAAATTTATGTCGATTTGTGCACCGCTTATAACATGAAATGCAAGAAACCTCAAATGGTCAAGGATATTAAGTGAAACTCAACATATAAAATGTTGAAGAGAGCTGTCGAATATAGGGTGGTCCTCACGGAATACTTTTCTATTCATCAAATGGACTACCAAATTAGTGAGTATGATTGGTCGATAGCTACCGAGCTATTATATTTACTTAAACCTTGGTGGAGGGCAACCAAGATTTTCTCGGGAAGTTATTATCCCACCTCCCATATTTTGTGCTGTGAAAGAAATGTCCTAAGTGAAGTTATTAGGAAATTTAGACCACATGCCTTGTTTGGAGGTGCCGTTATGCAAATGAAAAGTAAATTCACAAAATATTATGAAGATTTTCCCGTAGTTTCTCAATAGCGACCATAATGGACCCTATGATTAAGTTTTTCTCATTAGGTGACTTGTTTGATGAATTTTATGAGAACACGAGGCCCAACCTTGACCCAGATGCCGTAAACACTTTGTCCAAGAGCAAACTTAGAGAAATTCACACAATCCTATATCGTTTGTTCGACCACTATTGTAGAACATTAAAGGGACCAAACAAAACATCCGAAAGAAAAGGGAGTGGAGCAACAAAATTGCTAAAAAAAAGGGATGGGGTTTCATGACAAAAGGAAAACCTACATCCTCATCTAGTCGTGGTTCTCAAAGTGGTGAAAATGAATTACACCAATATCTTGAAAGCCCATTTTACCCCTTAGTTGATGACAGTTTTGAAAACTTGAATGTCCTACAATGGTGGAAGTCGCATGCTAATATTTATCCTATTCTTTCGGTGATGGCACGTGATCTACTTACCCCTCCGGTGTTCACGGTAGCATCAGAGGCTGCTTTTAGTGCTGCAGGAAGAGTGGTGACGTCAACGCGAAACCAACTCAAACCCGCTCTTATTGAGAGATTGATTTGTCTTGCGAATTGGGATGACGCGAATTTGAGAAAACAAAGCACATTCCGGGATCTTGAAGACGATGCTTATGAAAGCCTCGAAGAAGACAATCTCAACGAGGAGTTTTTGCGAGAAAGATAATAGAAGAAGAAGAAGAATAATAATAATTCAACAAATTCAAAGACTTTGAAAACCTAAAGCTTTTTGAAGACTTTGAAGACCGTAATTAGTTTTAAGATTTGAAGACTCATTTATTTTCAAGACTTTGTTAAATTTGAAGACCATAATTACTTTGAAGATTTGAAGACTCATTCGAAGATTTGAAGACCCATTTGAAGATTTGAAGACTTCTTGTTTTAAGACTATGTAATTTTAAATTGTATCATTTGAAGACAATGAAAATTTCCCCCAAAAAATTATGAAATAAATATTCATAGAGTTTCTATTATTAAATTGATTACATTATTACCTCATTTTCTATTATATACTTTAAATTGTGTATTTTTTTCTATCTTTTTTTATATACCTATTTGTTAAAAATATCAGTAATAAAAAAAGTCTAAAATATTATTTCTTAGTCAATAAAAAATTAATAAAAAAATAAAAAAAATAAAGAATAGTCCGTTCCTCTTTTCTTTTATATACTTTAAAGTGTTTTGTTTTTTCTATCTTTTTTCTATACATTTTTGTAAAAAAAAAATCACCAATAAACAAAATCTAAAATATTATTTTTTAGTCAATAAAAAATTAAAAGAAAATAAAAAATAAATATAGGATAGTCCGTCCCTCTTTTCTTCTATATACTTTCATTTGTTTAGCTTTTTCTATCTTTTTTATATACCTTTTTGTAAAAAAAATCACTAATAAAAATAGTCTAAAATATTATTTTCTAGTCAATAAAAAATTAATAAAAAAATAAAAATAAATAAAGGATAGTCCATCCCTCTTTTCTTTTATATACTTTAAATTGTTTAGTTTTTTTCTATATTTTTTAATATACCTTTTTGTAAAAAATATCACTAATAAACAAAGTTTAAAATATTATTTCCTAGTCAATAAAAATCAAAAGAAAATAAAAAATAAATATAACGTAGTCCCTCTTTTCTTTTATATATTTTCATTTGTTTAGTTTTTTTTTTCTATCTTTTTTTATATATAAAACAACTAATTTTCTTATGTCTAAGTGATTTTATATTTAAAAAAATATCTTATTAAATACTAAATTTCTTTTTATTTTTCCATATTTTTTCTGATTATTTTTAAAAACAATATAAAAAATTGAAAAACCCGTTTGGCCCGTGAATCTTTAGATCCGGACCAAACGTGCGGACTTGGACATCCAAATTGGGCCGGGCCAGGTTTAGGCCCGTTTCATCAAACAGGCTGACAGGCTTCAACCCGTCCTGCCTGCGGATTGATCCGTACGGACCGGGCTTAGACGGGCCGACCCGTTTGGCCATCTCCAGCTATACCCGTCATTTTAATCTAGTTCAACTTTTATGTATTATTTTTTGTAATAAATTAAATTAAATTATTTATTAGTTAAAAAACATAGTAATATTTTCTTGAAAAAAGAAATACATGAAATCATGAGAATTTATTTAACTGTACTTGTAGTTATATTTTACTACAATTTATAGAACTAAAACTTTTTGCAATAAGTGAGATAATTTTCAGATATAAAGGATAAGATAAACGTAATGATCGCATCCTCTCTGAAAAGTGGAATTTGAAGCATATCCACAAGGACTCAAGTTAATTATTTTACATTGAAGAATTATGTTGTACATTATTTAAATTGACAGATGAAACATGAAATTTGACAGAGTTGGTCTTATAAAAAATGCGTTTTTTCTGACATTTAGAAAAATGTATTTTATATTTTCTCGTTTGTGCCAGTGTCAGTTAAATAAAGTGCCAGTGTAATAAAGTGCCAGTGCATGTGTAACAAAATGTCAGTGAAAAAAGTGTCAGTACCAATTTAACAAAGTGCCAGTATAAACTGACACTGACACTTTTTACACGGACACTTTGATATACATGAACCGGCACTCTTCACACTGGCACTCTGTTACACTAACACTGGCACTTTATTACACTAAGATTTTTGCTGGCTATCAAAAACACATGCACTGGCACTCAAAAACACATACACTGGCAGTCAAAAACACATACACTGGCACTCAAAAAATACTGGTAATCATTTTTGCTGACATTAAAAAAAACATGGACTGGCAATCAAAAAAACATGGACTGGCATTCAAAATCAGTAATCATTTTTGCTGGCATTCAAAAAAACATGGACTGGCATTCAAAATCAATTACACTGGCATTCAAAATCAAACAATCCTCAAATTCCCAAACAAAAAATCAAATCATCTCATAATTGAATTTGCCAAATCAAATCAGAACACTTGAGGGGAAGTATAGAACGGTGATTGGGCGATTGTATTTGCCAAATCAATTTTGAAACAAAAGGCCAAATTGAATTCAGAAACGTACCGATTAGATCAGCCAAGGTCATAATGAGGCGAGGCTTCAAGATTGGAATGACGGATTCTCTCTCCAAACGAATCACCTCCTTCTTCTATTCCAAATTCTCCATTTTCAAAAGATGAAACGAGCTAACCGACAGACACAAACAAGAATTAAAAAATAATAGAACGGTGAAGGAGATTGAGGGAACAGGGGCCGCCGGTGATTGGGTTTTGACGGAGGACCGGTGGTCGCCGGCGAATGGTGAGGAAGAAGACGATTAGGGAGCGAGCTGGTGTTTTGCGTTTAGAGAGAGAGAGAGAGAGAGAGAGAGAGAGAGAGAGAGAGAGAGAGAGAGAGAGTAGTGAGCGTGTTTTGTGAAGGAGAGACGGGTTTTTAAATAATTTTAAAACACGTTTTTTGTTAAGTTAACAAAAACATGTTTTTTACAAGTTTTTGGCAACTTGACATGGGAATTTATAAATTTTGAAGTTAATCAAATCTCATGGGTGTTACATATACTCCCTCCGTCACATCTCAAAGCAGACTAACTTTTTGGACACAATAAATAAGAAAAAGTTAACATATAAAATATGTGTTGTGAGTATAAAAACTAAAATATAAGAGAGAATGAGTAATAATAATAGTAAGTTAATTGGTGTTTTTATTATAAAAGTAAAGCATGAAAAAAATAAGTGGGAGAAATAATAATTTATGTGTATGTATATTATTTTTAATATAATAAAATTAAATCAAAGTTGAGTTGGTCTTATAAAAAATTGGTTTTTTCTTAAGATAAGGAAAAACGTGTTTTCAAAACAAACAGTGGCATTTTTGTAATTACTGGCAACCATGATAAATGCCAGTGTTAATATTACAAATTCGTGCCATCCCAAGCTCCGATCATCTTCTCTGGCCATTCCAAGCTCCGATCGTTCTCCGGCGTTCACTCAGTTTGAGTATTTTGTAACCTACAATTCGTGCCCTAGTTCCGCCATTAATGTCCATTGTTAACTATGCTTCGTTACATAATTGATTGGTACTTTATTGATTGGTACATAATTAATTGGAGATAACTGTGTGATTTGATTCCATAGCTCTTCGTTTTTTCGTTGGATAAAATGTAATATCCTTCAACGCAAGTGTGGATAAAGGGTTTAATTTCTTTGAAGTTTGGGTCAATTCAATTGGGAATTATGTGAATTTGTTCTAAATAATTGCCGGTAGTTGTATAAATAATTGCCGTGGTTATGGTAAAAATGTACCAGTGCACGTCTAAAAAGTGTCGCTTAAAAGCTCTCTTTGTCCGTAAACTTAGTGCCAGGTGCATGTGTTACAAAGTGCCGTGCGTGTAAAAAGTGCCAAAGTGTTAGTGTAATAAAGTGCGCCTAAGTGTATCAAAGTCTTTGGTGTTAGTGTAAAACAAGTGCCAGTGTTAGTTTAACAAAGTGCCAGTGTTAGTGTAACAAAGTGTCAGTGTTAGTGTAACCAAGTGCCAGTGTTAGTTTATAAAGTCACTTAATATATATGCACTAGCACTTTTTTACACTGGCACTTATTGATACTACAACGGGCACTTTGTTACACTAACATTTTTGCTGGCTCTCAAAAACACAAGCACTGGCATTCAAAAACACATGCACTGGCACTCAAAAACACATACACTGGCACTCAAAAACACTGGTAATTATTTTTTATGGCTCTCAAAAACACAAGCACTGACATTCAAAAACACATGAACTGGCATTTGAAAACACATACACTGGGACTCAAAAACACATACACTACACTGGCACTCAAATTCCCATCTATTCTTAAAAAGCTCAAATCCCTAATTATTAAACCAACGAAAAACGACTGATTTACCTTTCGGTTCCTCTCAAATTGATCAATTTCACCCACGTCCTTTTCCGACGATTCAGTCGATCCCATTTCTCTCAATCTGTTATCAGAATTTCTCAAGATCTAACAACTGGGTCATCACCAAGATTAATCTTTTTGGGTAAGTTTTTTTTTCTTTTGAATTTGCAAATGGATCATCACTCAGCGCATTGAGTCTAATGTTTGCTCTGTTAATCATTTTGAACGGAATTCCTTGATTTTCCTAGAATTTGGGGATGAACGGAAGTTGGGCGTCGCGAGCGAGGCAGAAGAGTCGACGTGTTCTAAAAACACGTTTTTTGTTAAGCTTAAAAAAAACGCGTTTTTTACAAGTTTTTGACATCAAAGTTATAGTAAAATTACTTTATTGTTTAAGAATATGATGCTTAATTTAGGATGAAACGAAAAAATTGCGACACTTAATATAAAATTTGTTAGATTTAGAGTCTTTTAGTCGAGTAACTCTGGTGAAAAATTAATTTTTTTTTTCAAAATGTTATAAAAAGCTAGTTTTTAGAATCGTTCATCACTCTTATTAGTTAGACTTAGTGCTTTAAAACTAGTTTTTTTTTCTTCAGAAATTTTTGGGGGAAACTAGTTTTCCCAAATATTATAAAAAGTCTTGTTTTTTATTTAAAAAAAAATTGTACGTGCTTTTGTTTCGATTTTTAAAACAAGACTTTTTATAATATTAGAGAGAAACTAGTTTCCCCCAAAACCTACTCTTTTTTCTTATGTTACGAAAAACTATTTTTTTACAAGATTTTGGCCTTTTAGTCTCATAATAATACGTTTAAATGTATAAATATAAGATAGACTGATTATTTTATAAAGTTATGAGATACAATTCAACTGAGGTTGTGACTCTGTAGCCTAATCCAACACTATGTATATTAGATTTATTGTAGACTAAAAAGTCTAAAATACATTCAGTAATAAAAGGTTTCAAATTTCTTGTTCTTTCCAAAGATTTACACAATAGTTATATAATACATTGACTCCACTAATCTAGGTCTTATTTCTAGGAAATTAACTGTCAATCTTTATCTATGGTAACAATATAAGTTGGAAAGATCACCACAAATATATACAAACATCTACCTAATATTCTAATATTCTAACACATCCCCTCAGTCGAAGCGGGAGGTTTACGAACACTAAAACTGTCCCAAAAATCAACAAATAAGACGAAAGGAAGACCCTTCGTGAAGATATTGGCCACTTGATGGCGAGATGGGACATGCATCACGCGGACTTCAACTTTAGACACCTTCTCACGAACAAAGTGTATGTCAAGCTGTGAGCGTCGTGATTAATTTCGAGTCGCCACCTATATTATTCGTTTGAAAAACATAGAAAAATCATTTTTTTTGAAAGAGATTGGGTTCGGGGCTTAGGTTATGGAATTGGTAGGTCAAGGAGCATCCATTCCACTCAATCCGGAGATCGGTCTTGCTAAAGAAAAGAGAGATTTTCAGAGAAGAGAAGAAGATTTCAAATATAACAAATAAAGATCCATTTAACGGGGTTAAACGAAATGTAGGATCGATTGCTTCGAGACCGTCCCCATGATTTGGAGAGGCTCTAGGCCGATCCAAGATTCAATAGATTTATACCACTCTAATAATCAATTAGAAAGGGATTTAGGGGGTTACCTTGCTTGAGGTGATTTGGACAGAGTTTCGACTCATGTTTAGAATCGAATCTTGATACGGACAGAGCTTCGCCTCAGTCCTTGACTTGGATTTTGATGTTTGTTTATCAACAAGGTTGACAAAAAAACTTTGAAGTGATTTTTAGGGTGATTTTGTAGGATTCTTTCAAGGAAAGAAACCAACAAAATATGTGTGTGTTGTGAAAATTTGTGGTCCTTTGATCCTTGGAAGTCACCAAGTATTTATAGGGGTTGAATAGGTAGAGGTGGAGAGGTAAAACCCTTTCAGAAGGTTCTGGACCCCAAACTCTATTGGTTGGCCGGATGGATACAATTTTATCCCGAAAAGAGGTTGAAATCGACGAGGAAACTGTCTTACGCATGCTTTGCGAGAGGATGATATCTCGCGCGAGACACGCCATTCCGCGCGAGATATTGCTTCGTTGGACAATTCGTCCTTTCCTCGTTATCTCGTATGCAGTTTAGTCCCAAACTAACGGTGGCTAGTCAAAACTTAACGAAACATGACGAAATGGTGGATTTCTACTTCTTGACTCAAAGTGAGACTTAGAGTGGTATAAATATGATCCGATGTGTTCAGAATTGGGTGTCTACAGAGCCCCTCGTCGACAAGTCTTATGAAAGAAGTCATGTCGACGATAGAAAAGACATCATTCTGAACATCGGGATGGTCGGGCCGCACGGCTTCCTACGTATCTCTATCGGAGAATCAGACCATGATGTAGTTCGACTCCAAAACACGAAAAGGCTGCTTTAGGTATTTTGAAAATTATTTTGAAAATCGGGGAGATTTTGTTTTGAAAGATAAATTCATACTGAGGAATCAAATCAAGACCCAATTCTGAATATACCTGCCTGTCTGAAGATTCGCCTGTCTGGGCTCCGAACCTGTTTGGGCGTTGAATTGGGCTTTTGGTTCAACGATCCACCTGTCTGGGCGTTTGGACCGAGCTTTTCTTTTGACGATCCACCAGTCTGGGCGTCGGACCGGGCTTTTCTATTGACGATCCACCTGTCTGGGCGTTGGACCGGGCTTTTTTGATTTGATGATCCACCTGTCTGGGCATTGGACCGGGCTTTTTTGATGATCCACCTATCTGGGCGTTGGACCGGACTTTTTTGATTTGACGATCCACCCGTCTCCGGGCGCTGACCTGCTTTTGACGATCCACCCGTTTGGCGTTGACCATGTGGATTTGAGTTGATTTTTGGATCGGTTGGTTTCGGCGGCGGGTGCCGTATCGGGCGATCGTGCGGGCGTCACGTTCGGCTCGTTCCGTGACTTGCGGTGCCGATTTTTCCACGTTTCCTTGCTAGTTTATCATTTCCAAGGGTAAATGTGTCAAAATTTTGAATTTTGACGTTGCGTAGACGCTTATTGTCGAGGAAAATTTTGTCAATTTCCAGAAGGTATATCTCGCGCGATACATCTTATCTCGTGCGAGACTTGTACTGTCGGGGCTAATATAACAGCAGCTCCTCCTTTTAATTTGAAAACATCCTTTTCAAATTCCCTCCCTAGCTCGAGCCAAGGTCGTTTTCTCTGCAATTTTTTGTGACTTGTTTGTTGATTCTTCCTTCCAATCAATTCTCAATCCCTCCTCCCTCCATAATCAATGGCTCAAAAAGGAAGAAATCCAATTTTGGGGAGTTATTTGCTAGGGAAGGATTAGCCTCGCGACGACCTCACATTCGATAGGCACGTGCACGTCTCCACCGCCGTTCGGGAAGGTTTGGTAAGAGTTTCTTTCCCACCTCTTGTTTCTCATATTGCATTGAGCTTGAACCCACTTTTTCTTGAATTCAAATTCCATCAATGGCCATTCTTTCTTGTTCTTGTCTATGCTTAGAACTAGGTTCCTTCTTGCATGTATGATTTTGTGCATTTTGTTGGATGCTTGTTGCTGCATTGTGTGCGTATGAGTCTCCTACATATCATGGATTGTAGGAGAGGTTGATTCGAGTTATCCATTGCATCCTTGGGCAAGCTTTTCTTGTATGCACGCCAAGTGTTCGATGAAATGTCCCAATGAAAATTTTCTTCTATTTCATTGAACTTTTGCCATGGAACGATTCCTAACATTGTCCTTTTTGCTCCTTCTCTGTTTTGCAGTCATTCAGGGCGATGAAGAATTTCCGTGGGAGCCCAAAACTGGCTAGAGCTGTGTGGGACAAGATCAAGGATCTTGAGGGTGTCCGAGATAGGGTTACCCAAACAGGGCTATTGACTTTTGTTGATAACCTTCAGGGGATGAGACGGACTCCCCAAGTCCTTCAGGCGATCAGGGAGAGGTGGTGGGATACTACCCACACCGTTCATTTGCACTTCGGGAAAGTTACCATGACTCCGACGGACTTCCTTGCGATCACGGGACTAGAGTTTGCCGGCGAGCCCCTGCCGAAGACTGCAGGTTATAAGCCTGCGAGCCCTACTGTGTGGAGGCAGTTGATCGGTTTCGTCCCTAACAAGGTTAAGGGATTTGCTGCTGAGTTGACACCCCTCCGGCGTCAGATTGAGGATTATGCGGAGAAGCCGAATGTAGTTACTGATCGGTTGGTGAGGGGTGCCCTCTGGTACATTCTTTCCGAGACCATCTTTGCGAACCACTCCTCTACGGCTCGTCTTTCTCTGTTAGGTTTGTTGGTGAATCTGGATGAGGTGAGTACATACGATTGGGGCTCGGCGGGGCGGCTTTGTTATCACGCCATGGACGAGGCGATGCAGCACGCTAAGGATACCTACTGCGAGGGTATTCTTATGCTTAGGAGAGTATGCTCTTACTTTCTCTTCTTGTCCTTTATCCGTATACTTTGTCTTTATTTTCATGAATCCGTTACTATTTCCTTTGTGCGGATATGGGGCTATCTTGTCCTTGGGCATGTACAAGTTTGAGTGGAGAGTCGGAATCCTTTGTTCCCGAATATCGGGAGGTGGAGCCACCCCAATCGGAGTGTTGATGAGGATGAGGATCGAGTGGATTCCTTGATCGCGGAGGCGCGGGCCCCGCCTGGATGGTTTTGGGTATGAGCGGCTAGGCCTCTATCCATGGACCTTGTTGGAGCGGGAGGTCCATCGTGCTTGGGATGCCACCGAGATGCGAGAGGATGCTTTGGCATCTCTGGAGGGAGATACTATGTATCTTGGTGAGCGGGTCTTCCCACGGCATGGCGGGGGGTAGACTATCGTATATGGTGCCGGACGGATCCACCGAGGGCGATGTACCCCACCCACTCCATTCCGGGCAGCGGCTTGATTATGCTAGTCTCCACAGTGGGTGATGCGGCGATGGCTTGTGTTGTCCATGGGGCCTCCTACGAGGAGTTCTTGCCTCGACTGATGGGTCCCCTTCTGGTGGGCGCTAGGCGATCGCATGCTCGTGGCTCTGCCTCTACCTCTGCCTCTGCCTCTGCCTCAGGTTCATCAGCCCCCAACACTTCTTCTCAGTCTACTGGTTCTCTGCCCTTCGTGCCGGATTTTGGTCCCCTGAGCTACACGTACATGATGGGGAGTATGCCGATGATGGGCCACATCCCGACTCTGGATCACATTCCTGAGGGTTACTGCCTTCCGCCGGATGTCTCCTCGGTATGTTTTGTTTGTATTATCTCTCGTATTCGTCCATATAAGTGTATATGTCCGACTTCATCTGAGCTCTTCTTTTCCTTTGTTGTCAGGTTACTATGTCCACGGCCGATTACAACCGTGGATCGACCAAGATGGCGGGACTGATGGCCCTGGTGTCGGACCTGTCCGAGAGGCTATTCCATAAGGCTTCTTTAGCGGCCTCGACAGTGGCCTCGGCGGTGACTCCTACTTGTGGAGCCAAGAGGTCGAGGAGGGATGGTAGCCCCTGTGGTGGTGATGGCGGAGGTGCCGGAAGCTCGGGTGACTTGATGGCGTGATCCCCTCCTTTTCTCTCTATTTGATTTCTGATGATCTGTAAATATTGGCCGTGTGGGCCCAGACAATTTTTCTTTTTCTTTGGTGCCTGTTAGAAACAAGTAGGTAGCACAAGAACATGGTTTTCTTAATCCCTAAACCTAGGTCTAATTAGTTAGTTAATTAACTTTCTCGACTTTCCATGTTTTTGGAAATGGAATGGAATGGCCATCAAGGCCACAATTTTGAGCTTGATCTTGGTGTTGCACTACATATTATGAACTGTATGCGCAGGTTTTTCGAGACTTGCTTCGTCAAGTCGGGGATAGATTGTTGTTTGAGCAGAACTATTACTGTTTTGCCGTAGCGATATATCGCGCGGGATAAGGTATCTCGCGCGAGACACGATACCCAGACAGAGTTCTCTTCCTTTTTCGAACAGGATTTTGTCAGTTTTCCCTATAAAATCACCCTGTAGTCCGGCCAAATAACTCATACTAGCCTTTCAAACTCTAGAGATATTCTGTTAGGGTGAAACTCTCGCCTGCGATCCATGGCTTCCAAGGAGATTGCCCCAACGTCCATGATTGTCGATGATTTTTCTCTGTCATCTGAAGTGATTGAATCTTTCAAGCAAGCATCAAGAGATTTTGTGAGGTCGTTTCGAAATCGATCTCGCAATAGGTTTATAGCAGAATTCGAATTTAGAATCCTTTTCACCTTGAAGAACCTCCAACCGGATTGGAATCTCTTGCAGGGTGCTGCTTGATTCTGGGATCCTTCTATTCATCTTTTCAATTTTTCTTTGAATGAGATGGTGCCTACTGTGGAGGAATTTGCCATTATCTTGGATATGCCTTTGACTGGTGGGATTGCTGTTCCTAAGTACCATAGGAATCATTCGGAGGCTTTGAATGAATTGCTAGGGATCCCCCTTGATACTTTCTATGAGTTGGTTCACCGCAAATGGGTTGATTGCTCTTCTTTTCCAGAACGCTTCAGCGGGGATTCAGATGATGACGCCTTTCATGTCTACAAACGGAACTTTCTGGCCCTTTCTCTTTTCGGAGATGTTCTGTTTACATGCAGGGATGGCTTGGTTGACTCCCAACTGGTGGAAATTGTTCTGCAGGCTAGAAAACGTTCTAGGAACATTATTCCGCTAATCTTGGGTGAAACCCTGCATGGTCTTGATGAGCTGCATAGGACCGGTGCCATGACTCAAGGGAGTCCTCTTCTGTTGACTATTTGGCTTAGGGAGCATCTCAAGCTGGTAGGTCCTCCATTGGAATATTCCCCGTTCACATATCATACGCGAGAATTACTGATCAAGGATCTCTCGGTGGATGAGTGGGCTGAGTTGATTGCGAAGACTGAAACTGCTGATATTCTTTGGTGTCCGCCTTATTGGAGGTTGAACAAGTATGTCGCCAATACCAAGGGTTTTGACAGGGTTGTTCTTCCGGGTTTGCGAGATTCCTCCTTTTATTTTCCCAAACGGGTGCTCCGTCAGTTTGGTCAGTCGCAGGACACTTATCTTTTTGAAGGAGCTTCTCGTGAAGTGTCTTTCATTGGTGTAGAGTTTGAGCAGGCGCTAGCTCAAGCATGGGGCGAAGGAAATAGTCGGGACCGCTGGTCGAACCTTCGTACCTTTAATGCAAGCATCTTCTTATCCGACAAGTATTTGGATTGGTTTCTTCATACCGGCCACCCTAGTGTGGAGAAGATTGATGATCTGCGGCTTTCACTGCTAGGGGACTCTTTTGTAGCCAGCAGCATTTTGCGAAGGAGCGAGGCTCAGTCTGATCCTGCTAATGTACGTACCGATTCGACCCAAGATTTTCTTGACGGGGATTGGTACGAGAGGCGAGGCAAAGGGATGCCTGAAAAGACGCAAGCTTTAGATAGGCCCAGTGTCTTCAAGAGGCTATCGGAATCTGTCTTTGATCGTCTCGAGGGGTGTTCCGCTTCAAAGGGTCTGAAGCGCTGTGAATGTGTGCCCCAAATTTTTGTTTATTGGAATTCACGCGAGTTTGAAGACATCCGGTTTAATTTAAAAAACGGAGTCGCCACGCCATTTTGATTACCTCAAAACTTTGAAAAAAAGGTTTTATGGGTTCGGAGGTTAAGTTACCCCTTGGGAAGAACGTTTGGCGTTCACCCAAAGTGCCTTGCCGGAGCAAGTCTCCCTAGATTTCATTAATCGTGTTTGCTTGCGTGCTTTCTTTGTGTGCATGTGTTTGAAAATAAAGGGGGGGAATGTCCCAAGTTATCTTCCGGGCGTACAAACCATTTGTTGGTTGTCGCTCGGGATTCCTTGGAATTTATGTATTTGGGATTATGATCCCGTCCTCATCTTATGACTTATGATCATCGCATTTTTAAGCCTCGGACCCTGGACTTGCGAGATCGAGAGAATGACTCTCTTTTGGGTCAAAGATGAGGTTCTTTAGGAAGGAATGTCCTTAGCCCATCAATCCTACGCTTTAAGACGGTCGAGCTCGTATAGAGGCTTCATACTCATTCTTAAGCGATAATCGGAGATATAGGGTTCAAGGTTATCCTTTTCCTAAAGAAATCATGAACCTTTAATGGAAGGAACGATGCACAGATGAGAACTTTTACACCGGTCCGTTCCAAGGTTGGGGAAAGGGGAAATGCATGATAAAAAATGACTCTTTAATGAAAAGATGACATTTTTAGGTTGCAAATGATGCTTTTTGATTTAAAGAAATGATCTTTATGCAAATGATGCATAAAGATTTGATTTTTATGCAAATGATGCATTGAAAAAGGGGTTTTGATGCAAAGGATGCGTTTTCATTGAAAAAGATTTGATCTTTATATGCAAATGATGCATAAAGATGACATTTTTATTGGAAAATAGGGATTTTAGGTGCAAAGGATGCACCTTTATGAAAAAGACTACATTTTTATGACAAATGAGGTCTTAATGCATGCAAAGGGGAAAGGGGGTGATAAAGATATGATCTTTATGAATAAATGCCAAGTCCCAAGCAAGATATATGAATGCAATGAGCAAGTATATCAATTAAAATGCAAGGTTAGGGCGTGCGAGGTTACCAATCGTTTCCTTCGCTTCTTCGGACGGAGCTAGGAGGAGAGGTTCTTCTTGGGTCTTCAAGGAGGAGGGAGATGGCTTCTTGAGCTTCTTCTTCACCTTCTTGAGCCTTCAAGGGTTTTTCTTCACGTCTGGACTGCTATGGAGTGTGTGTGTGTGATTGTTGGTGTTGTTGTTGTGTGTTGAAATGGGTAGAGGAGGGCTCTATTTATAGGCAGTCTGGATAAGGCTAATGAAGCCGTGCGGCTGCAGGCCCTTAGCAAATGAGGCCGTGCGGTCTTATCCCATTGTGACTCAAAGCATTCTAGAACCATGCAAGGTGGCATCATTCTAGAAGCTTCTCCTAATTAAGAAAAACGTGTTTTCTTAATTAGGAAGGCTCCTTACAGCCCTAATTTAAATTTGGACTGCTCCAGACATTTCCTAACACTAGGAAGGTCCGGGGAATTACCGGAAAATTTACCGAAATGTCGGGAAAATTAACCTAAGGCATGAGCCCAGATTTGGGTACTTACAAGCCCTCGGCAACGTCACTTGCAAGGCGAGTGGGGTTGTCGATAGAAAAGGATCCGATCCGGCGAATGCCGAGACGGATTGGGAGACCAAGGTGGTCGAGTGGCCGAACCTTTGGAAGGCTACCTACGTATCCCTGAGGAATCAAGCCAGCCGTAGTTCGGAATTAGATCCGCCGGGGGAAGGAAGAAGAGAAACCGGTCTCTTGCCGGGACATAGAAGAGAAAATGACCTAGGAGGTCAAGCAATTGATCCTACCGGGGACATGCTAGGAGTGACCCAGTGGTCGAATATTTGAACTTTTATGAGGGGGCGCTTATCACCGAGGAGTGACAAAGAAACAGGTGACCAAAGTGGTCGAATGGCCGAACCTTTTATAAAAGGCTACCTACGTATCCCTGAGGAATCAAGCCTTGATCGTAGTTCAAGCATCACTAGATAGTTAGGAACGATGTCTAGGATCCTTGAGATTTTGACAATTCGGAGGTCAAGTCACCCGAGGAAGCTAGAGCTTACGGCACTATCTCTTTATGACGGGGATAGAGGTAACTTAAGTTGGGAAACTTGAGCGTACGTCACTATTCGCGGATAGAGGTATCACAAGTTGAAATGACTTGGGCATACGTCACTATTCGCGGATAGAGGTAGCACAAGTTGGAATGACTTGGGCATACGTCACTATTCGCGGATAGAGGTAGCACAAGTTGGAATGACTGGGCATACGTCACTATTCGCGGATAGAGGTAGCACAAGTTGGAATGACTTGGGCATACGTCACTATTCGCGGATAGAGGTAGCACAAGTTGGAATGACTTGGGCATACGTCACTATTCGCGGATAGAGGTAGCACAAGTTGGAATGACTTGGGCATACGTCACTATTCGCGGATAGAGGTAGCACAAGTTGGAATGACTTGGGCATACGTCACTATTCGCGGATAGAGGTAGCACAAGTTGGAATGACTTGGGCATACGTCACTATTCGCGGATAGAGGTAGCACAAGTTGGAATGACTTGGGCATACGTCACTATTCGCGGATAGAGGTAGCACAAGTTGGAATGACTTGGGCATACGTCACTATTCGCGGATAGAGGTAGCACAAGTTGGAATGACTTGGGCATACGTCACTATTCGCGGATAGAGGTAGCACAAGTTGGAATGACTTGGGCATACGTCACTATTCGCGGATAGAGGTAGCACAAGTTGGAATGACTTGGGCATACGTCACTATTCGCGGATAGAGGTAGCACAAGTTTAGAGTTCGACACTGGAGGTTGTCACCTAGTGTTATCCCGTTATAACGGAATTAACTGAGGCGACCGGGAATAAAGCTTGATTGCTAAAGAGATAAGGGATATTTTCTCGAAAAGATGTTATCTTGGTTAAAAGATAACGGAAATTGCATGCCCAAGTGGAAGGTCCAAAGGTGGATTGTAATTTCGCCGTAGCGAATGAAGCCGCCCGGCATGAGATGGAGAAAAGAAGCCGTACGGCTAGAAGCCCGTTTTTTTCCAGATTATTTAAAATCAGGTTTTGAACGGGATCGGGCACCATTGTTGCGCCACTTCAAGAACGCAGAGAGAGAGAGAAGAGAGAGAGAGAATTTCGAAATTCTTCAACCCCTTTTGCTTCCCTTTGATTTGAAATGGATCCTGAGGGCAATCCCATACCAAGGCAAGCGAGGAGAAACATCTCGGCGGCCGCGAGAAGGAGGAGGAAGGAGCTCGTGGAGGACTCGGAGAGGAAGTATGACTTCCTTACGCCTCCATCGGAGCTTTACCCGGGAGAAGGGAGCACAAATCAACGAACCCGCGATCGCTGGGGTAAGCATTCTCATTTTGCTCAAATCCGATGATTTTGCTTGATTTTTGAATGATTTAGGGCTTGACCCGAATTTTAGGATTTTGAATGATTTTTTTTTTGAATGATTTTGAGATGCATGAACAACCTATGAGGCTAAGAATATGCATGTGCAATTTTATTTGATGAAAAAATATGAGAATGACTCACTTTTTTCTCGCAAAATGAAGTAAGAATTTTTTTTCAAAATATGAGACGGAGTTCTTGCCTTGTGCTAGAACTAGGTCAAAATTCCGATTTTCAATGAGAAAACATGATTTTGGAAGATGAAAATGATTCATGCATGCCATTTTTTTTTTTTTTTTTGAAAAATAATGCTTATGTGCAAAAATTGTGATTTTGTGCTTTAGGAAAGCAATGACGCGTTTCAAGTGATGAAAGACACGTTTTTGATGCAAAAGTTATGCTAGAAAACTTTTATGAATGCTTTTCTTTTGAAAATATGTGCACTTTTGAATATATGCATGCTTTTGAAATGATATGAAGGACTCGACGCTTCTTTTGATGTGCTTGTCTACAGGAGAACGAATCTAGAGGACCGTCGGAGATAGCGGTCAAGCTGGGCAGAGGATGCCGATTTTGAGAAGGATGGGGCAAATCCCAAGCAAATGTGAGGGCTACCGGCTTGGATGCATTTGTAGAGGCTATCGGTAGGGTGTCCACATCACCTCTAAGAGCAAGGGCTTGGTCCAGCCCTTCTCGAGTTCTCGTGGGACAAGACACATAGCTTTCACCCGAGCCGGGAGAGCCGACAGGACTCCCGCCGATTTCACCGCTATTACGGGCTTACAGCTCACCGGAGGCCCGTGACTTGGAGGGACCATATTACACGCCGAGGAGTTTCGTGCTTTGGTCGGGTTTGAGCCGATTCCGAAGGGGCCGGGATGGAGACACGGAATGTCGAGGTGGCAGCTCGTACTTCCATGCGTAATTTGTGCCGTTAATGATGTGATCGCCCAGCCACTCGGCTGTAGCATTCATATGGTTGATGCTATCACCACCATCTTTGCCAATTCCGGGACGATAGCTATGACTCTGCCTCCTCGACTCTCCGGAGGATGTTGATGGGATCGGGACGGCCTCTCGGGGAGAGGCCTGATTGGCTGAGCTCTACTTCGTTGGACATGTACAATGAACAAGGCCGCTTAATGGACCGCTTTCTTTTGCCCTCGAGGTAGTCTCCTTTTTTTTTTCTTTTTCTTTTCCCGTCTTGAGACTTTTATGAGAGAGAAAATGACCTTTTGATGTTTTGAACATGCAGCCCGGTTTTGCGAGGTGATCGGTTCTTCCCTTGGAACCAATAGAGTGATGTCACCATCTTCCCCGCTATGGTTCGCCGGAGGGGAGATGCGAGAGATAAATTCACTGGGAAGACCCGGATTACCTTCGACTACAAAATGGTGAGGCCTGGTCATCAATGTGGACGGGCACGATGGAGTGGACTTCTACCCCGGGGCGTATCCAGAGATCTTGGCCGGGAGATGCTATAGAGGTGACGAGGCAGAGGAGGTGGCTCACTGTGGCCGACATGTGATGTCATTTATCCTGGGACCGCTCGAGACAAAGATGGTCATGTTCCCCACTAGATGCCATTACTCCTTCCGACCCTCCAAAGACGGATGCCGCAGCCTGTGGACCGGCCGTAGGATGAGATTGCTAGGTACTGTGCAGCGTGGCCGCGGAGGAGTACTTCGACATGGACACCCCCTACGCCGTGTTTGTGGAGCAGCCGCCCGAGGACGCCACGTAAGCAGTGAAGCCGGCGGTCACTGTGGATATGGGGAGGATGAGCCTATCGACCCGCCGATCCCTCCCGCACATTTGTCCTACGTGGTCCATGGAGTGCCGAGGAGGATGAGGATACCCGTCCCCGATGCTAGGGAGCCCCAAGCACACCTTGCCGCCCGATAGCACCGTAAGTGTACTCTTAGGGTCTTATTCCCTTTAGCTTTCGCATTTTCTCGCTTTTTGCTATTTTCTCGAGATTTTCTCGAGATTTTTCTTTTTTTTTTCTCAGTTCCACTCGCACTTACGATAGGCCGGTCGTGCATAGGGCCGGAAGGACATGTGCCTGCCTCTTCGAGGAAGCCGGCTCGCGCTTCGAAGGCGGCAGCTGATGCACAGGAGCCTCGGGGCGCAAGAGACGGCACGTCTGGGGCACAAGGCTTCACCTCATCGGCCTGAGTACTCTTCCAAAGGCTATGCCTCGGGCGGGACCCAACGCCGACATTCCGAGCAAACTGGCCGAGTATGGGCACGATAATGTCCATCTATCTCGATGTGAGCGACTGTGAGGACTTGATGAGGGAGGCTAGCATTTACGAGCCGAGCAGCGATGAAGAGGAAGAAGAATCGGAGGCCTAGGAGGTCTCTAGAATAGATTTGGAACAAAACAAACAATTTACAATTTTTATGCACACTTTGTTTATTTTTTGCTTTATTTGGGCGCCGATGGGGCGAAAACATTGTATTTATGTTTTAATTGCTTGTCTAATTCATGCTTTTTCAATTTGCCTATTCTCTCGAGCCTGGGGCGACTTTTTTGCTTGGAATAAAATGGGCCAAAATGATTTATAATGGTGTATAAATGCTTGAATGGCTTCGGATATGTTTTTGTACGTGTTTTGGTTGAAAAAGTGGGGTGAAAACTCCCTTGGGCAGCAATCTTGGTTGCCGCAGAATTTTTTTCTCGCAGAGGGCTAATGTAGCCGTGCGGCATGGCCTCGAGGGCAAATGAAGCCGTGCGGCTACAGCCTGTCTCGAGCCGGTTATTTTCTCGAATAAAAGCAAGGCTTGGCCATTTCATTTCATTTTCACTCTAGACTTGTCCCAATTGTTCCCAGAGCATATTTTGGACCTAAAAGCACCATCTTTGATCATTTTGCGATGGAGAATCCCGTTAGATTGCAAAGGGGGAAACGAGACCATTTTCTATCCGGTCTTCAATCTTGGGCGAGATATAACTTCCAAAATCACAAGGGGCCGCTTGATTCTTCCTTCAAGATCAAGTCTTTATGGCATTTCGAGGGATCTCCCGCCCGATTGGGATCCGCTGAGAGCCGCAAAGAAAGTTCCTCGGGATGTCCGGAGACATGTTTATCGTTTCTCTTACAACGAAATTGTCCCAACGCACGAAGACTTCGTGAGCCTTGATTGGGGGTCCCGAGATTGAGGCTATATCTATTCCGCTGATCGGAGACGTGCCTGACGGTAAAGCTTGCATCTTTTCTCGCAGATTCCTTTGGGAGAGGCCGAGAGGATGATGGTAGCCCCTGATAGGATTGACCTTCTCGATATCCCTGTGTTTGGGTCTCCGTATATGGCCGCGACCACGGTGGCTATGGATGCTTTCATTCTCTCGCGTATTCTCTATTTTGTTCACCGCCGAGTCCGTGGGGATTGGCTATAGTGGTCTCTTGGACATGGTCGAGACTGCAGGCTGGGAAGGATATTGTCCCGCCGGGTTTTGGGAGAGACATTTCATGGGATTGATAGGATGGCTCGAGGAGACCGTTTCATGAGGTCCGGGAGTCCGGCTATGTTGACTTTGTGGCTGCAGGAGAGGCTCTGGCTTTGCCTCGGGCTTTGCCGACTCAAGGCCCTGGGTGATTTCTGAGAGGTGCACCTAGGCAACAGAACAGTGGTAGCCGGGAGCCGATGATGGCTAGGCTATCCACTTCGGACATCCGTTGGTGGATACCACATTGGAGGTTGCGGCATCAGAGGATATTTCAGGAGTCTTATGTCGCGAGGGTTCCGTGATTCTCGCCGGTCGTCCTTCTACATACCCCGCTTGGTATCCGTGCAGCTTGGGGCTTTACAGAGCCATTGAGTGATCGGGAGGACATCCGGACCATGGAGGTGGTGTCATTGGACATGAGAGATCCAAATGCCTTCTCTTTCTTCTCGAGGGCTTGGACACATACCGCTTTCCCACCTGTGGCTATCTTCAGGAGCAGGAAGAGCACCATCTTGACCACCGTCTACTGGACCGGTACGAGAGGGAGACGGGAGCGACTGTGTTATCTTGGAGGATAGACGCCGAGCTTTATTGGGAGCCGATCGTGACTCGAGTAGGACTCGAGGGAGACCGAGGCTAAGGCGAGTTGCCATAACCAATCGTGTGACTTGGTCGTGATATGGAGGCTCTGCACAAGAGATTGTCCGAGGTCGCTCCTTTGACCGAGGCTCGCAGGGAGGAGGTGCGGACTCGTGCTCGTATAGAGAGCGCTCATTGACACGGGGCCGGGTAGAGGCTCCAGCTGAGGATACCGCAGGTCGGGATGAGGGATACCGACATTATTGAGAAGAAAAGGAAGAAGACTCGACGAGGCCGAGGAAAAGGGAAGAAGACCGAAGAAGACTCACGAATGACGACCGACAAGTCTTTTCTCAAGATCCTCTTATTGCCATTTTGCAAACACATTAGTTTATTTAGGCATTTTATTGTATTTTAGATCTTTTAGCAAAGTTAGCAGAGTTAAGAGGTAGACCGTGCTTGAACTCATCAAGAAGTTTTTAACTTGTAATGAACAAGAAATATTATTTTAAAATTAATCAAGACACATTTCATGGAAATTCAAATGTCTTTATTGATTGGGACCCGTTTTATGAAAACCGAAATACCCTTTACTATTTTTTAGGACGCACTTCATGGAAGCTTGATTGTCCTTTTTATTGTTTAGGACACATTTCATGGAAACTTAATCGTCCTTTTTATTGTTTAGACCGAACCATATATGGCCGCCTACGTTCCCTTTTACAAGAAAGGCTAAGGGGCTCAGTCTTCGTAGTTCATTCTCGTGAACTAAAATTTTTTTTATGTGCACTGTTTTTGCCTAGACCGCCCTTTTTGGGGTTTTCAAATTTAGCCGGGCATTACTCTTTTTGCACTAAGATTTTTTCTTTTTTTTTTTTTTTTTTTTTTTTTATGTGCAACCCCGTCTTTGCCTAGACCGCCCTTTTTGGGGTCTTCACCTAGCCGGGCATTACTCTTTTTGCACTTTTTTTTTTTTTTTTTTTTTTTTTTTTTATTTTTTTTTTTTATTTTTTTTTTATCGTACATAGTATCTTCTGAGTTTATCACCGTTGACCGGGTGGACAAAGGGATTGCCATCCAAGTCTCGCAAGCTTCATTGCTCCTCCCGACAGCATTTTCGCACCACATAAGGGCCGATCCAGACGGGTTCCCATTTTCCTGTGGGGTTGTCTCGGTAGGGGCTTTACTTTCGCACTAAGTCGCCTCTTTGATGTCTCCGGCCTTGACCTTTATCAAACGCCCGCCATTCGCCTCGGTAGGCTCGGGTGTGTTCCATGGCTTTTAGCCTTCTCTCGTCAAGGTGGCTAATTCATCATGCCGGCCGCGCAACCATTCCACTTCATTGACACTGCTTTTCCAGAGGACCCTTAATGACGGGATTTCCAACTCCACCGGTAACACCGCTTCCATCCCGTAAGTTAGGGCAAAAGGAGTTTCTCCCGTGGTCGTTTCCGACAGACGTTCAGAAGCCCTGCAGTGCTAGGTGCAGCTTTTCGCCAATCACGACCACGGGTGGCCATCTTCCTGATGATCCGCCGAGTGTCTTATTAGCAGCCTTCCACGGCTCCATTGGTTTGAGGTCTCGTACGGGGACGACTTGTGGCGAGTAACTCGAATTCTCGACAGCAGCCTATCGCAGCCTCCTTCAAGTGTGACCCATTATCGAAATGATCTCGCTGGGCACCCCATATCTCGCACATTATGTTTTCTTTGATGAACCGGGCCACTTTTCTCGGAAGTGAGGACCTTGTAGGACTTGGCCTCTACCCACTTGGTGAAGTAGTCAATGGCCACCAACACGAACTCGTGCCCATTGCTTCCTCGCCGGGATATTTTCCCTATCACGTCAATGCCCCAAGTTGCAAACGGCCAAGGAGTCGCCATGCAAGCATGTGTCATGAGGTGGGAGATGGTTGAGGTTGGCAAACCGCCGGCATTTGTCGCAGTTCGGACGTGCCGAACGCACCGTTTCCATGGAGATCCAAAGAGTAACCCATTCTCGAGGATCACTTGCATCGTGGCTCGCATTCATGTGAGGACCGCAGGGACCATTGTGGACTTCGGTCATCAACTCTCTCGGCTCTTTCTTGAGTGACACATAAGAGGAGTGGTCCTTGATACCGCTTCTTGTATAGGTTGCCTCCTAGAATGACATACCGAGAAGCCAACCTTTTCGTGGCTTGCAAGCTTTTGGCTCGACTCCTTCTTTGGTCTACCTTCTTCGTCTCCGAAAGCCGACTCTCCGTCTTGAGGAATTGGTAACTGATTGTACCAAGGTTCCTTTATAGGCTCGGGTCCTGTGTCCACTTCACAACAGAAAGTCGGGGCTTCTCTTCTACCCACTCAAGGGCTTTATGGCTTTTCCTGTGATCTCTACCAATGAGGCTAGAGTAGCTAGAGCATCTCGCGAACTGCTTCTTTTCCTCGGCAAGTAGTGGAAAGTCACTGAACCGTCCAAATAACTCCTCCATATGGGCATGATACCGTCGGTAGATTAGGGTCTACAAGCTCTTCCACTTGCTGGAGACTTGGTTGATGATCGTGGCCGAGTCTCCGTAAACTTCGAGCTCCTTGACATTTCTTTTCTAAGGCGGCCTCCAAACCAAAGAATGCAAAGCTTCATACTCTGGCGACATTGTTCGTGGCAGAAAGTTCAACTTGAGGGCTATGGGGTATGCTCATCTTTCGGATCGACCAATAGCATTCCTACACCATTTCCTCTTTGTTAGCGGCTCCGTCAAAGAACAATCGCCATCTATTTTCGTGCTCAACCGCAAAGATCCCTTCATCTCGGAAATTGGGGTTCAGCCCTCTCGTCTTCATTACTGGGAAATTCGCTAGGTGATCTCGACAATGCTTGACCCGATGGCCTTTCTCGGTCACATAGTTGATGTCGTATTCTCGCCAAGAAGAAGGACCACTTCGCTAGACGCATCGATAGGGAAGGCTTGTCAAAGATGTACTTGATGGGGTCCATTTTCGAGACCAAGTTCACAGGCGGGCTTCGCATATAATGCTTCAACTTGCCGACTACCTGCACTCGCCCCGCACAGTGTCTTTTCACACGCCGAATAATTGAGCTCACTCCCCGTAGCTTCCTACCGACAAAGTAAATGGCATTTTCTACCCGAGAGTCTTTCTTCTTCGAGCAAGCATAGCCCCAACCGCCGTGTTCCAGGATAGCTAGATAGAGCGTAAGAGGCTTCGTCTATGTGGGGGCATAGTACCGGGGATGCACTAAGTATGCCTTGATCTCGGTCAAAGGCGTCTTGGCATTCTTCGGTCCATTCTCAGGTCCACATTCTTCTTCATGAGCTTGAAGATGGGCTCGCACATAGTGGTCAACCGATTGACAAAACGGCCGATGTACCGCAATTTTCCCATGAAGCTTTTGACTTCGTCCTGGGCTCGAGGTGGCCTCATATCCATGATAGCTTTGATCTTTCGGGGTCAACTTCTATACCTCGCTCCGTGACCATGTACCCGAGCACTTTTCCCCTTGTCACTCCGAAGGTGCATTTAGCAGGGTTTAGTCTCATGGAATGCTGTCTCAGCCTCTCAAGGAATTTTCGTAGGTCAACAAAGTGCTGCCCACCTTCTCCTTTGGAGTGGATTATCATGTCGTCTACGTAGACCTCAATCTCCTTGTGGATCATGTCATGAAAAGTGCGGTCGCCGCCCTTTGGTAAGTAGCCCCGGCATTCTTGAGCCCGAATGGCATTACCGTATAACAAGAGGTTCCCACGGTGTGGTGAAGGCCGTCTTTTCTTGGTCTTCCTCGCCATCTTGATCCGGGTTGTAGCTCGCAAAACCATCAACGAAGGATTTGACTTCGTAGTTGGCAAGTGGAGTCCACCAGATGTCTATGCTTTGCGCAGAGGGTAGTCGTCTTTGGGGCCGGCCTTGTTCGTATCTCGGAAATCCACACAAAGCCGCACCTTCCCATCGCCTTGGTTACTGGCCACGATGTTGGACAACCATGTCGGGTATTCAATAACTCGATGAATCCTACCCGCAGAGCTTCTCAATTTCTTCTTTGACCAGAGACCATTCCGGCTTGATCTTTCTCGCCGCTTTACATCGGCTTGGCATCTCGGTGCTAGAGGGATTCTCGTGCTCTACTATCGAACCGTCTAGCCCCGGCATATCTTTGTATGACCATGCAAACACGTCGACGTATTCTCCGAAAGCACCAATCAATCTGTCCCTTTCAACCCCGGAAGAAGCTTCCAATCTCGTGTCTCTTTAGGTTCCTCAATAGTACCCAAGTTCACACTTATCAAAACCTCCTCGCAGCTTGGGCCCGGTTTTCCTCTTTTCGAAACCCGCTTAAAGATTTCTTTAATGTATTGTTCGTTTAGTGTGTTTGCATCTTGTTCAAATGATTCATTATTAATCGTTGTTAAGTTTTGAGTTAATTTATCATTTGTTAAGTTGGCAATAAGAGGATAATCGTAAAGATTTGTCATTTCATTCAAGATAAGGGGAAAGATGACATCGATTACATTTTTCATAATCCTCGTGCGTGAGGCCTTCTGATGACTCTCGAGGACTGGAATTCGAAGATTCCCGACTCAACCGAATAGACAACACCGACTCGGACCCTACACTACTTATTGACTCGAGGGGGACTTGACAAGGGTTGGACCGGATCTCACTCCTTCTTGCCGTTGCCCTGGGAGTAGCAGCCTTGCCGCCGTTCTTCGTAAAGTTGGAGACTTCGAACCGATCAAAAGCTTGCCGGAAATCATTAACAGCCGGTACATGTGGAAAGATGGTGAGGGGAACTAAAGTAACTTGTTGCAATCTTTCGCCTAGCTCTTCCGTAGCGACCGGACTCATCGATCAAGGGTCTCGGCTCATCTTATCAATGCACCGCCGATAACTCATTTTCTCCTTACCGATCTTGGACACCACGACCTGTCAGTGTAGCCAATGAAGGGTTGGCCTGGATAATGCCGATGAAGTCTTCTTCGTAGGGGATCTTAATTCTTCCTTGATCGGCTACGTATTCAATAGGCTTTCTGTGTTCTCGCTTCGAGATCTCGATAGCTTCTCATTGAACTTCACGATGGCCACAAATTCAGATTTTCTCGCTTCAAGAGGATCACCGTACATGGGGATATCAGCCGGACCGTGCTTGGGGTGACGGGTTCTTTGACAGTTCCTTGGCATAACCGACATAGTAGTCGAACTTGCCCGAAGGCTCTCCAAAGTTCCTACGCTCTTGTCTCCAGCCTTCGTATCTTTCCTTAAGCTTCGCCGTGTGGACTTTCTCTTCTTCTTCTTCCTTGAAGGAGCGTCCTCATTGATCCATTCTTGATACTCATACTCTAGCGCTTTCACAATCACATACATCATACCGTATGTGAGGCTTGGTTGAACCGGGATAGCCCTCCAATTGCTTGGTCATTACCGTTGTGGATTACCATGTTGGCCATTTTGACACCGAAAAGCCGACAAAACCGAGGATTCTCGCGAACCGTTCGAGGATTCTCGCGCTAACAAGTCAGCCGACCCGGTGTTCTCACCCACTTCTTTCTCGCAATGGGAAAGGGATAGGAAAGGTTTAGACTCGGGTAGGTGTTTAGCCGAAGGCCTGTGCAATATGCAAATTAGAATCTTCAAGTTTACTTAAAACAAAGGTCTTTTATTAATATCTATTTGGTTGGAAAAGGGGTTCTCGCCCTTCTTTTTCACAACTACTCTAGATCCCGGATCGCCGGGTTCCGTCACTACGTCTATAAGCCCCTCGTATTCCACCTCGTATTTCGACCTCCCAGGTGGACACCGGCGAGTGGTCCTATAGGGCACGCGGATCCCACCGACCGAGAGTAAAGAACGCTCCTATCGGGTCTAGCGGGTCATAGACCTTTCAACGCACGAGCGATGCGGATTATAGTCAAGGCAATACCGTGAAAGTCTCGTCTCTCGCTCGACGGATCTTTGACAGAGTTTCGCTTGAGCGAATGACGGTTTTTTGACTTTCGGTAATGTCCGAGAATATAATAGGCATGGGTCGGCGGCAAAAGCCGGATGACACAAAGGTCACATTGAACTTCGTTGCATACGCAAAGGCGTGAGTCGAAATCGAAGTCAATGCCGGTCAAGATCTTGCCAATTTTTCCTTGTCGGAATTTTGTCAGAGCTTCGCTTGAGCGAGAGATCTTTTATTTTGGCAAAGACTTGGTCTTGACTCTTACGCATTCCGTGCGGGTCAAGGTCAATAGTCATCGCCCGAGTCAAGATCCCACCGATTTTTCCTTGTCGGAATTCTCGGCGTAATTTCGCTTGAGCGAAAATCTTGGTTTCCGTTATGAGCTAAGGCTTGACCTTTACGTGGGTATGCAACTGGGCTATATGACACGGACTAGACCAAAAACCAACCAAAAGTCACGGATTTTTGAAACGTGTGACACCTGGGACCGTGCATTCGGGTCGACACCGGCCGCCATGGGAGGTTGGGATGATTCCGTGCGCGCCCGTGAGCATCGTAAGGCCGTCCGTGATCGGCACTGAACCACCCTCGGGTTTGAGGGACGTGCGTGCAAAAGTGTACAGATATATCAAAGTGCGCGTAGTGTGCGGTCTCCTAAAATTGTTCCTTTGAGTTAAAACAGAGATTTTCATAAATGTGTTTTAAAGGAATGATTTTCGGGACGGGGAAAATGCAACACATAAGCATCGTAAATTTTCTCGGGAGCCCCGCCGCCATGGAGCCGAATAGCCCCAAGCCGCTAGGACCGCCAGATTAACCATGATTTTTCCCGGTGGAATTGCCACCGAGGTCGTATGGTCGAATCCTGAGGATTAGCCGTACGACCGCATGGATCAATTTTCCAGTTCCACTCCTTTTACTATTTTTCGGGTTGTTTCCCGTTTCAAAGTATGCACAGATTCCAAGATGCAAATGATGCAATGCATGGTAAAAGAAAGCAAGCACAATTAATGAAATCGGCGATGGGAGTCTAACCCGCTCAAAGGGAAAAGCTTTTTGTATTTTTTTCAAAATTTTTTTTTTCAAAAGGGATACCGGTACGTGGGATTGTTAAACCACCTTGTTATCCCAAGCCCCGGTTAGGAGCGATACAGAAGGGTAAGTGGGGTCCACCTATATACCAAGTATCGACTTTTGTTTTGAAAATAAAGCTTTTCTCCTTTCGGGATGATCCCCACTGAGTCGCCAAACCGTGGAATGTGTGCCCAAAATTTTTGTTTATTGGAATTCACGCGAGTTTGAAGACATCCGAGTTATTTGAAAACGGAGTCGCCACGCCATTTTGATTACCTCAAAACATTTGAAAAAGGTTTTATGGGTTCGGAGGTTAAGTTACCCCTTGGGAAGAACGTTTGGCGTTCACCCAAAGTGCCTTGCCGAAGCAAGTCTCCCTAGATTTCATTAATCGTGTTTGCTTGCGTGCTTTCTTTGTGTGCATGTGTTTGAAAATAAAGGGGGAATGTCCCAAGTTGTCTTCCGGACGTACAAACCATTTGTTGGTTGTCGCCGGGATTCCTTGGAATTTATGTATTTGGGATTATGATCCCGTCCTCATCTTATGACTTATGATCATCGCATTTTAAACCTCGGGACCCTCGGGACTTGCGTGATCGAGAGAATGACTCTCTTTGGGTCAAAGATGAGGTTCTTTAGGAAGGAATGTCCTTAGCCCATCAATCCTACGCTTTAAGACGGTCGAGCTCGTATAGAGGCTTCATACTCATTCTTAAGCGATAATCGGAGATATAGGGTTCAAGGTTATCCTTTTCCTAAAGAAATCATGAACCTTAATGGAAGGAACGATGCAAAGATGAGAACTTTTACACCGGTCCGTTCCAAGGTTGGGGGAAAGGGGAAATGCATGATGAAAATGAATCTTTAATGAAAAGATGACATTTTTAGGTTGCAAATGATGCTTTTTGATTGAAAGAAATGATCTTTATGCAAATGATGCATAAAGATTTGATTTTTATGCAAATGATGCATTGAAAAGGGGGTTTTGATGCAAAGGATGCATTTTTATTGAAAAAGATTTGATCTTTATATGCAAATGATGCATAAAGATAACATTTTTATTTGGAAAATAGGGATTTTAGGTGCAAAGGATGCACCTTTATGAAAAAGACTACATTTTTATGACAAATGAGGTCTTAATGCATGCAAAGGGGGAAGGGGATGATAAAGATGTGATCTTTAAGCTACCAAGTCCCAAGCAATATAAAGACAATGCAATGAGCAATTTATAAAGCAATTAGGATGCAAGGATAGGGCGTGCGAGGTTACCAATGACTTCCTTTGCTTCTCGGGACGGAGCTAGGAGGAGAGGTCGATCTTTGGTCTTCAAGGAGGAGGGATGAAGCTTCTTGGCCTTCCTTCTTCTTCTTCTTGAATTCCCAGCAGTTTCTTCACGTCTTTCAGTGGATTGAGTATTTTTCTCATATATTGTGTGTGTGTTGAAATGGGTAGAGGAGGGCTCTATTTATAGGCGATGTGGATAAGGCTAATGAAGCCGTGCGCGTCGCAGTGCTCTTTGCAAATGAGGCCGTGCGGTCTTATCCATTGTGACTCAGCATTCTAGAACCATGCAAGGTGGCATCATTCTAGAAGCTTCCCTCCTAATTAAAAAAACGTGTTTCTTAATTAGGAAGGATTCCCTTCAGCCTTTAATTAATTAAAAACAGTTCCGGAATGTTTCCGGAACGCTGGGAAGGTCTGGGGAATTACCGGAAAACTTACCGAAATGTCGGGAAAATTAACCGGAAGGCATGAGCCAGATTTGGGTACTTACAGAGAGGCGAGGCAAAGGGATGCCCGGAAAGACGCAAGCTCTAGATAGACCCCATGTCTTCAAGAGGCTCTCGGGATCTGTTTTTAACCGTCTTGATTCTGATTTCGATCGCCTTGAAGGATGCTCTGCTTCGAGGGGCTCAAAGCGCAAGGAGGATTACGACGACGGTGGAGACCATGTCCGCCGGCCTACCAAGTCAATGAAAGGCTAGATCTTTAGGAGTACCAAGAGATTTCTTTGATAGATCAATTGTTTTTTATTTTATTAGTACTTTTTTCAAGAATGTTAGCTTAGTAAATTAGTAGTCGTCAGGTTAGGATTTCCTTTTGTCATTAATGAAAATGCATTTGATTAATAAAGGACAAAAGTAGATTTATTTATTTGATTAGACCGAACCCGAAGGTCGCCTACGTTCCTCTTTTACAAAGAATTAAATAAGAGGCTCAGGTCTAACAGAGTTCATTTTTGAGAAAAGGACAAAATATGGCTCGCGTGCTTAGGGGTAATCTCGCGCGAGATAAGCCCCTTCTTTTTTTTTCTTTTTTATTTTTTTTTTTCATGCACACCCTTTCTTTTGCCTAGACCGCCCCTTCGTATTTTCAATCTAGCGGGCTTCTTTTCTTGTGCTAGCTCTAATTTTTGCCTAGGTCGTCCTTTCTGGGATTTCCAACCTAGCGAGCGATTTCTTTTGAGGAGGCCAAGTTACGCGAAGTACTTCTTGAGCATGTCCATGTTGACCGGCTTCGGTAGTTGATCTCCGTCTAAGTCCACCAGCTGAAGGGCTCCCCCAGAGAATATCTTCTTCACAATGTAGGGTCCTATCCATCTTGGTCCCCACTTGCCTAGCGGGTTGAAAGGTCCAGGACGGTGCTCACGGAGAACCAGGTCACCTATTCTGATGTTCCTCGTCTTGACCTTTTTGTTGAAAGCTCTTGCCATTCTTCTTTGGTAAGCTTGAGTATGTTCGGCTGCTTTCGACCTTCTTTCGTCCAACAGGGCCAACTCTTCGTATCTGCTTCCTAGCCAGTCGACCTCGTTCACTTGGTTTTCTAGGAGAACCCGTAGTGATGGTATTTCCAATTCTATCGGTAAGACATCCTCCATTCCGAACGCGAGGGCGTAGGGAGTTTCTCCTGTAGCTGTTCGGACTGAAGTGCGATATCCCCACATTGCGAAAGGTAGCTTGTCGGGCCAATCTTTTCCAGTGACCGCCATTTTTCTGATGATAGTCTGATTGTTTTGTTCGCGACTTCAACTGCTCCGTTTGTTTGAGGCCTGTAAGGAGACGAATTGTGCCTTGTGATTTTGTATTCGGTTAGTAGGCGATCGGTTTCTTTCTCGAAGTGGGACCCATTATCGGATATCATTTCTTGCGGAACCCCATACCGGCAGATGATGTTATGCTTGATGAATTCTGTAACCTTTCTGGCATTCAGAACTTTGTAGGAGGTGTAAGTACCCCAATCTGGAACACCCCCTTTCAAGCACACGGGAAGCACCGCAGACTCATCAACGCAGTCTCGACGACCTCTGGCACTCAAAACCCTCTCAAAACCCTCTCAAAACCCCCAGCCAAACCAAGGGAGGAGCCTTTCTGGGATAAAAAGGGACAAAAGGACCTTTTGGGAATTTTCAGGAAATTGGAAAAGCAATAATGGTCCGTACGGACCTCTTTGCTTTAATAATTACTGAATCCCCTTAAAGTCCACAATATTCCCTCAAATCCCGGAAGTAATCATCACTCCCATACATGGTTGGTCCGTACGGACCTATTTGCAGCCTAGTTGGTTCGTACGGACCTTCTTGCGAGGGACACCATCAATGGAATATTCACCATCATCACATATTCCTCAAATCGAGGAAAACCAAGATTCTGTTTACCAAGAAGGTCCGTACCGGACCTTCTTGCACGAAATTTTTACTATAAATAGAGGGCTCCCGCTCCTCATTTTCACACACCTCCCACTTCTCTCTTCCTCCCTAAGCCTTCGGCTTCCCTCTAAGTCCTCTCGAGGCACTCCCGGCCCCTTTCGGATCCTTCCGAGGCCTTCCGAGCTCCTCGTGGTGCTCCGGCCTCCCCGAGCGCTCCCGAGACGCTCCCGCGCCGCCCCGAGGCACTCTCGAGGTACTCGAGGCCCCTCGTGGTACTCCGAGGCCTTGCCTCGGGTCTTTCCACGGTGTCCCGCTCTTTCCGAGTCAAACCGGCGATCCCAAACCACGCCGAAACTCGCCCGAGTGACTCGCCACCACAACGCACGCCGAACCTCTCGCCCGAGTGATCCCGACGATCCCCACGCACGCCGAACCTCGCCCGAACGCAGCCTACAACCTCAACTCACGCCGAAACTCGTCCGCGTACAACCGGCATCTCCCGGCAATCCCGATCCATACCGAACGCTACTCCGACCTCAAACACTATTCCCGCGGAAGACAGACACGAACCAACATTGGTAAGGCTTCCTTCCATTACTATTTCAATACATTTTAATACATAGCATACAATGTAGACATCCGATACAAAGATGCATTTTTAAAAGCACACACACACACACAACATTTTAAAGGATATTAGGGGTATCCGAAAGACTCGTTTACGAGGCTACTCGGGTGAGCTCTAATATTCTAATATTCTCTTCCCGAGGAGTCATCTCGACCTCCGAACTCAAAATCTCATCACACAAAAATAGTTTAAAATTATCTTTAAACCGATGCCCTTTTTCAATGTTTTTTGGGCTTAATAAAAACGGCGTGGCGACTCTACAAAAAAACAAACGGCGAGACTAAGCCGCTCCAAACGCGAAAGATGCCGGATGCCGGCCGCGAGGCCCGCACGGATCCGGGTAATTTCGCTTGGCGACTGGGGACATTTTGTTTTAAAAACTTTTAAACAAAACAAAAGATTTTTAAAGCGATGATGAGGGTCAAACTTTCATTTTACCCCTTCCTTTAACTATTGTGTGTGTGCACGTGCTTCGTTTTTATTTTACAAAAAAAAAAAATAAAAATACAAAAAAATGCATCAATATACATCTCGCATACATTTAAAATTCTTCAAAAACTCCGTTTTACTCGTAAAAGAATTTTAGAGACCGCACACTACGCGCACTGCCGCCTCGGTTACACCGCACACTACTCACACGCCGCCTCGGTTACACCGCACACTACGCGCACCGGCCGCCTGATACACCGCACACTACAACCCTTAACCCGGAGTGGTCTCGCTTGCAGTCCGTTTGGTCTTCCTAGGCCTCTTGGATGCGCACGGGATCATTCCAAACATCCCATCCTAGCCAAGCGTCAACCCCGCACGTTTGAGTCTTGAGTCACACTCGTCCGCACTCGGTTGGTTTTTACCTGGCCCGTGTCATACACCTGGATACATATACCATGCCGGCCATTTTTCGAGTCAAGGCTCGAACTCAAGATCCCTTGCGCAAGCAAAGCGATGAAAGGTCATGCTAAAATCTTGACCCGATCTTGATTTCCGAGGCTACACCTGCACGATGTTCCGTCCCTGATATACATCCATGCTCGCATGATACCATGTCATCACGCTTTGATACGTCGCACCATGACTATATGACCCACCCAACGCCTAACGTCACGCATCCCTTGCGCAAGCAAGGTAAAGAGAGGTCATGCCGAACTCTTGACTCCGATCTTGACTCAGTGGCCGGCTCGGTTCACTATTCACATGGCTAACGCATCAAAACGAACATGACAGCTCGGTCCTTAGGTTCGATTTTTCTTTTAGGCCGGTGGAAACCGCTTGCACTATAGGACCTCGCTCGGGGCCGTCCACCCCGGGATGTCGAAATACAAAAAATGTGCAAAACGAGGGGCTTATAGCCGCACGTATGGTCTCCACCGACCCAAGATCTAGCATAGTTGCGAAAAACAAGAGCAATCTTTTCCAACCTACCTAGGATTCTCGAGAAAATCTGTTTTAAGTAAATTAAAACAACAAAAAAATAATAATAAAAGAAACGGAAACCGCATGCCACGTGAGCTTTCCCCTCTTATCCCGAGAGGCCATTCTTGTGTCTAAACCTTGCCCATCACCCTCCAAATAACCGAGAGTGGTTGAGAATCCCCGGAAGCCGCCTTTTCGCATCGAGGTCACAAGGTCCGATAGCCCTTCCAGCTTCAACGGCCCGCACCGTCCGATACTCCCCATGACGGGATCAACAGATAACAAGTGAGGGAAACGGAACCCCGCCACTAAGGAATCTCCGCATAATGGATGAGGTGCTGCGAGCCTTCGAAGCCATCAAGAAGCGCCAAGAAGAACAAAGCAAGCCTGGATCGTCGACACCTTGCGTCTTCGAGGAACAAGCAGCTTCCCACTCCGACGGAACCTTTGTTCTCATAGAGGACGAAGATATACGGCTCCCCCGGTTTCTCAAAGCTATCGCCAGTCCCGCTCCGCTAAGCTACGAGATCCCAAGCAACGCAAAGCGGCTCTCGCTCAAAGATCCTCCGCATCGGGCCAAGCAGCTCCGACATGCCCGCCTCGCATCGCCGCTTCTGGCCCGCACATCAAGCTCGCACTAACAAGACACATACGTGCTCGCTCCGCTAGATCCCAATGAATCTCTGTGATCCCCTGTGATTCAATCCTTTCGCTCTATACGAGCCTCGCAACCACAATCAAAAGTCCCCATTCTTACTGTGGACAGGCATCCCGAGCGGATATCCCGACATCTCAAGCTTGCCACACGCTAGTCTCGCCAATTGGGGCTAACGAATCGTTTCCCTGGGCTTCCCAAACACAACCCTTAGCAGACCTAGCAATCACGCCTCAACTTCAACACCCCAGTGGTATGGGCTGGTATACACCCAACTACCTCCCCAAGACTCCCGAATGGCGATCCCATCGCCCAATCCACCTCCATCTTCGGTTTCCGTCCCCGAAAACGGTAACCCACCTCGCATACCGATCCCCACATGGCCCGGCCGGATTGAACAAACGAAAGACATGCAAGGCAAGCTAGCTAGTTCTCGGAAGGACTCCCTCCTGCCTACCGATCCGAACAAAGTGGTCCCTCTCCCTCCAAAGTTCAGATGCCTAAATGGAAAAGTTTGACTAACAGAATGCCCAAAAACCCACATCGACACCTACGTCCCGGGTATGAGAGCCAAAGGGGCAACCCTCAACGTATGGCGCATCATTTTCGCATTCCCTCAAATCCACAAAGACTAAGGTGGTTCCTCAATGTGAAGGCGTAAAACCGCTCCACGTGGGATCGATTAGTGAAATCTTCCCCGGAGAAGTACCGCGCCAATCTTGAATGGGAAACAAACCGTCATGACCCGCAAGCCACCGAACAAAAGGATGACGAACCAGCTGGGCGAATTCTACAAAAGATGGAACTGGAAGCTAAGCGAGATAATGGATCCACTTTCCAAAGAAGAGCAGATGGACATCTTCCATTCCTCGCTTCAAGCCATCTTTGAGGACCTTGATCGCCCACCATTTCTATCCGGATCTCCGTGCCATAGTCAACGCCGAACAAAGTTTGAAAAGACTCTCGAGTCTTCAAAAGGCAACAAGAACCCCGCCTCATCTTACCGCTATCGAACAAACCTGGCAACTTCAACTCCCGCCCGACCAAAGGAAAGGAAGCAAATGAACAAAGTGCACTACATTCGTAACTGAGCTCAAGTAAACCGCGATCAAGCGCCCCCAAAGAATAGCAACCCCTCGCTTCCCACAGCCCAAAGATTTAGATAACCCGGAAATGCCATTTGGTCAAGTATTTGAAGCTTTGGTGAAGCGAAATCTTCTCAAACCACTCGAGAACTTCCAACCGAAGACCCTCAAACCCAACATGGATATGAGCAAGCACTGCGCCTTCCACAACTACCCCGGCCACACCACCGACAATTGCTTCGTACTCAAGCAGTGATTCAGGGCTCATTGAGGAGGGAAAATTGGAACGCCCTCGTGGTCCCAATACCATTGGAAATCCATTCCCCGTAACGACAGGTAAACTCAATAGCCGATTGACGAAACTCCAAGCGAGAGCACTCTCGCAATTTCCGAAACCGTCAGCATGCTGTCCCGCTATGACTGGGAGCGTGAAACAAGAGTCAAAAGGTCTCGTGACCGGGAATTCCGACAAGAACGCCCAAAAGCAAGGTTGGTCCGTACGGACCTCTTTGCATGCTAAGTATGTCCGTACGGACCTCCTTGCAAACAGAACCCATTTCCCCAAAGAAACAAGCATAAAACCACCGTCCTCAAGAAACCTTGCTCCAAACCGCCCAAACATCTGCCAAAGCCATTCCCGCAAACAAACACTACCCACAAACACACTCTCACCACGTGGCATGTACAAAAATAAAAAATAATAATAGCAACAATTTCTAGGACAAATCCTGAATCACAAAAATGACATTACATCTTAAAATAAAATACTGTTTGCCATGCAAATACATGTGTTTTATTACAGTACCCAAAAATGTCTCGTTGCTAAACAAAAAAAAGGAGGGATATGAAAAGAGGGAAAGCAAATGAATACTAATCGAATCCTCAAGATCATCATCCTCGCCAAGGTCCTCCAAAGAAAAGTCGGGCATCCCAAAGAACTCGCCCGTCACATCCTCGTCGTCGGAATACCGAGCACCGCCGAGGCTCCCACGAAAAGTACTCGAAGGATCAAATCCGGCTGAAAGGATCAAAGAAAGAAGGCTCTGAGGAACCCTCACCATGTGCGCCGTGCGGAGGCATGAATCGATAAAAGTGGCCGCTCCTCGAAGGCCCCGCAGCCTCCCGAAGATGTCCCGGCATCCATGCTATGCCGCCCTCAAAGGTCCCTCCCGCTGCGGCTCCGGCTCGGCTCTAGGCGGAGGAACGTCCACGTAATGCCTCGAAGGCATAGGCTCGTACGCCGGCACACGACGCGAAGACCGGCAGACACCTTCGACGCCATCTTCTTAGCGAAGGAGCGCATCGCCACGTAACGGCGAGTCAAGATATCGTAGGCTCTCCCCGGGACTCCGCACCAACAAGAAGCCAAGGAACGCTCATCAAATGCGCTATACTCAACAACAAAAAGAGAAAATGCGTAAAAGATGCCAAGATGGAAAAGAGTCAAGACACTCACCGATCTGTCGGGATCCACTGCGGTATGCAGCAGAGCTCGGCCAGAACGGCATGCAGACACCCTCCTCTCGACCCGTCCCCGCGGACGTACGTGAAATCCGGTCCCGGCATCGGAACCTGCAGGGGAGCTGCGGGCCAGCCTCTCTCTCCCGCGCCAAAGACTGCGGCGTCCTCGCCTTCCTCCTCACGAAGGCCCCGTACTCCTCTCCGTATAAAATGAACTCCTCGCACCGACACCGCCAAGGTACCTCTCGAAGTCAAGCACATCCATATCCCGTGAGTCAAGCATCCCAAAGGGAGGGTCCTCTGAGCCACGGGAAGCACACCGGCCATCTTTGCCGCTGAAGACCCGCTCCCCCTGTGCATGACATCACAAGTCAAGCCCCGCAACATCTTCCGCCGCGCCGTCACCTCTGAGCCCCTCAAACTCATCTCCCTCATACCGAGTCCACGGGAACAAGACAAACCCCTCACGGCTATCTCTCTCCGTACGCTCCCGCACATCCCCGTAAGCGATGGTAAGCTTCCCCATTGGTCCTCCTCTTCCTCGCCGTACGAGCCCGGCCCCTAGCATAGCAGATACGCAAAGAATGCCCCGGATCTCTATCCCACGGGAAGCACCGGAAAACCTCATAAAACCACACTCGTGACAAAAACAGAGAAGGCTCAAGGCAAAAGAAAACGGAGAAAAGACAAGTTGCTAAATCAAAAAAAAAAAAAAAAAAACAAAGCAATAAACTCATACCTCCGTGAGCAAAGTCAAAGCAGGTGCCAACGAACCGCCACCCCAGCTAAACCGGTCCAAGGAGAAGAAGAGCTCGCCAAGCTCGCCTCGCCCAAGCAATGTCGCGCACCCTATCCAGATTCGGTCAAGCTCTCCAACAGAGCAAAGGGAGCCGCGGTCGCGTGGTTCGAGAACAAAGTCTCGGACAAGGCATACCACAAGAAGGAGCGCGCCAACCGCTTTCCGCTCACACTCCGGCCGGTACCTCGGATGTAGGCCCCAATGCCGGACGTGATCCTCGGCTCCACGTCGCTATACAACATGCCTGTGCCCCTGCGAGGACGAGGCTCAAAGCCCAGCGGCTCGGTGGCCAAGACATCATCGTAGATCATGTCTCTCCACCTCACAGGCTCCCCCTTTGAAGGAGAGCCCTAGAAGAGCGGAAATCAGTGGGCGTCACTGTCACCTCGCCCGGCTCGGGTGGAAGGTGTGGGTGGTATCCACCAATACTCGAGATAAACCTGTGAAGACACTCTTGTTCTTCCTCGTGTCTGACACTCCAAATGTGTTCTCAACGAACACACCTAGGCCGTAAGCATAAACCAGCCTCGGGACTCGGCCTACCGTCCACGGAAATATCGGGCATCCGCCGCCATAGCTCCACAACATGTGCCTCGAGCGATCCCCGAGTCTTCATCCTTCTTGGCCTTCCCGGCCATAAGCTCCCGCATCCTGCAGTAAACACAAAGAAAGGTACGTCAATCACAGTACTTAATATAAAGGCACATATAACCCGTCACAAAACACGGCACATATAATGCACATAATTTTCACATATATCATGCATATAATTTTTCTCATGCAGTCCGTCACAAAAACACGGCACACACTGTACACATTTTCTCAAAAGAAAAAAAAAGGGGGGGGATTAAACCCTACACGACACATTTTCAAAAAAAAAAAAAATCCGTCCCTACACGGCACACACTTTCACATATAACCCGTCACAAAACACGGCACATGTCACATTTTTTCACAAAAATTATCACTACACGATAATTTTTCTCACAATGTACATACATAAATAGCATACGGTACAAAACACCAAAGCATGCATTTCATTAGAGAAGCACTTTATTTTCACAAATAAAAGCTAATCAACACATTTCTGCACAAAATACACATACCCACAATTTTTACATGTCCATTTTCAACAATTCATCAAGAATTTCACAAAAAGGCATAAAATAATAACAAAAAATTCAAAAAAAATGCGAAAAACTAAAACCTAGTTCTAGCATTCAAAAAATTCGAGCAGGGAATCAAAACGGAACAGATTTCTTACCTCCCCGACGTTCATGGAGCGACGATTGTGCACCTCCGGATTCGGATACAAAACATCCGGGTTCTTCGAAGATGGAACGAATGAAATCCAATTCCTTTGAAGCTCCATCCGTTGCTCGACCACCTCTTGATCAAGGCTGACGACGACTCCTTCGAGATCCTTCAAACCATGGCAAACAATTCAAGCAAAAAATCTTTGATTTTGGTTAACAATGGAGGTTTTTTCCTCTCTCTCTCGCCCGGTTTACGCTGGAAGAAGAAGGAATGGGAAGGGCTCGGTCATTTAAACCCGGTCAAAGCCTGGGAACCGTAAAAACCAAGATGGTCCGTACGAACTCTTTGCAACTGTGTTGGTCCGTACGGACCTCTTTGCAAGGGGTGGCCAAATTACTTTCCTGCCCTTATAATCTTTGCCCCTGGCTGTCCTAAGGCCTTTTCCAGCAAATCCAAGTGCAGAATGGTCCCTAACCCTTCAATTCAACCACCGCCCGCTCAACGGCAATTCAAGAAGGGGCCAACACCTCCCAGCACGAATCCCAAGACACGAGACGCCTCCAAGACGCCCGACGGCAATTCAAGAAGGAGCCAACACCTCCCAGCACAAATATCAAGGCACAAGACGCCTCCAAACGCTCAACGACAACTCAACCACTGGCCCTCAAAGGAGGTCCGAAGTCATCTTCCCAACAGGAAAGGGCCCCTACAAGGTCACGCATCCCCAACAATTCAAGCACCGGCAGTCAGATGTAAGCCCGAGCTCCTCCCCAACAAGTCGAAAGGGAAGTCATACAGGACTGCATATCCCCAGCATCGGCCATCATCCTTGCCCACTCAACGGCAAAACAAGCACAAGAAGGAGCCAACACCTCCGAGTACAAGTCCCAAGGCACGAAGCGCCTCCCAAAATGCCAAATGGTGAAGCAATCATCGGCCATCATCCTTGCCCACTTCAACGGCAGCTCAAGCACCGGCGGTCATCGTAAGTCCAACCTTCTACATCAACATGCAAAAACACAAAGGCATCTACGCCTCTCGAAGCACAAGGCAGCCATGCCTCCACAACTGCGGCTAGAAGACGATTCAAAGTCCTCGCGCATTACATCAACTGCGGCTAGAAGACGATTCAAAGTCCTCGCGCATTACATCCACAACTGCGGCTAGAAGACGATTCAAAGTCCTCGCGCATTACATCCACAACTGCGGCTAGAAGACGATTCAAAGTCCTCGCGCATTACATCAAACTGCGGCTAGAAGACGATTCAAAGTCCTCGCGCATAACATCAATGTACTCAGCAGAAGACGATACAAAGTCCTCCTCTGGCGTGGCACCAACCGCCGCCGTAAGACGATTCAAAGTCCTCCGGCCGTGGCACCAACCGCCGCCAGAAGACGATTCAAAGTCCTCCAGCGTGGCATCAAACGCCGCCAGAAGACGATTCAAAGTCCTCCAGCGTGGCATCAAACGCCGCCAGAAGACGATTCAAAGTCCTCCAGCGTGGCATCAAACTGCGGCTAGAAGACAATTCAAAGTCCTCGCGCATAACATCAAACGCCGCCAGAAGACGATTCAAAGTCCTCCAGCGTGGCACCAACCGCAATCAGAAGACGATTCAGGTCCTCACTCTATCTCCGGCCCGGAAGGCCTTAAACCACCCGATTCGAAAAATCGTAAAATTTCCATCCCAGGACACCACCACGTCCTCACAATTGACCTTGGCGGTCACCACATCTTAGGACACCACCACGCATCTTAGGACACCACCACGTCTCACCACCGACTCCTACGGTCACACAACACTACAGGGCACCACCACGCCCGCATTCACAAAACACTCACCCCACACCCGAACTACGACTGTGCTTGATTCCCGCCAGGATACGTAGGAATCCTATCACAGTGGTCCACTTTATTGACCTAAACGGTCACACAAAAGGACACCACCACGTCCTCACATTGACCCTCACGGTCACTTCCTCTCCAAAGACGCGATCCAGTTAGGACCCTTATCTTATCGGCGACCCCACTTCTTTCATAAGTGACGTCGTCGAGGGGCTTCGTAAGTACCCCAACTGGATCACCCCCTTTCAAGCACCCGGAAACACCGCAGACTCATCAACGCAGCTCTCGGAGACCTCTCTCACTCGAAACCCTCTCAAAACCCTCTCAAACCCCCAACCAAACCAAGTGGAGGAGCCTTTCTCGGGATAAAAAGGGACAAAAGGACCTTTTGGGAATTTTCAGAAATCGAGAAAAAGCAATTAAGGTCCGTACGGACCTCTTTGTTTCAATGATTACTAAATCCCCTTAAAGTCCACAATATTCCCTCAAATCCCGGGAAAATGATTACTTCCTGCAGAGTTGGTCCGTGCGGACCTCTTTGCATGCAAGATGGTCCGTACGGACCTTATTGCTCAGTGGAACACCATCATTTCGTAATATTCTCCATCATTGCGGATTCCTCAAATCGAGGAAATCCAAAATTCTGGATAACCAAGAAGGTCCGTACGGACCTCTTTGCTCCGAAATTTTTACTATAAATAGAGGGCTCCCCTCCTCATTTTCACACACCTCCCTCTTCTCTCTTCCTCCCTTAGCCTTCGGCTCCCCTCTAAGTCCTCTTGAGGCACTCCCGGCCCTTTCGGATCCTTTCGAGGCCTTCCGAGCTCCCTTGTGGTGCTCCGAAGCCTCCCCGAGCGCTCCCGAGACGCTCCCGCGCCCCCGAGGCACTCTCGAGGTACTCTGAGGCCCCTCGTGGTACTCCGAGGCCTTGCACGGTCTTTCCACGGTGTCCCGGCTCTTTCCGAGTCAAACCGACGATCCCAAACCACGCCGAAACTCGCCCGAGTGACTCCTGCCACCACAACGCACGCCGAACCTCGCCCGAGTGATCCCGACGATCCCCACGCACGCCGAACCTCTGCCCGAACGCAGCCTGCAACCTCAACTCACGCCGAAGCTCTGTCCGCGGACAAGCGGCATCTCCCGAAGCAATCCCGATCCATACCTAACGCTACTCCGACCTCAAACACCATTCCCAGGAAGACAGAGACACGAACCAACATTGGTAAGGCTTCCTTCCTATACTATTTCAATACATTTCCATACATAGCATACAATGTAGACATCCGATACAGCATGCATTTTTAAAAGCACACACACACACACACAACATTTAAAGGATATTAGGGGTATCCGAAAGACTCGTTTTACGAGGCTACTCGGGTGAGCTCTAATATTCTAATATTCTCTTTCCGGGGAGTCATCTGACCTCCGAACTCAAAATCTCATCACACAAAAACAGTTTAAAATTATCTTTAAACTGATGCCCTTTTTCAATGTTTTGGGCTTAATAAAAACGGCGTGGCGACTCTACAAAAACAAAAACGGCGAGACTAAGCCGCTCCAACGCGAAAGATGCCAGATGCCGGGGCCGCGAGGCCTGCACGGATCCGGGTAATTTCAAAAACGACATGCTAAGGAGTCAAAAGAGGAGAAGCCAGAAAGACAGCCCAAGATGTCGACGCTCTGCCAGGATCCAATCACCTTTGATGAAAGCGATCGAGAGAACCTGCTAGAACCTCACCACGACGGTCTAGTTATTTCTTTGCAGATCGCCAACTGTACAATACGATGTATCCTGGTAGATGGGAGCAGCTCCGTCAATCTTATTATGTTGGGTACCCTTAAGGAAATGAACATCCCAGAATCGGAGATCATCAAAAAGTCTTCAGTGCTGGTAGGCTTCAGTGGTGAAGTCAAAGAAACGGTGGGGGAGATCAAACTTCCAATATACTCAAAGGGCCTCAACACCATGGAGCGGTTCTGCGTAATTGATTGCGCAACATCTTACAATGTCATTCTTGGAAGACCGTGGATTCATGGGATGAAGGCCGTACCCTCCACTTACCATCAGTGTGTGAAATTCCCAACACCTTGGGGTGTCGCTAAGATTTACAGTGATCAACAAGTAGCCAAGGAATGTTATAAAACTTCAATGAAGGCGTCGACATCTCCAAAACAAGCATAGCAATTACCGAGGAAAGTACGTGAAGTCCTGGAAGCTAGGGAGGATGATGTGAAAGAAGTATTGCTAGACCCTTCCAACCCGGACATCAAAGTACTTATTGGCACTGACATCCCGTCAGATATAGAAGAGGAGCTTGTGAACCTATTAAGAAGCGTAATAAAGAGTTTCGCTTAGAAACATGATGACATGACAGGACATCGCAAAGATGTCATCACTCACAAACTTAACGTAGATCCTAGCTTTAAACCAGTGCACCAGAAACGTAGGAAGTTTGCGGAAACCAGAAATCAGATCATCAAGGAAGAGGTAGAGCGCTTACTCAAAGCCAACATGATACGGGAGGTCGATTATCCAAGATGGTTAGCAAACGTGGTTGTGGTAGAGAAGAGAAACGGGAAATGGCGAGTTTGTGTCGACTTCACCGACTTGAATAAAGCCTGCCCAAAAGATCCTTTCCCTTTGCCGCACATAGATTCATTAGTTGATGCCACCTCCGGACATGAACTCCTCACATTCATGGACGCGTCCTCAGGATTTCAACAAATTCAGATGGAACCATCTGACCAAGAGGACACTGCCTTCATAACGCCCACAGGTATTTATTGTTATATTGCCATGCCTTTAAACTAAAAAATGCAGGTGCAACGTATCAAAGGCTCGTAAACAAAATGTTTAAAGATCAGATTGGGGACACAATGGAGGTATACATCGACGACATGGTAGTAAAGTCCAAGAAGGCCGAGGATCACATAAGCAACCTCTCTCAAGCTTTTGACATCTTGGATTGTTTCAATATGAAACTTAATCCAGCTAAATGCAACTTCGGAATGAAGGCCGGCAAGTTTTTGGGTTATATGGTTACTAAAAGAGGCATTGAAGCCGCCCCAGAACAAATACGTGCTATTATCAACCTGTCATCACCTCAATCTGTCAAGGACGTCCAAAGATTGACAGGAAAAATTGCCGCACTCACCAGATTCATTTCAAAATCCTCGTATCGATGCAAACCTTTCTACGACATCTTAAGAAAGAACAAAAAGTTCCAATGGGAGGACCAACATGAAGAAGCTTTTCAGAGCTCAAAACTTACCCGTCGACACCTCCCTTATTGGCCAAACCTCGAAGGAAGAACATCTTTACATCTACCTAGCAGTGTCCGAAGGCGCCGTAAGCGCAGCTTGGTAATGTGAACGAGATGGTAATCGCAACCCATCTACTATATAAGTAAGACACTCTTAGATGCGAGAGACCAGGTATTCTCATTTACAAAAATTAATTTTAGCTTTGATAACCGCTTCTATTAAATTAAGGCACTATTTTGAAACACATACTATAATTGTACGCACTAACTATCCTATTAAGAATGTTATGAGAAAACCAGAGATGTCGTCGAATGGCGAAATGGTCTCGTACAATTAAGCACATACGACATCAAGTACGAGCCCAAAACTGCAATAAAATCCCAAGCCCTAGCCGATTTTGTAGGCGATTTCACCAACCCGCAACAAGAGGTGGAATTGGAAGTACAAAGCAACTTCAAGATGATGACATCCTAAAAATTTGGACTCTCTACACGGACGAGTGCTTCCAACATGAGAGGTACAGGTCTTGGAGTTGTACTAAAATCGCCACAAGGGGACATAATACCACAATCTATCGATTGCGGCTTCAAGGCTACCAACAATGAAGCGAGTATGAGGCTCTAATTGCGGGTTTAATCGCAACCCAGGACTTAGATATCAAGCACATCCGGGTGTTCATGGATTCCTTGCTAATTGTTAACCAAGACAACGGGTCCTACGTCGCGAAAAATGCCAAGATGACGACATATTTGGAAATTGTAAAAATTATGTCGGCCAAATTCAAAACATTTTCCTTGGAACAAATCCCACGAGAAGAAAATTCTCAGCGTACGCTCTGCAAACTTGGGTTCAGCCTTCAAAAGCATCTCACAAACCAAGATCCCAATTGTGCATATTGACATCCCAAAGAATTGACCATCTTGAGATGTTCGCCCTAAATGTCGACATACCTTCCTCTCCCCGCAAAGAACCTCTTGGGATGCCTCCTATTATCAAGTATCTCTTAGATGATATGATCCCAGTCCGAGGAGAAGAATGCAAGAGCCTTCGTGGTAAGAGTATCTAAATATTTACTTATTGATAATCTCTTGTTTAGAAAATCTGTTGCAGGTCACTACTTAAGATGTCTAGAAGCAGATAGAGCCCATCAGGTTCTCAAGGAGCTGCACGAAGGAGATTGTGGAAATCATATCGGGGGCATAAGTTTACATACTAAAGCTCTTAGAATGGGCTATTTCTGGCCCACAATGAGAAAAGACGCCGTTGACTACGCAAAGAAATGTGATTCCTGTCAACGACATGGGGACATCCTGCACCAGCCAGCTGAACTGCTACATCCTATCCTCTCACCATGGCCTTTTATGGTTTGGGGAATGGACATAGTAGGAAAATTGCCCAGAGCACCAGGTGGAAGAGTATTTCTTTTGGCTATGACAGACTACTTTTCTAAATGGGTAGAAGCTGAGGCATATGTGCAAGTTCGTGACAAAGAAGCTATATCTTTTATCAAAAGAAACATATTCAGCCGATTTGGAATACCATCAGAGATAATTTGTGACAACGGCTCTCAATTCATTAGCAAGAGAACCCAAGATTTCTTGACATCATGGGGTGTTAAGATGGTGACATCTTCGCCTGTTCACCCTCAAGCCAATGGACAGGCAGAGTCTAGCAACAAAATAATAATAAGCAACTTAAAAAGAGAAGAACCAAAAGAAAGGACGATGGGCGTAAGAGTTACCAATGGTTCTATGGGCCGACAGGACGACATCTAAGAATGCTACCGGTCAAACCCCTACTCACTTGTATTTGGAACCGAATCGTTATTCCAGCGAAGTCCTTGTACCTACGGCAAGATACGAGCTTGCGACATCCGAACATAATAAAGATATTTTGATACATGACCTAGATACCGTGGACGAACTAAGGGACATGGCCAAAGTTCGCATGGCAGCATATCAACAAAGGGTAGCCCGATCATACAACAAAAACGTAAGGATTAGGAGGTTTCAAGTAGGAGACTTAGTCCTACGAAAGGCATTCCAAAATACCAAGGAACCCAACGCAAGAAAGCTCGCCCCAAAATGGGAAGGACCTTACTTAATAGATGCACAAGCCGGGAAAGGAGCATATCGACTTGCAACCTTGGATGGCCAAATGATACCGCGAAGTTGGATCGCCATTCATCTTAAAAGGTATTACATATAAACAAAATTCCCCATGAACTCATCTTTCCAGGTATGGATCGTCTTTTAATTTGTTGCAACCTTTCTTTTTTCCTATACACCTCTTTCATTCTTTATAAATTAAGATGTCACTAACATACTTTGTGGAGAGACGTCAACCTTAGTTGGCGTCCGTTTTAACATGTTTCTATCTTATGAGGTATTGACACATTTACATGGGGACATGTCGAATGCGCGCAAAGAACAACGATTTCTCCTCCGTTAGAGACTGGCCATCTCTTCTCAAGTAAAGGTACACAATCCCTTCTAAGGTTTAAAGAGTTAATTACCTCTTTCTTAAGATGTTAGGTTATCACACCTTCGCCTGGAGCGCAAGTTATCTCTCTAATTGAGGTGTGGGGTGGGCCTATATGGGTAAACTCATATAGCTTACCCATTCCCACTCAGTTGGATGATTGATCTTACGTATTATTCTTATGGTTATGGCATGTACGTGTCATCTAAAGTATCTACGGTTTATGGCATATACGTGTCATCTTAAGTACCTATCGTTTTGACATACTATCATGTCACCTTATGAGCATAACATACAAAAAAAAATTATTATCCAAAAGAAACAAGCCTTGACATGCTTGAAAACTACTAAACTAACTAGATTAAAGCAACCATAAAGTATCCGAGCTACCAACAGTAAGAGTGCAAAAGTGTTGGACCAACCCAACACGTAAAAAAGATTGTCTTTGGTCCTTATGGACCCATTACAAACCAAACGAAAATAAAATTGTTTTAAGGGATTCCACCCCAGTAAACATCACCAAAAGACCAAGAACAAAGTTATTTTATTTTTTTAGGTGGCTTCTGCCGCAGGTGTTGCATTTGGGGTCACTTCTCCAACTACTGGTGCATCCTTGACGATCGTTTCATACGGACTTGACGACACCTCGCCCTCGTCTGTCACCTCACCTGTCAACTTAAACAAATAGGCACATTCCCTATTGATATCCCAAGTATCAGCCTTCCCTTCCTGATACTCCTTCATCATCTTTACCTTGCATTGAGAGACGCTTTTTTGCATGCCGGCCTTTGCAGAATTCTTCACTTCGCTATCTCTTTGTTGTGGTCATCCTCGCTTTCGCCAAGCTATTCAAGAAATCCTTTACCGTTTGCTCTTGCTCTGCCAAAGAACTTAACTTGTTGCTCTAAGGTTTTCTCATGCTCTTTTATCTTATTCTCCAACATTGTCTTCTCTTTCTTGACCAAAGCAATGTCCGCCTTGGATTTCTTCTTCACTATCTCCGTCTCCTTTACCAGACCTTCCATAAGTCCTACCGCACGTAAAATAATACATTCGATATCAAAAGATCTTATAAAACTTTAGAAACAAGATGCAGACCCATTTAATATTATCTTACCCCAGCTTGTGAAACTCATGCATTTCTTTTTAAAATCTCCCACGGACATTTCTTCAAAAGTGTCTTCAACTTCTACCACCTCCTCTTGAATCGCTTTTCTCTTCCTCACCCTAGAGCCAATACCTATGCTCTCATCCGGAATAGGAATCTTCTTAGGGGCAGGTGGAGGTTTCTTTTCGATCTTAACAACAGGCGCAGAGAACATAGCCTCAATATCATCAAGGTCAAAGTCAGATCCTGAAACTACCGGTTTGGAGACTGCATGGACATATAGATATTGGCAATAAAGAATAACGCATCAAATTGATAACAGTTAGCAAAGGTAAAGAGATACCATGCTTACCAGTGGACATAATTGCGAAGTAGAGGCCTTTAGGTCTTAGGGATAGTCGACGATGCTTCCAACAAACCCTTGGGAGACCTCTTATCTGGAGGGAGCACGAAAAATTCTTCGATCTTGGTTAGAGTGTCTTCGGCGAGTGGAAACAATTCTCCCCAATCAATATCTGCATAAAAGCAAGAACAATTACAATTCAGTTTGTCTCAAGAACAGGAAGTCACAAGAGTAAGAATTTAAGTACCTCCCTTGTTCCATTGGCTCGATATCTCATGCTTTTCTCCAATCGACGTCCTATCAACAAAGAAAAATCTATTCTTCCATCCCCTATCACTGGAAGATGTGGTGCTCATCAAGGGACTTCTACCGACCTCTTTCTAAAAGGTATCTTTTGGAACCAAAGAGTTGAAGATCGTAGGAATATGCAATTTCATGGAGCCCTAGGTTTAGTCCATTTTCTCGGTTCACTTTAATGACAAAAGCAAAAACTCGCCAAGCCATCGGCATAAGTTGAGCATAAGCGAGTTGGGTTTTTCGGAAGAACTCAGAAACCAACAGTGGAAAAGGGTAGCTAAACCCTAGAAGGAAGGGATATTCGAAAAAATAGATCCATTTGAGGGAAATATGGTCAGACCTAAGTTTTATGGAAAAGGGATGAAAAATTGCACCATTTGGGAAGCAACATTGCTGCTTTATAGACTCTATTTGGGAATCGTTGAACAAACAAGTTTCTTCGTCTGGTTTAGTAAGAAGATTTCCGCAAACGAAATTGTCGAGATTAATTTCTACGGGACCTTGTGGGGATGACACTTTCTTGGGTTTTGACGAAGACAACCTGGTCCTACCCATGGTTGACAAAGCAAAAAGAGAAAAATAAGCAAAGGAAGAAGGTGAGAGACGGAGAAGTTTTACCTTGGAGATGAACGGCGTCGTAGGCCAACGGAGGTGAAAAGGAAGCTTTAAGAAGTCTAAATTATCCTCCCAAGCGGTTAATAAAAAGAAAAAGGATTCTTTTTCAAAAGTAACTCTCCAGACCCTTCGCCCCAACCGTCCATTTAACGCCACGTATTCCAAAACATCCCATCAGGCAGAGCGGACAGTTGGACCATTAATTCAAAAGAAAAACATTTTGCCTCTTCAGTTGCCAACATAGTCAAATGTTTTTGGGGACAAATTGTTGTGGGTATTTTTCAACATGGCGACATCTTCAGTTGATCCTGCATACCGAGATGTCATTACCCTGTAAGTATTGTTCTAATATTTACTTATTCAATATTTCCTAATATTTTTATTCTTATTTTTCAGTAATTAAGAGAGGAATGCGGGATATTCTCCAGCACGTTCAACAGATCTTCAACAGCTCGGGTGACTTGGTCTCACGGAGGTTGAAATGATAAACCAAAATCCCGAGATTGTAGGAACCGTATTGACTCTTTCATATCTACTTGTATTTAAGGGGAAATGGAGACGGAAAAAACACATTATTGCTCATACGCACACACTCGACACTCAAGCTCTTGTAATCCTCTCCATTATCTTCCAAAGTTGTATTCGTGATCATTATAGTGAAACTTTTAAGGTTGGAGACCTAGCTCCCGGGGTTTTTTCCAAAGAGGTTATCACCTCCAAGGTTTTCCTCGTTAACAAATCGTGGTGTCATTATCTCTTTTTTATGCTTTTGTTCCATATAATCGAATTCCATAGTTCCCTCCTTATTGTTAAATCCACACACTAAACTAAGTTAAGATTCTACTTTATTGTTTTTTCTACCAAAACATTAATGATGGAGAAATTATTATGTTGTTCAATGCCGGTTTGGCCATTCCTCACCTCATAAGCGAATTGAATATGCGTCCCCCAGAATCTTCAGGAGAGTTGTATAAGCATGCTAGGAGTTACGCCGGAGGAGAAGATATCGATGGGCAAGGTGGAGGTTCGGACTCCAGAAGAGTTAGGAAGGAAAGAGTTGAAGTTGTGGAGCATGATGCAAGAACTCACAGAGGATATGAAAGGAACACACGGAGACCTCATGATAGAAATGAACCCACTAAGGAAGAATTGTTCAATCCCTTAAATATGCCCAGAGCCGAAATCCTTAAGCTCATTGACGTGCCAACCCCCATACCGATGGACACCAAGTATAACGAAGGACGTAACAGGAACAAGTATTGTGAGTTTCATAGGGACACGGGGCATTACACCGAAGATTGCTTCCACTTGAAGAGGGCTTTGCAAAGGATGGTAGATCGAGGACTCCTAAATGGTTTCCTAGAAGGGATCAAACCAGGAGAAGACAAAGAAAAGCGCCAAGGGGAAGGAGGAAGCCGCACAGTTATTCACGTGATCAACGAAAGAATTCCAAGTATCACCCAACTCCGTAACCAAATTTACAGCCTAAATCACACTTTCAATGTGCCATCGTATGCCCCGGAGGAGGAAAGAGCGATCAGTTTCAGTAGGAGAGAGTTGGCTTTCTCGCCTGGGCATGCCAATCAGCCCATCATCCTTAAGCTGTATACCGCGAAAAAAGAAATCAGAAGAATTCTTGTTGATACGGGAGCATCGCGCAATATTTTGTATTATGAAGCTTTCTTAGGGATGGGATATTCAGAAGCTCACCTTGCACCTTTCGGAGGAATGCTGGAAGGTGTCACAAACCATGCGATTAGAGTCAAAGGCACCATCGATATCTTAATCTTTACTGAAGACGTCGATATGATCAGATCCGAAATGGTTACCTTCATGGTCCTAGATCTGGCATCTCCTTATAATGCCATTGTCGGCATACCCTTCATGAAGAGTTTTGAAATGGTGGTCTCCGTTCCTCATCAAAAGGCAAAGTTTCCTACTCCCAAAGGAATTGGATGCTTGAAGAGGGAGCCCGTTGACGCCCTCAAGAAAATGATCACCATGCAGAAGAACAAGAATAGCATAACAATCTATGAGCCAGATCGTGAAGTAACACTTAGTCGTTCCCAAACTTCCTCCAGGAGCACGATTGGAGTGATCGCCGACTTGGAAATAGAGGAGAAGGAAGGTTCGATGATCGGGGAATACCAGAAGGAAGACCCCATGGTATGGGAGTGTCAAATTTCCAAATCGCCAATTTTAGTGGAAATAATCTCCGATGACAACGAAGTTTCGGTATGCAAGTCCTTGGGACAAGACGTTGAAATGTTGGTAAAAATCAATGAGGATGAGGATGAAACTCTTTGATGAAAGAAATAAGTAAGATCAAATTAAAAAAGATAAAATTCCAAGTAAGAGAAACATTGTGGAAGGAAGAATGAAGATGGTTTGCCATTAGGGGATACAATTCGTTATGAACTTCCTTAGTAAGTTTTTATTGCTTTCCCTAAAAGATGTAGCATCGGTAGAATGTTTTGCCGCTTTCCCTAAAGACTCAAGCTTGTAGTAGTTTTTCTCCACTCTCCTTGAAAGTTTAATGAAATTGATGCCTTCTCCATTTGAAAATGTTCTCCATCACATTTTTTACGATGTCTCTCCAAATGCTTTACACATGTTATTCCACGCGGTATCCTAACAAAGGTGTCTATACCGCACATATCTCACTGATATGGGCCTAAGACAAACAAGCTAAAAACAACGAACTCCGCGAAAATCGGTCCAAATGACCCTAGCGGTTTGCGAAACGGTTCCTCATGGAAACCGAAGGCCAGGAATAACTAGGCCTGAACGCTTTGCCAAGATTGCTCAAACACGACCATAGCACTACCGCACTTGATAAAATTAACTCATGAAGTTATAGCTTTTGTAACGATACCAAAAAATAAAAATCGAAATGCTTGCAAACATTAATCTCAGTGATTATAGCAAAAGGGTATCGAATGGCCATGATAAAGGTGCTCGCGACTATTGATCCAGGAGGTCATAGCTAGCAGGAACACCACAAGCATATTGGGTAATGAAACAAAACCCCATGGCCTCAGTGGTGATATGACTAAAAATAGGGCTCAGGTCCTTAGTAAAAATCGGTCCCAGTGACCATGATGCATAAATACTTAGGCAAAATTGGTTCAATCGACCATAGCAATTAAAGGCTAAGGCCAAGATGACTATATATAAAGATTTGCAAAAATTGGTCTAAGTGACCATAGCAAACCGATGAAGGTTTGCAAAAATTGGTCTAAGTGACCATAGCAAACCGATGAAAATTTGCAAAAATTGTTCTAAGTGACCATAGCAAACCGATGAAGATTTACAAAAATTGGTCTAAGTGACCATAGCAAACCGATGAGGATTTGCAAAAATTGGTCTAAGTGACCATAGCAAACCGATGAGGATTTGCAAAAATTGGCCTAAGTGACCGTAACAAATCGATGAAGATTTGCAAAAATTGGTCTAAGTGATCATAGCAAGCCAATGAGGATTTGCAAAAATTGGTCTAAGTGACCATAACAAACCGATGAGGATTTGCAAAAATTGGTCTAAGTGACCATAGCAAACCGATAAAGATTTGCAAAAATTGATCTACGTGGTCATACTATTTCCTACTCAACTCGATCATAAATAATCAAGCTAAGGAGTTGGGGACTACTGATGAGCCAAAGTCTTAGGCTCAAGATAAAATCGGATCAAGGCACAAAGAAGCAAGTCAGACCGCCTAGACGGCTCCCTCCCAAACCGCCTGTGCGGTCTCCACTCAATCCACAAATCGCCTATTCCCTTCCTCCTCACTCCGCCTATTCCCTTCCCCCTCATACCGCCAACTACCCTTTCCCCTCATACCGCATGAACCTCTCCCTCTCCCTCAAACCGCTAACTACCCTTTCCCTCAAACCGCCAACTACCCTTTCCCTCAAACCGCCAACTACCCTCTCCCTCAAACCGCCAACTACCCTTTCCTCCAAACCGCCTATGCGGCCTCTCCCCAAATCGCAAGATGCGGTCTCCCTTTCTCGTGAATTCCTTCTCGTCCTACCCTCCCCTTCACACCGACACCACTTTCGCCCTTCTCCCATCAAACCGCATGAGTAGATCCCCCAAACCGCCTATTTGCGGTTCCCCTCCAAGTCGCATACCGCCTTCTCCTCTACAAAATTCCTTATCATTAAACCTTTCTCATCCCTTTACCTTTCTCCTTCTCCCATGAGGTCCCCCAAACCGCCTAGGGGCGATTTCCCCCTTATCTGAATACCCTATTTGGCTCCCCTTAAATCCTCCCTTTACCTTCTCTCCCTTGACCAAAGTCGAATCAACCATTCCTCCCCTTCATACCGCCTATGCGATTTGCCCCAAGTCGCTTTCCCACTATCTTTTTCCCTTGAACCAAAGCGGTGTCGTCTCCCCCCCCCCCATGTAGCCCTTAGCACACCACTGAAAATCTCTCCCACACACCGATCTCAACACCGATGCCCCATGAGGCATACCGCAATAGGCGGTTTGCTCATGAGCTTTTACTCTCATACTTCCTCTTTTTTCCACCTAACTCCCCAATGGAGAGCATACCGCCACCAAGGAGCTGTCCCGTGCAATTTCCTCATATCCAATTAATCTCATGATCCCTCCTCGACTTAGCCGATCATTCCCCCCACGGATATCAACAACCTCTCCACGTGTAGTGACCCAAAGTAGCCTAGAATGGTCCCCACTACGAATATGACGATCATCCTAAGTGGTCCCCCGACAAGGACCTCCACCAACGACTCCACTCCCTCTGCATGGCAGAGAGTGCTCCCATGATCTCTGTCCCAACAGAGATTTGATCCCCACTCTCCTAACCAAAAGGACTCTCCGCCAATGAGGTATGAACATGTGTCCCCTTGATATTTAATAATAATCCAAACCTCTCCCTCATATAAATATGACTTCTCCCTCAAGGCAGAAGGTAAGTCATAAAAACTCAAGCCCATTTCCATACTCCATAGCTTTACCTCCCATCACTGTGTTCTTATCCTCACGCCGGAGCCTCATCGCCGGGGACCCCCCCCCCTCGGCTTTGAGCTAACGGTTGTCTCTCTTATTCTCAGGTCAAGAGGATCGAATCAAGCCAGACATCCGACCGCCCTCATCCTTGAGCCGGACCACCGTTGCATACCCGTTTCTATTGGTAGCATCACCCACTAACTTTTCTCTCTCACACATTTAAACTATGGGTCCCACTTGTCATATCCCCTCACTTCTTCCCTCTCACAAACCTTCTCCCATTCCCATTATTTTTGAATATATATATTGCTTCCTTAATTTGCGTGTTTCACCAAAATGGTGAAGCATGGGCCGGGACGGAGGGAGTATTCATCAACAGCAACCCAATCCAACCAGAACACCCATTTTAGGAAAGGTGAAGCTTCTACCGGAACACCCATTTGAACAAAAGGTGAAGCTTCAGGCGGAACGGAGAAAGTACCCATTTGAACAAAAGGTGAAGCTTCAGGCGGAACGGAGAAAGTATTAAGTAGGACACAGAAGGAGCATGGGGACAAAATAAGTATTGTAACGAGTTAGCTTCGGATATTTACCTATTACTAAATGTAATCCTCTTCCCGCAAGCTTTTAATAATCTCATTCCAAAATGGGAAAAATAGTGCTGCGTGTCTTGTTAGAATCTTCAGAATCCTGCAAATCCAAAATACATATATGAAGAAAAGTTGAATCCGAAAATATGTGAAGAGAAAATATTATTTTACTCTCTTGAAGAAATATGAATGATACAACTCTATATATACATAATAATTCTACTTTGACTAGGATTCTATTATAGCTACATATTCTACTTTCCTATTTAGAAAAGAAGTCTTCCTAAAATACAAATCTTACATAAGGAAACAATATTTACAAGGAAAGGAAAGATATTGACAAGATATGTCAATATTTCAACACACCCCTCAAGTTGGAGCGTGTAGGTCACAAACGCCCAACTTGCCAAGTAGATTGAGAAACTGTCGACTACCTAATGCCTTGGTGAGAACATCAGCCAACTGTTCGAAAGTGTGAATATACCGAGTTGTGAGGACACCTGTGCGAACAGCATCACGAACAAGATGACAGTCAACTTCGATATGCTTCGTACGTTCGTGATGAACTGGATTCTGAGCCATATGTATAGCAGATTGACTATCACAGAGAAGAGGCACCGGAGAATTATGTCTAATTCCAAAGGATCGAAGAAGACTAAGTAACCATTTGAGCTCACATGTCGCACTAGCCATAGAACGATATTCTGCCTCAGTCGAAGAACGAGAGATCCTACCTTGCTTCTTCGTCTTCCATGAGATCGGTGAATCACCGAGAAAAATAAAATAAGCAGTGAGTGAACGTCGTGTGATGGGACAACTAGCCCAATCAGAATCACAATATGCCGCATTTGTTAAGCGGAGGATGATTTCAAGAAGATGCCTTGTCCAGGACGTGCTTTCAAATAACGAACCACACGCAACACAGCAGTCCAATGAGCAATCTTGGACTTGGTCATAAATTGTGCAAGAACATGCACACTATAGGACAATTCCGGGCGTGTAATGGTGAGATAAATAAGTCTCCCTACAAGGTGCCGAAAAGGCTCAAGATCACGCAAATCATCGTCTTCAGTAAAGGCCAATCGATGGATTTGTTCAATGGGTGTAAGGGTCGGACGTGCGCCAATGAGTCCTGCCTCGGAAAGAATGTCAAGGGCATACTTTTGTTGAGAAAGAAAGATGCCATCCGGATGTGTGGCCACTTCAAGGCCCAAAAAATACTTCAACGGTCCCAAATCTTTCATGTGAAAACACTTACTGAGATATGCTTTGAAGCGTTGAATTACCTCATGATCATTACAACCAATGATCAAATCATCCACGTACACAAGAATGTGTAGCTCAGCAGTGGAAGTGATATAAGAAAAGAGAGAATAATCTAAATATGACTGACGGAAGCCATATTGCTTCAAGGCAGGTGACAACTTTTCAAACCAACAACGAGGAGCCTGACGTAAGCCATATAGTGACTTCTTGAGCTTGCATACCTTTCCGAAAGTAGAAGCATGATGGCCTAAAGGTACCTTCATATAAACGTCTTCACTAAGATCGCCGTGAAGGAATGCGTTGTGAACATCCATTTGATGAAGTTCCCACCCATGAACTGTAGCAATGGAGAGAAAAACTCGAACGATCACCATCTTGATTGTTGGAGCAAAGGTTTCTTTGAAATCCACACCTTCAACTTGGCGATTCCCTAATATGACCAAGCGAGCTTTGTGGCGTTCAACGGATCCATCCGCATTATACTTTATCTTATAAACCCATTTGTTGCCAATCACCTTTTTGTCCACGGGAGCATCTACTAAGTCCCATGTACCATTCTGATCAAGAGCAGCAAGTTCTTTGTTCATGGTCTCACACCAATGAGGATATTTAACCGCCTCCCCGAAATGCTTTGGTTCATATCCTGAGTCAACAGTATCCAAGAAACAACGATGTGCCATAGAGAAGTTAGTGCAACTAACAAAGTGTGATAAAGGATAACGAGTACCTGAAGATTTCTTTTGGACCGGCGAACTAGACAGGGAGGAGACTCGTGCGGTGTGGGCTTTGCCCAACTCATATTCATTTGGAGGATACTTTGAAGAGAGAACCTTAGCTCTCTGACCTCGACCCAAAATCTCTGATGCATCTTGTTCAGTCACCTGCAATGAATCAGAAGCGAGTTCGAGCCTTTGATCTGAATCTGTAACCGGATGTGCAGCACTTGTGCAGCGGGTTGTTCAAACAACTGATCAGGCAACTGGTCAGGCTGTACATCAGGTTGTATACACAACTGGTCAGGCTGTACATCAGGTTGTTCACACAACTTGTCAGACAACTGCCTCATGAACATTGTCTTCTTCATAGGAAATTTCATCTGTAGACTCACACAGGAAGATGTCCGAATCTGTATAGGCTTTTTCTAGATCAGTCCAATCACTAGCAAAGGGAAACTCCTTTTCCACAAAGACAACATCTCTCGAAGTGAGCATTTTATGCTCATCAAGATCATACACTAACCAACCTTTCTTCCCAAACGAAAACCCTAAGAAAACACATCGCCTACTTCGACTAGCAAATTTATCATTATCCCTTCAAGAGTAATGGACATAACATAAAGAACCAAAGACCTTAATGTGTTTGTAAGAAGGGGATTTTCCAAAAAGAATTTCATAGGGGTTTTTTCATTCAACAATTTCGAAGGAGTACGATTAATAAGGTGTCCTGCCGCTTATACACATTCCTCCCAAAATTTTACCGATAATTTTGCTTGAAACATTAAAGCACGGGACATATTTAAATATGTCTATGCTTCCTTTCCACCCTTCCATTTTGTTGTGACGTACAAATGCAAGTGGTGTGATGCTCAATGCAATTTTCAAGAAAATATTTTTCTAAACAAGTAAATTCGTCCCATTGTCACTCCTAATTTTCTTGACACGTTTATTAAATTGCCTTTCGACCATGACAAGAAAATTTTTCAAGATTTGAGAAACATCACTTTTGGACTTAACTAAGTAAACCCACACGGCACAGGAACAATCGTCCACAATGTTAAAAAAATAAACGGCTCCACACATTGCAGGCTTTCGATAATCACCCCAAATATCACAATGAATTAAATCAAAATTTTCAATAGAGTTACTATGAATAAGCGAAAACTTGTCCCTACTTTTTTTAGCTTGGCAACAAATCCCGCAAACGTCCTTATCAATACTACTACGACTAATAAAAGGTAATAAACCAACCACTTTACTTGATGGATGTCCAAGTCGCTGATGCCACAACTGATAACTTCCAGATTCTCTGATGTTGCAAGCTTGTGTCCCTGTTGATCCCCGCAAGTAGTACACCCCCGTCTTGTTCACCCGTTCCAATCAAAATCTTCGTGGCTCGGTCCTGTACAACACACAATTTGTCAGAAAAGTGTACTATATGATTGAAATCATTAAGCAATTGAGAGACAGATAAAAGATTGCAGTTGAAAGTGGGGGCATATAAAATGTTTCTCAAACGTAGATGTGATCCGATGACAACATCTCCTTCTTTCGTGGAAATCATATATCTTCCATTGGGCAATCCTATGTGGTTAGCCTCAATCTGTCGTACGTTTTCCAACAGAGCAATATTACCTGTTATGTGTCGATTAGCTCCACTATCGACTAGTCAAGGTTCATTATTTGTCTTACCATTCATTCTCTCAGTTGTGCAATCAGCTGTCTGCACATGTGTCTGCACATACTCCTTGAAGTGAGTCCATTGTTCAGGCGTGAACCCTAGCAAGCTAGCCCGATCATCATCTGTCATCCCAGCAGCTCCCTCACCGCTAGTATGCACCGTGTTGACTCGTGGATTGAATCTTCCCGTAGCCGAAGTATTTCCGCCTCGTCCCTTTATGTTCTTTAAGCGCTATTCTCCCCACCAATCTGGGCACCCCGCACCCTGTAGCATGTATCTATATCATGTCCCTTTTTCTTGCAGTGAGAACAAACAGCACTGCTCGGCTCCTTTTTTCTATCTTCGAATCACTAGTACGATCAGTTGTGCGGTCAGTTGTGCGCACAGTTGATCCCACAACTGTCCAGTGTTCTAAAAGACCCCGCCTAAGGGCACCTAGGCCCCGCCTAGGCATTAGGCCCCTCTCCAACGCCTAGTTCTAAGCCCCGCCTAGGTCCCGACTAATCCCGACTAGTCCCCGCCTAGGCGCTAGGCCCGGCTCCACCGCCTAGCATCCGCCTAGCGCTTTTTAGAACCTTGCAACTGTCTAAAACAGCAAAGCTGGCAGGCGCTGAATAATCTTCATGCAGGCTGCCCCAGACTCCTTCTTCTCGTGCAACCATAGAATATGCCTTATTTACATTAGGCAAAGGTTCTGTGTTCAGTATGGAGGATTTCACGTTCTCAAACTTCGGTGCGTCAAGCCCTATAACGAATTGATGAACTCGTCTTCACAACGTTGGACTAGCTTCGTGCTAATGTTACACCTGCACCCCGCACATGAACAAGTCAGGAGTGCATCAAAGTCATTCAACTCGTCCCACAATTTCTTCACGCGACCAAAATAAGCCGCCACACTTTCGCCTTTTTGTTGCTTGCAATTTGCCAAATTCGCCTTCAATTGCTGAATCTTAGGTCCGTTTCCAACCGAGAACCTTTCTCGCAAATCGTCCCATAATGTCTTTGCATCATCCACATAACTCACCGTGGAACGAAGGTTTGGCTCAATGGTGTTAAAGATCCATGAAACTACCATTGAGTTTACCGTTTGCCAATGTTCCAATTCATCTTCCATGGTGGTTTTTCAATGGTTCCATCAATGAAAGCCGTTTTTGTCTTAGCCCTCAATGATCCCTTGAAAACCCTAGCCCATTTTTCATAATTCTCGCCCTTCAATTGAACATGGGTGAGAATCATTCCTGGATTATCACTTGTCGAAAGAAAGTATGGAGAGCGCCTCTCATCCATGGCTTTCTTCTCGCCGCTACCCTCGGTATTCATGGCTCTGATACCAAGTTGAATCCGAAAATATGTGAAGAGAAAATATTATTTCACTCTCTTGAAGAAATATGAATGATACAATCCTATATATACATAATAATTCTACTTTGATTAGGATTCTATTATAGCTACATATTCTACTTTCCTATTTAGAAAAGAAGTCTTTCTAAAATACAAATCTAACATAAGAAAACAATATTTACAAGAAAAAGAAAAGATATTGACAAGATATGTTAATATCTCAACAACAAGAAACAACCAAATCATATGAAAGAAAGAGATACTCCCTCCAGCCCAAAGTACATGTTCTAATTTCCTTACGGAATGTCCCAATAAAATTGTCATATTTCTATATACAACACTATTTTCATCATGCTTTTTCAACTAACCTGCCACTCTTCATCTCCCTCTAGCTACAACTCTTTATCTCCCTCCAACTCTTTATTAATAAAGGGCAATTTTTGAAGTAAAAAAACTTATCAAGCCGTGTGTCAAAACAATTAAGGATATTTAATCAAGTATAATAATATAGAAGATATAATCAACAGACACCAATCAAGATTGTGCTAGCTATCCAGAAGCAAGAAACATAAAACAATCAAGGGCCCAAGGAGCCAATTAAAGTAACTAGCATAAAAAAGTGTGACTGGCATAAAAACTGAGTACAACTTAGATGTTGTCATGTGTTTTAATTAAAACAACTGCCCAAAAAAAAAAAACTACAGTAGTCCATTGAAACATGCATTTGTCTGTAGCACTAATAATTAAAACTTGAGAAACCAAAGTGGTCTTGGCCCAGTAGTATGTTGGTGACTTTTCGTAGGGGAGGTCACCGGTTCGATTCCCCTCAAGGGGAATTTCTGTGGTTAATTTTTACCTTGGATTTCAGAGTCCTTTGGAGCTCCCCGGGGCACATCCGTGCAGTTAAGGAAGCAGCATTGCTGGGCTTGTATCCTCAGTGTGGGGAGTTCGAATCTTGGCAGGAGCAGCTGGAGCAGCCAATTGGTGTTGTAAGAGTGATGTAATTACCTCGGCAAGAGCAGCTGGAGCAGCCAATTGGTTGTCTTGTAGGAGGGCTCCCTTGGGACTCTGGAGTATAAGGGGTACTGCCACCCTGGCTGCATAGGGCACATCCCGCGATTTACATCCGCGATTTACATCCGCCGATATGCTTGAGGCCGGTACAGTGGTCCTCTGAGTATAAGAATGCCGCCACCCCTGGCTGCATAGGGCACATCCCGCGATTTACATCCGCCAAGGTAATCGAGGGGCCGGTGCTCCAGTGGTTCTGCGGAGTATAAGAGTGCGCCACCTGTTGCATAGGGCACATCCCGCAATTTACATCCGCCAGGTATCTTGAGGCTTGCAGTGGTCAGGATTAGTTCGGCGAAGTTTGCGGGAACCCGGGTATCAAAAAAAAAATAAAAAAAAAATTAAAACTTGAGAAAGACAACATTAGAAACATAAAACTTGATTGGAGGAAACCGGCAGCAAAGAAACAAATAATCAGACAAATTGACATGATTTTTCACAGCAAAGTTGGTAATAAGGCCTTGACAGAACAAATAACAGCCGTGGTGAATGGTATCTATCCAGAAAACTTCTACTCGCAGGGGTAAAAATGTTAGACATGACAAGATACTAATGTGTATCTTGAACGCTCGAATTATTAAAAAGAAACAAAGGAAAATGTAAGGTTCAAAAGTCATGCATATCACCACGGTGATGTATGTTCATTCTACTAAATCTCAGCAGCTCATACCCAATTCAGTGCAAAAAAAAAAAAAAAAAAAACAATCAATCTAAAGAAATGAAATGTCAAAAATTGATATAAGAAAAAAATGGGTCTGCCTTGTAAAAAGGCAAAACTGACCTGAGATGATTGTCCAGAACTAGGCATCCTGGAAAAGCAGAGAAGCAAACACGTCATCCCGAGAACACAAGTTAGATCAAGTCAAAAGGGGGAAAAGCATAATATGAAAACAAACATTGAATTTTTCATGCATTAATAAGTAAAAAAAATGAACCATAGCTCGAAATAAGAAAGTGCGAAAGACTACAGCAAGCAAATTATATTTAGCAGAAGAATCTATTAGCAAAAAAGATTGACATTAAATAATGGGGTACCAAAAGGGCTGAAACAATACAAAGGCGCGTAAACACACTTAATGCTGTATTACATATGGGTACTTGGACAAAATGAAGAAGAAACCCTCCTATTGTTATTGTTGTAATGCAGTTAGATTATAATCAAATAATATGATGGTAGTTAAAACAGCCAGCAGATGAAGTTTACAATCGATGGAAAAGTGGAAAAGTCACAGAAGCCACATTGCAATGTGCAGTATAAACCAAGCAAAGAATGCCTGAACAAATAGCGGTTGTGACTCTCCATTAAATTCCCAAGATCCAGGTTTAATGCTGCACTAAATGGGCCAAGTAATTGGCAAGTTAGGGAGATCTCGCTTTTGGGTTGGAAATCTGAATAAAAATGAAATGCACACACCTTCTACAGCAAAATTAAACGGTCCAAATCAAATAGAGTTTAACTAAATACTCCCTACATCCCAGCAAAATTTACACTTTTTTACCATTTTGGATCTTAAAACAAGGCACGTGGCTGCAAGCGAATTGCACGTTTGCAACAGAACAACAAAGTCACTAAAAAATCTAAGGACGATTGGCGTCCAATAGTTAGTTGCAATGGATCTATCACAATCAAAACACACATCTATGATCTATCCGGTGCTACTTTCCAATATAGCACTAGGAAAATTACAAAAAACCCTCCTCCAAAATTGAAGTGCAATCCATAATCATGCAAAACTCACCAAAAAGCAATCAAAACACAAAACCCTACCTTTTAATGTCATGTTATGAAGAAATATTGGAGTGAATTATCTGTTATATGTATTACTCAACTGAGGAATTTGCATATATATACAATGGAGAGCCCTTATACGAAGAGACTAAAAACTACTATACATTAACCTAAAATAAATGAACAAGCTTAATGTACATGAACAGAAGAGGAAGCATCACGGAGAGCACCAGTCGCATGAGGCGGGCGCCTGGGACACTTTGAGGCGGCAGCCTCAAAGGCAGAAGATCAGCGTTGGTGAAAATGGGTTGAGGCGGGCGCCTGGAACCTGGTGGTGCGGCCGCCTGGAATGTCGCAGTGGAAGCCGTAGAGAGGAGTAGTGAGGCGGACGCCTGGCTTCAAGAGGGGCGGACGCCTCACTTGATTGATAATACTCCCCCTCAAGTTGGAGCGTGAAGATCTCGAACGCCCAAATTGGAGAGGAAGAACTGCAAGCGGAGGACACCGAGACTCTTGGTGAGAGCATCGGCCAATTGCTGAGACGTATGAACATATGCAGTAGCAATGTTTTTATTGCGTATCTCGTCACGAACAAAGTGACAGTCGATCTCAATGTGCTTCGTACGTTCATGGAGCACGGGATTGGCTGCGATATGCATGGCAGATAAACTGTCAGACCGAATCAGCATAGGACCATGTTGAATAACACCAAGTGACAAAAGAAGACCCTTAAGCCACTTCAATTCGCAAGTGGCAGCTGCAAGTGCCCTATATTCGGCTTCAGCAGAGGACCGAGAAACAGTTTGTTATTTCTTGGTTTTCCACGCAATAGGCGAAGAACCCAAAAGAATTAAGTAACCGCAATAGATCTCCGTGTAAGCGGACAATAGCCCAATCGGAGTCACAATAAGCCGTCAACTGCAAGCTAGAATCAGACCGAAGCATGAGTCCTTGACCCGGACTCGATTTTAAGTACCGAACAACCCGTAACGCCGCCTCCCAATGAGCCACACGAGGTGACTGCATAAACTGCGCAAGAATATGAACAGAGTAACTAAGCTCCGGTCGAGTAATAGTCAAGTAAATCAAACGCCCAATCAACCGACGATACTTGTCGGGTGCATGTAGAAGAGGACCATTATCTAGAGCAAGGCGATGATTTTGTTCAAGTGGCATCCCTGTTGGCTTGGCACCAAGCATACCCAACTCCGAAATAATATCAAGCGCATACTTGCGCTGACACAAAAACAGCCCATCTTTATTTCGTGCAACCTCGATACCCAGAAAATACTTTAAGAAACCCAAATCCTTCATACGAAAACATTTTCCAAGATATGCCTTGAACTTACTAATTAATTCTGAGTCATTCCCACCAACAATTAAATCATCAACATAAACTAAAACAGTTAATATTGACCCATTCTTCCGGTAAGTGAAAAGAGAATGATCCGAACTCGACTGTTGAAAACCATAACCCTTAAGAGATGACATCAACTTAAAGAACCAACATCGTGGTGCTTGTTTTAAACCATAAAGAGACTTACGAAGTCTACATACCTTACCCGAATCATCACGAAATCCTGGTGGCAATCTCATATAAACTTCATCCTGCAGCTCACCGTGGAGGAATGCATTGTGCACATCCATTTGATGAAGTTCCCAGTTGGAGGCAACTGCAACTGTCAGAAAAGTGCGGACTGTCACCATCTTGGCTACCGGGGCGAATGTCTCATTATAATCGATCCCCTCAACTTGTCTATTTCCAAGAACCACGAGTCGAGCTTTATATCTTTCTACTGTCCCGTCGGAGTTGTATTTGATTTTATAGACCCATTTGCATCCTATTGCCTGTTTGCCTTGTGGTAAGTGTTGCAAGGTCCACGTATTATTAGACTCTAAGGCCGCAATCTCATCATGCATGGCTTTTCGCCATTTGGGATCCTTTACCGCCTCATGATATGAGGTAGGTTCAACACCCGTACTAACTGCTGCCAAGAAAGCACGGTGATGCACAGAAAATCTATTACAGTTCATATATTTGTGTATAGGATAGCGAGTACCTTTAGACTTTGAAGGAGATGAAGCACACGCAGGAGGGTATATTTGAGCTGTGTGCACAACGTAGTCTTTTAAGTAAGCAGGTGCCTGTTTTGCCCGATGACCCCTACCCAACTGTTCAATCCCCGGAGTGTCAGTTAAATCCGGAGGACTACTCCCCCTCAACTCCGAACCATCACCCAAAGTCGAAGGACCTGGTGTCTCAGCCAAAGCAGTAGCAGGTTGCGGCATCACACTTTCTCCCTCACTCGGCATGGTAGCTTCTCCCTCAGCTGCAACTGGCACCTCCACATTCGGTCTAGATACAGAGGTAACATCAAGTTGCTGAACCTCATAAGAAGAAGACGGAACTGGTGCCAAATTATTCGGCACATCTTGCACTGTATCCATAAACGGGAATATTTGTTCAAAGAACACAACATCTCGGGAAACAAAAAATTTTCTTTTATCTAAATCATACACTTTCCACCCTTTTTGTCCAAAAGAATAACCAACGAATATGCAACGGCGTCCTCTTTCACCAAACTTGTCATGATCTCTCCGTTGATCATGAACATAACAAAGGCACCCAAAGATTTTTAAAAGACTATAAAGAGGGGGTTTGCCATGTAGAACTTGATATGGGGTCTGTCCGTCAAGTAGACGAGTAGGGGTACGATTAATTAAGTGACAGGCAGTAAGAACACACTCACCCCAAAACCGAATAGGTAAGTTGGCCTGAAAACGAAGAGCTCGAGCAACATTCAATATATGGCGATGTTTCCTTTCAACTCGTCCATTTTGCTGAGGAGTACCTGTACACGATGATTCAAACAAAATCCCATTGTCACGAAAATAAGGCCGTAAAGGACGTAGTTCAGTACCATTATCACTACGAATGGTTTTAACCTGTTTGCCAAACTGCCTTTCTGTCATAGAGCAAAAATTTTTAACAATACCGGGCACTTCAGTTTTCTCAGCTAATAAATAAACCCACACCGCACGAGAATAATCATCGACAATAGTCAAAAAATAAGATGCACCACAAGAAGATTTAACGCGGTAATCACCCCATAAATCAATATGAATCAAAACAAAAGAGTCTCTCGCTCTATTATTACTTAAAGGAAAACTATCCCGAGTTTGTTTTGCTCTAAGACAAATGTCACAAGGAGATTTCAAACAATCCTTCTCCTTGATGCTCCCTACACCAGGAATATTACTTAAAACAGACTCCGAGGGGTGACCCATCCGCATGTGCCAAAGGTGACGAGTCGTCTGACAGGAAACATTATTTGCTTGTGCACTACCAATAGCTCGAAACAAATATACCCCATTGCGTTGCTCACCCGCTCCAATCAAAGTCCTCGTGACTCGGTCCTGTATAATACACAAATTAGAAGAAAATGTGACAGTGCAATGTAATTGCATAAACAAGTCGTGCAACGTAAATAAGAGTGCAATGCATGGAAGGAACAAATAGGACATCTTCCAAATAAAGATTTCGCCCAAGGGAGAGTGACCCCTTTTGCTTTGCCAAAGCTATTTCTCCGTTCGGCATCCCAATCTCACAGTTGGGAATAGAAGATAAATTAGTCAGAAATTCAAGATTACCCGTCATATGTTGCGAAGCTCCTGTATCCAACAACCATTCATAATTCTTACCAGAAAGTTTGTCGGAGGAGGTCGGAGTACAAGCATTGAGAAGATTCACCAAGGTAGATACTTGATCGTTGCTCAGGCCGGAAAAATTATTACGAACGTTCTCTGCAGTTACATGGTTACTGTTCGAAGAAGCAGAGGATCCACCCTTGATGTCAACTGCATTAGCCCTACCACGATTACCCTGTCCACGGCCTCGAGACCCACTGCTACGACCAACTCCAGCCACCCTATTCCTCTCTTCCCACCATTCCGGATACCCGTGAAGTTGAAAACAATCTTTCACAACATGTCCAGCTTTCCCACAATGAGAGCACGTACCTGTCTTGTCTCGGAAAACCTTGACTGGTGGCGAAGGTTTTGGTCCAGAAGTAGCGACATCAGCAGACCTGGAATATCCCTTTGCAGCGAAGGCAACAGCTTCTGCCCTATCTTCGTTTCCTTTAGCTACGTCATGCCTGCTTTCTTCTTGGGTAATCAAGGAATAGGCGCGAGTAATGGGTGGAAGAGGATCGGTACTCAAGATGTTGGAGATTACCGTCCCAAATATGGCCGAATTCAGGCCCATCAAAAACTGATGAAGCTTCTCGGCTTCCTGTTTCTTCGTCAAAGTAGTCGCTATATCGCAAGTGCACCCTTGGCAAGAACAGCTAATCGGAGGATCATAATTAACAAGTTCATCCCACATCAATTTAAGTTTACCGTAGTATTCCACCACCGGCAACCCTCCCTGTTTGCAATTAGCAATCTCGACTTTAAGTTGGTGAATGCGAGGTGCATTGCCAACTGAAAATCTCTCTTGGAGATCATCCCACAGAGTCTTGACCAAGTCGGCATAAGTCAGTGTTGAGCGTAGGGTCGATTCAACCGTATTGAGGACCCATGCTACCACCATGGAATTGACCATAAGCCATTCTTACGTATCACTTGCATCGAGCTGCGATCAGCTACTTGCCGGTGATGAAGCCAAGCTTTCTTTTAGCCCGGAGAGCATTCCTCATAGATCGAGCCCATTCGTCGTAGTTTGAACCCTTTAGAATCACCGGTGAAATTATCAAACCAGGATTGTCGGAGGGATGTAAATAAAACGGAGAGTGAGTCGGATCATCCTTCTTGGAGGAGGAGTCCTTCATTGGATCAACTTCATTAACCATAGCAGCAATCGGCAGCTAGGTTTTAGGTGAGGATCAGTTTTGAGGCTCTGATACCATGAAGAAATATTGGAGTGAATTATCTGTTATATGTATTACTCAACTGAGGAATTTGCATATATATACAATGGAGAGCCCTTATACGAAGAGACTAAAAACTACTATACATTAACCTAAAATAAATGAACAAGCTTAATGTACATGAACAGAAGAGGAAGCATCACGGAGAGCACCAGTCGCATGAGGCGGGCGCCTGGGACACTTTGAGGCGGCAGCCTCAAAGGCAGAAGATCAGCGTTGGTGAAAATGGGTTGAGGCGGGCGCCTGGAACCTGGTGGTGCGGCCGCCTGGAATGTCGCAGTGGAAGCCTGTAAGAAATGTAAAATGAATTTCTTATTCAATGAATTTCAACCTCTTACAGATGAATATATATATATACATTTCTTCACACTACAATACAACTCAACTGACTTCAGTTACAACTCTAACAAACTCTAACAAACTCTAACAACATTCAGTTACACATTCAGTTACAACTTCACCATTACACTTTGCTACCTCCTCTTGAGTTGAGCCGCCTCTTTGCATCTTCATTATTAACACCATCTGTCTCACTAACATCCCCCTCAAACCGACGGTGCAAAACAAATTAAGAACTGACAGTTTGCTGAGAAGAAATTGTAATTGAGAGGAGGCAAGTGACTTAGTAAACAAGTCTGCAAGTTGAAGCTTTGAGGAAGTATGAGCTGTCTTAACAAGACCAGAATTGATCTTTTCCCTTATCAAGTGACAATCAATCTCAATATGCTTGGTCCTCTCATGGTAAACTGGATTAGATGCAATGTGTAAAGCAGCTTTATTGTCACAAAACAATGTGACAGGAGTAAGATTAGGAATACCAAGCTCATTTAGAACAGAAGTAACCCAAGTAATTTCACAACAAGTAGAGGCCATGCGCGATATTACCTTCAGCTGAGCTCCTAGACACAGTGTTTTGCTTCTTTGCTTTCCAAGATATCAATGAATGACCAAGAAGAATACAATAACCAAAGAGGGATTTTCTTGTAGATGGACATGATGCCCAGTCTGCATCACAGTAAGCTTGAATAACAAGAGAGTTTATTGAAGGATAGAACAATCCTTGCCCAGCAGTACCCTTAAGATATCTCACCAATTTGAGAGCTGCATCCCAATGAGGTTGTCTAGGAGACCCCATAAATTGACTTAGAATGTGAACTGCATAAGTCAAATCAGGTCTAGTGATAGTGAGATAGATCAATCTCCCCACAAGTCTTCGATAATGCTCAGGATTAGAAAATATCACACCCTTATCAGCAGCCAAGGTATGATTCTGCTCCATAGGAAGTTTGGAGATTCTAGCAAGACTCAATCCAGTGTCATGAATAATGTCAAGAGCATATTTTCTCTGATGTAAACAAACACCTTTGTCAGACTTTGCTACCTCTATACCAAGAAAATATTTAAGAGAGCCCAAGTCTTTAATCTTGAACTGAGTGAGAAGATAATCCTTGATAAGTGAGAGCTGATGAGGAGATGAGCCAGTGATAATTATATCATCAACATAGATCACAATAATACTCATATCATTACCATTCTTATGAAAGAACAAGGTATGATCATTTTGAGATTGAGTAAAGCCATATGCTAACAGAGATGCACTCAGCTTGGAAAACCACTGCCTTGGGGCTTGCTTGAGGCCATATAAGGACTTAATAAGTCTACAAGCTAGCTTTTGATTGGGAAACTTTTGTGAGACAACAGTGGGAACTGAATATCCAGGAGGAAGAGTCATAAAGACCTCTTCATGCAAGTCACCATGTAGAAAAGCATTGGTTACATCCATTTGATCAATTGACCAATGAAGTGAAGTAGCTAAGGCAATAATCAGCCTTACAGTATTCATTTTTGCTACTGGTACAAAAGTCTCAAAATAATCCAATCCCTCTGTCTGAGTGAACCCTTTTGCAACAAGTCTAGCCTTGTATCTATCAAGTGTTCCATCAGCCTTGTATTTAAGCTTGTAGATCCACTTGCACCCAACTAATTTCTTATCATCGGCCACAGTTGAATCTCCTGTATTATTATGTTCTAATGCTAAGATCTCAGTGTTCATTGCAATACACCAGTTGGGATCTTTAATGGCTTGACTAAATGTCTGTGGCTCAGATAATGCAGAAATATTGCATATGTAGGATAGATAATGAGGAGAAATATTGTTGTAAGAGACTAAAGAAGGACTTACCATTACACAAGAGCCGGGATTAATAAATGAAGGAGGAAGACCGAATAATCCTTGTATTTCTCAGGGACATTTCTGATTCTAACAGGTCTAGTAAGAGGAACATGATTTGGTGGAGACTCATTATTTTCAGGAGAAGGTGAATCAATATTTGGAGAGACATTATTTGGAGAAACATTATTTGGAGATGGAGGAACATGTACTGAATCAAATGTGGAATCATTATGAGCAAGAGTGGAAGATGAGTCAAGAGAATCATCATAAAAAAAGACAGAATTAGGAGGGAACATTGGAGTATTGATTGAATGCTCATGAGTTAAATGTGAGAAGGGAAAATGATCTTCATAGAAGTGAACATTTCTAGAGTAGAAGACTTTTTGAGAAGCAATATCAAATAATTTGTAGGCTTTCTTTCCATAAGGATATCCAAGAAACACACATTTAAGAGACCTAGAAGAAAATTTGTCCCTTTGAGATTGTAAGGTTGAAGCAAAGCAAAGACAACCAAATGTTTTAAGATGAGATAGAGAAGGAGATTTACCAAGCAAGACTTCATAGGGACTCTTGTTATTTAGAACAGCTGTAGGAAGCCTATTAATCAAATATGCAGCTGTTAGAACACAATCCCCCCAGAAATGAATTGGAACATGTGACTGAAATTTAAGTGCTCTAGCCACACTAAGAAGATGCCTATGTTTTCTTTCTACCCTCCCATTTTGTTGAGGAGTTTCAACACAAGAGCTATGATGTTCAACACCCAAAGAATGAAGAAACTCATTGTGATTTGTTAAAGAACTTCGAGAACCATTATCTGATCTGAGTTGTTTAACAGTGAAGTTGAATTGAGTTTTAACCAATGCAATGAAGATTTTGAGATAAGTAAGTACTTGAGATTTAGATTGAAGTAAATATACCCAAGTTGTTCTTGAGAAATCATTAACAATGGTTAAGAAAGAATGATGATTTTGATATGTGAGATGAGAATAAGGTCCCCATACATCACAATGTATGAGACCAAAAGGAATAGAACAATGAGAATTACTCAGAGGATATGGAATTCTAATTTGCTTGCAGAAATGGCATACATCACAAACCACAGATTTATCATTGTGTAAAGGTAAATCACTTGATACATGTTTAAAGGAAGCATAAGGAAAGTGGCCTAATCTCTTATGCCACACCTCACATTTATTTGTAACAGTACATGCAACTTTGGTATTGAAACTAGACCTTGAACCAGAATTGTAACTAGAAATTACAAGTTTATAAAGGCCTCCTTCTTGTTTACCAATCCCCTTGATGCTCTTGGTAGTCAAGTCCTGAAAATAACAATGAGATGAGAAGAATTGAAGACAGTAATTACTTGAAGATGTTAATTGACTGCCAGAAATGAGATTGAATTGAAAATCAGGAATGTAAAGCACATTGTATAAAACAATGTCTTTAGACAAAGTGACTGTTCCACTGTGAGTAACACGAGATTTAACACCATTAGGAAGATGAATAACAGTAGAAACAGGAGAAGGATGTTCAAGAATATGAAAATTAGGAGTTATGTGATGTGAGGCTCCTGTATCAATGATCCAAGCCATGGAATTTGGTGTATTGAACTGAGAGAAGCAAATAGAGCTAAAGCAAGAGATATTATGCTGACCTGTAGATTGAGATGTCAAATTCTCATCAGAGGAATGAATGCAATCCAGAAAATTCATGTATGAATCATTAGCATCAGTAGTATCAAGAGATGTAGCGATGCTTGACCACATTGTTGATCACAGCCTTGGAAGGACCTGAGTACTGAGATGTAGAACCACTGGTCTGAGCAGACTTGAATTTTGGCATCTTGCTAGGATCTGGTTTAACACCATACAATTTGTGCCATTCTGGAAATCCATGGAGAAAGAAACATGACTCCTTCACATGACCAGTACCTCCACAATGAGTACATGACAAGTGAGCTTTACTCAGTTTTTCAGGCCTCTTGAATGATGAATTGAATTTACTGAAGTTGGATTGAGATCTAGCCAACAGAGCAGTAGCAGACTCTGACAAGTTCACAGATGAACTATTTGCACAAGCTCTTTGTTTCTCATCTTGAGTTATGAGTCCTAGAACTTGACTCATAGTAGGTAATGGACTCATAGTGAGAATAGTTCCTCTAACAGACGTAAATTCATCATTTAAGCCCATGAGAAATTGAGAAACCTTAGTTAATTCATCCTGTTCAGAACTCCGTTGTTTAGCACCACATAGACATGTACATACACATTTAGGACCAGCAGATAAGCTCGTTAATTCACTCCAGAGACTACGAAATTTCGTAAAGTAAGTTGAAACATTCAAAGAGCCTTGAGACAATGAAGCAAGCTCCTTGCGAATGTGATACAACTGAGGTGCATTACCTTGAATAAACCTGCTAGCTAGGTCTTGCCAAATATCATGTGCAGTAGGCAAATAAACAACACTAGTGCGAATATCTGAGCTAATAGAATTCAAGAGCCAGCTAATTACCATATCATTGCAGCGTTTCCAGGCCATGAAAAATTTCGATCGTGATGTTGGTTGTTGATTACTGCCATCAACCATTCCAAACTTCATCTTTGAAGACAGTGCGATGCTCATACTCCGCCTCCATTGATTGTAATTGGAATCTGTCAGAATCTCTGACACTAACACAAGACCAGGATGATCATTCGGATGAAGAAACAGAGGATGTGCTGGTGACAATTGCAAAATTGACTCAGCAATTTCATATGCATTGTCAATGTCATCGGATGAATCATTGGAATTAGAATTGTTATCAGTCGTTGCCATTGATGCAATCGAACTGAGTAATTTTGGTAGAATTTAGGAATTTAGAAAGAAATTTGGAAAGAAGATAAAGTGCGGAAGAAGTGCTCTGATACCATGTAAGAAATGTAAAATGAATTTCTTATTCAATGAATTTCAACCTCTTACAGATGAATATATATATACATTTCTTCACACTACAATACAACTCAACTGACTTCAGTTACAACTCTAACAAACTCTAACAAACTCTAACAACATTCAGTTACACATTCAGTTACAACTTCACCATTACACTTTGCTACCTCCTCTTGAGTTGAGCCAGCTGCTGCATCTTCATTATTAACACCATCTGTCTCACTAACAAAGCCGTAGAGAGGAGTAGTGAGGCGGACGCCTGGCTTCAAGAGGGGCGGACGCCTCACTTGATTGATAATATGTTAAGAATACAAGTAACTAAGCGGTAGCCACAATTTCATAGATGCACACATGGTAACATAAACAGCATTGAACCAACATCAATGAGCTACCCATTTCAGGAAATAGTACTAAGAAAGAGACAATTGACATGAGTAGATTAGACCGTTCAAAGGACCCAATTCAAAGAGATTCCAACCCATTACACCACACACAAGGTAGTCAAGCTCCCCAACAAAATCTTAAGCTAAAAATCGCAGAACAGCAGGTATCTAGAGGGGGTCATATTCACTTACCGAACCAGTCGACCAGCAGAATCTGACTTGGGAATATCAACAAACACCTAGCGCTCAGCCAAAATTTCAATCACAGAGCTCTAGCGTCCTCGATGTAATATATGCGTTAGATTTGATTGATGGGTGAGGAATTGCTCAGATACATATTCAGGAATCTCAGGGGTTCTAGCTTTAGGCCATATGGTCGAATCATATACAGGGTGTGTGAGTTCCGTACTAACTTCAACGGTCAATATCTTAATTTGTGTAGTTGATGGGAAGGATGAGGAGGAAGATCTTGTATGGATTTTATGCGTCTTGTTTAAGTCCAAGTCTCGTCAATTATCATTTGAGCATAGTATATGGTCGAGAGTTGAGCCAAACTGCCAAAGTAGAGCGCACCTCAAGGGAGAAGTTGCTGCAGTCCCGGAGTCGTGTAGCCTTGCCTGGATAATGTCACCGCTTGCCAATAGCTGTATTGTTATGGAGTACTTGCAACAATAAAATTGCACCAACACAGTTTTCTTATTAAAAATGCCACAAATATTTTTGGACATATCAAAGATTGTAGAGGGAGTAATTAAAAATAAGATATTGGTTCTCTTATATTACTCCGTCCCATGATGAGTATCAAACTCTTTTTTTTTTTGTTCTAAAATATACTCCCTCCGTCCCGAACGATTGTTCCATTTGCCATTTTGACTTGTCCCAAAAAGTATGTCCCATTTCTAAACTTAGGCATGAATGCTAGTGCAAATCTACTAAGGTACAAGAAGGTGAAGCTCTTCCTTAATAATTGTAAAATGTACAACAGGACAATCTTTTAGGGACGGGGAAGTATGTATTCATAATCAAACAAGATAATGATTTAAGTGTAATTTTATCATTGATATAATGTACAATCAAATAAAAACACATTTTTTTTTCAAACATTGTCAAAAGTCAACTTTGACCCAAACACCGATTGTTGTTGCATTGGACAAGTCAAACGGTATCAATTCAAATCCAATATTGCACCATACCGGAACAATTACCGGTTAACCTTAAAATATTGTTCTCACCACATGAAATTATTGCACCATGTTGAAATCATAAGTACATTGTACATTGAGCACATATTTCCCCCCAATTTATCTATCAAATAATTCTCAAACGAAGTGCAGATCAAAATTTAAAAATAAAAAAAAAACAAGAAAGTTAGCATGCTGCTGGTTGACTCACGAGAAAATAAATTAGGACCATATATAATGAGTGATATCAATTGAGACATATATTTGTTTTAAAAAATGATTTTTTTTATTAATAAATATCTTAAGTTATTTAAAGATTGACACTTGAAGTTTGTTTGGTGATAATGCTTAGTCTATTAAAAACAAAACAGGGATACAACTTGCCCCTATGGGCTTGCGGGCTTCGAAAACCGGAGCTCCCCTTAGAAAAATCCTTACCGGGACTTCAAATACCGCTAGATCAGAAGGTCGGTGGTGAACAAATGGATGCATCAGAAAAAAGCAGTGTTCTAAAAGACCCCGCCTAAGGGCGCCTAGGCCCCGCCTAGGCGTTAATCCCCTCTCCAACGCCTAGTTCTAAGCCCCGTCTAGATCCCGACTAATCCCAACTAATCCCGACTAGTCCCGCCTAGGCGCTAGGCCCGGCTCCGCCGCCTAGCATCCGCCTAGCGCTTTTTAGAACCTTGGAAAAAAGAAATAAGACACGAAAGAAAGCAACAAAGAAGGGGTTGGGGGGAAGTAGATGATGTAAAAAGAAGGAAAAGAAGAACATAATGCAACCAACACACAGAAGACAAAAAGAGACCCCTAAAAGATTTCCAAAGTGCCATCACTAAAGATTTTGATATACACATAAAATTAAACTATTCTCATATAGTACAAAATATTATATGGATGAAAGAAGACAAGTGCTCCTAAACAACACGCAGATGTTGAAATCCAAATAGGAGAGATCAAACTGATTATCAGATTAAGTTGAGGGATCAAATTGAAACTGCAAGAACTCTCGATATGCGTGGGTGGGCCCGGAGAAGAAGGCCATGCTCACATGAAATGAAGAAGTTGTTGAGTAGATGAGTTAGCGGTTGTGAAGAGGGTCATAGGCATTGGGGACTCTCCTTTTGTTTGAGAAGAAGTCATCTATAGAATGCGCTTTAATGTTGCCTTCTTGTTGTTGTTGTTGTTGTTGTTGTTGTGGGTGCTTTGGTTGGGGCTCTGTTGATGAGTTGTTGTTGTTGTTGTTGATTTCAACAAGCTCCCCAGTTGTGTACTTGATATCATCATCTCCAAAAACAAACAATGATAGAAAAACCAACACCATAAAACCCACTTGGACTGACTGCTGAAACTGCATACTGTGGGTGTGACTGTGTGTAGAAAGGAAAGAAGGAAGGAGGAAAGGTTAATGGAGGTTTGTATGGAGAAGGGGAGAGCTTGGGAAAAAAGAGTGAGTGAGGGAGTGATATATGAGTGCACACTCTGCAAACAGCGGTCACGGCTCACGATATACTAAAGGACTTTAATACATGATCCGGGGCATGTACATATGATTTGGACATGTACGTACAGTGGTATTGCACCGTCACGCAAGAATATTATATTAATATGAATTAGACATTATTGATGACGACATGAAAATCAGTCCGTAGAGGGGTGGCAAAGGTTGCAGAAAACCCGCCGAATCACGGTCAAGATCTGCAAAATAGCACCGTTAGCGGTGCGGGGGTTGCCCCGCCATAACCCTCGGGCGTAAGAGTAAGTACGTGATTATAAGAGTAAACATGTATGAAGAGCTCTAGAGTGAGTATTGTAGAGAGAGAGAGAGAGAGAGCATAATAGATAATAGATAGTAGATGAGAGATACTTCACCAAGTGAGTAGGGTTATAGTTATATAGGGGAGTAAATGTATAATTGGTACTTTGTAGGGGTCCCACCGTATTTATTTAGTATAAGTATATATTTGGTATATTTGGTTGTGTATGGTATTGTGTGTAAGTGTATGTATAAATATATCCCAAAAAGTCAGGATTTATCAGTAGCCCCCTACTCCGAGTGATGATTATTTATGGTCGGAGAGAGGAATATAATTTTGGTAGAGGCTGACTTGAGTATATATTTATGACCGGAGCTCGGAGCTCGCAATATCAGCTTGAAGCCTAGAGGCTAGAGCCTGGAAGACCGGAGTCTAGAGTCTCGGAGACCGGAGGACCGGAGTCTCTAAAGACTAGGAGTATGGGGACTCAGGATCAGGAGACACGGAGTCTGGAGTCACGGAGACTCAGAATCAGGAGACACGAAGTCTGGAGTCACAAAGACTCGAAATCATTAGACACAGAGTACCCTGGAGTCACGAAGACTCGAAATCATGAGACACGAAGTCTGGAGGACTAGGGGTACTCGTCTGCCGATAATCGCTAAAGATGGCCGGAGATTTTCGGATATAGGTGGAAGAGCACCATAAAATAAGCATAGATCATGCAGGTAGTCTGAATACAGAACTCGGATATTACCGAGAATAAATAAAGCGGGCACGTAACCCGTGAATGAATAATTCAATAATAAGAAAAAATGACCCCCCCCCCTTAGCTAGAGTTGAACTCAATATATACATAAGTCTCTAGATTAAAATGTTGCCAGTGGACTGAACTTTGAGCGAATATTATAGTAATATGAATTATACATTATAATAACATGAATAATTATATACTACATATCGTATAATAGGGATTTTGGACTGATACAAGTCATGTCCAACTGCATAAACCTCAAATCTCTTTAATACATGCCTCAATGATTCGATCATTTGTATTAGAAGATAAAAAATTTGAAATTCATTTTGAAATGGAATAAATATTTTATACTCACTCCGCCCCATTATATGGTTCACACTTTTGACTCAGCACGCAAATTAAGGAAAAAAGTAAGTAAAGAAAATGTTGTGATTGTAAAAGTAAAATAGGAGAGAGAATGGGTGGAGAGAATAGTAAATTTGAAAAGTGTTATGAGTATAATAGTGAAATAGGAGAGAGAATGAGTGGGTTGAATAGTAAAGATTTTTTGCCATTTTAGAAAGGTAAAGCTTTTAACGGGATATTCATTTTGGCAAAAAGTGAAACTTGAAATGGGACGGAGGGAGTATTTTTTAGGACTTTTTACAAAAAAGTCACTGAAAAAGTATACATTTACAAAAAAAATTTGTAAAATCCGTTTCTACAAAATAATACTCCATTAACTATGGAATTTACAAATAAATGCACTCTCTTTCCTCGGAGGGAATTATAACTTTATGTAATTTCTCGCAGGTCCTCCTTTATAAACCTAGTTTCTAAATTTTTCATAACAACGGCGCATAATTTTTCTTCAATGCGCGAGATTTCGATGGCGATTTTTTTTCATATTCCAAATTCGCTTAAAATTTCAATCTAAATGTTGATATTGTTTGATTTCCAACTCAATCCGAGTATTTCTAAGCTCATTGTCATCGATTATCACTTTGATTTCCAGATCTGAAGTGATTTATTCCGAATCTCAAGTAAAACAAAGGTATGTTTATTTAGATTCACAAATTAACTCTCATTCTTCATAGAGAATTCGTGATTTTCTGAATCATATTGCATTCGATTATAATTTGTCTGAATTTCTATAATCATTTATCACATTTGTTTACTGCGTTGTAATTTTTTTTTAATTTTTTTTATCTCATTGCAATGGATTCTTTGGTATTATTTTTGTTCAAGCATGAAGGATTGACTGTTATAGGCAACTTTAATCATTTTCTTCTTATGATTCTATAGTTGAGTTTGTATGTTCACGTTGGGAGTCATTGAATAGGGATAATCTCTCTTTGTTTTATGTTTTACCTGGGAACATAAAATGTGTACTTGATAGCGAAGATGATTACAAGAACATGGGTATAATGGTTGTGCGTAGTGGCATCAAATCTATGGATATTCAGGTTAAAAGAAGGGGTGAGCTTATTTGTGTAAATAATTCTTCAACGTCTGCCATTTTTGGTGGAACTACATCTAATGAGGTTGAATACAGTAGCAATAATGGTTGTCTTGATCTTGCTGTGAATTTTTTCCACCATGATGAAACGGATCTGTGGGCTACGGATATAAAAGGTGTTGGGCAGGTTTTCGCAGGGGGAATAACTGAGTTTCGTATCAAATTAAGAAAGTATGCTACTGAGGTTGGATTTAATTTTAACTTTGTTTCTAATGATAAGAAACGTGTTACTGCAGAATGTATTCATAAAGGTTCTAAAGATTGTCCTTGGAGGATCCATGCCTCTATTGAGAATGCAAATGGATTTGTTTATATAAAGAAGTTTGAGTCAAATCATACATGTGGGGATGTGCATCGAAGTGGAAAAGGTGGTAGGGTAAATTCTAATGTTGTATCAGATTCCATACTTGAAATTGTTCAAGGTAAGCCGTCAATTGGAGCTGCAGAAGTTTTGAAAACTCTTAAAACTAGGTTTGGACTTGATGTTACTTACGGAATTGCTTGGTATGCTCTTGAGAAAGCTAGGGAAGTAGTATTTGGAGAAGAATCCATCTCTTATGATAACCTTAGAGGTTACTTTAGGAAAATGAAGCAGTTGGATCCGAGCAACAAGTTTTTCCTTGAATCTGATCCCAAAACTGGCCATTTTATGAGGTGTTTCGTCTCTTTTGGTGCTTGCATAAAAGGATTCCGATATTGTCGTCCTTTGTTGTTTGTTGATGGTACTTTTCTCCATGGAAAATTCAAAGGGAACCTACTTGCAGCAACAGCGAAAGACGAAAATTCCGGTATGAATAACTTGTTTTATCAGTTGTTAATATGTAATTATCAGTTGTTTTGAACTGTTTACATGAACAAATGTTAATTCATTTTGACATGAACAACTGATAGTTACTCTTATCAGTTGTTTTGCATATGCATTTGTGTAACATGTTATGAAAGTACAACTGATAAGATTGAATATCAGTTGTTTTGAACAGTTTACATACAAATTATGTCCTTCAACAGTGAACAATTGATAACTTGTTCTATCAGTTGTTTACTGAAATATCTTTTTCACATCTGCAGTCAATTTCAATGCAATTTAACCTGTTTATTTTCCTATTTTCATGTATATAGGACTTTTTAACTTGGTATTTGCAATTGTTGGTGGTGAAGATACAGCAAATTGGACTTGGTTTATGGAACAACTTAAACATGTCATAGGTGAAAGGGCTGTGACGTTTGTTTCGGATCAACATCAAGGTATTATTACAGCAATTAAGGTTGTCATGGCAGATTGTTTTCATTCATTTTGTATGGTTCATTTGAAGAACAACTTAAAGGATAAGATGAAAGCATGTCATCTTGGGCTTAAGAAGAAGATGTGTTTTAAACTTAGTGAGTGTGCAGAAGCCCCTACAAGAGAGCTTTTTCATGATTTATTAGAAAAAATGAAGGCTGAAGGTGGTACAAATGTCACTCAATTCTTGGATAACCTGCCCCCTGAAAACTATGAAAATTCATATTTTAATGGTATACGATATGGGGAAATGTCTTCCAATGCTGCTGAGTCCTTTAATGCCCAGTTCAAAGATGGTCGTTCACTGCCAATTATGGAGCTGATAGATGAAATTCGCTTGAAGGTAATGGCGCAGATGTCAAAGCTTAGAGAAGAGTCAGCTAGTTGGACCTCTACGTTGTGCCCACTCATGGATAAGAGGTACAATGAAAATATTGAGATGGGAAGACCGTGGATAGTATATGATTCTTCTAAGTTCGTGTATGAAGTACATTCTTTTCCTACAATGGTTGTTAACATTGAAGATTATAGTGTATAGGGTATAGTGTATAGTGTATAGGGTATAATGTATAGTGTATAAGGTATAGGGTATATGGTATAGGGTATAGTGTATAGGGTATAGGGTATAGTGTATAGGGTATAGTGTATAGGGTATAGGGTATAGTGTATAAGGTATAGGGTATAGGGTATAGGGTATAGGGTATAGTGTATAGGGTATAGGGTATATGGTATAGTGTATAGGGTATAATGTATAGGGTATAGGGTATAGGGTATAGGGTATAGGGTATAGTGTATAGGGTATATGGTATAGTGTATAGTGTATAGGGTATAGGGTATAGTGTATAGGTATAGTATATAGGGTATAGGGTATAGGATATAGGGTATAGGGTATAGTGTATAGTGTATAGGGTATAGGGTATAGTGTATAAGGTATAGGGTATAGGGTATAGGGTATAGTGTATAGGGTATAGGGTATATGGTATAGTGTATAGGGTATAATGTATAGGGTATAGGGTATAGTGTATAGGGTATATGGTATAGTGTATAGTGTATAGGGTATAGGGTATAGTGTATAGGTATAGTATATAGGGTATAGGGTATAGGATATAGGGTATAGGGTATAGTGTATAGTGGGATGCTTTCAAGCGAGAGAATTTCAGCATGAAGGCTGCGTTGATGTGGACAGTTAATGACTTCCCTGCATATGGGATGTTATCGGGTTGGAGCACCCACGGGAAGTTGGCATGTCCGTGTTGTATGAGTGACACAAAGTCTTTCACGCTCACGCACTCTAGAAAACCATGTTGGTTCGATTGCCATAGACAATTTCTTCTGGAGGACCACCCATTCAGGACCCAGCAGAATGCGTTTAAAAAGAACAAGATTGACCATGATGAGGCCCCGATTCGTTTAAGTGGTGACACGGTCTATGAGAAGGTATCTAGATTGCTCGATCCTCGGTGGGGGGAAAAGTTTTCAAAGACCAAAATACAAGGGTTTGGGACTACCCATAACTGGACCAAGAGGTATTTTGGGAGCTTCCATACTGGAAAACAAATCTCATTCGACATAACCTTGACGTGATGCACATTGAGAAGAATGTATTCGATAATGTTTTTAACACGTTGATGGATTTCAAGGCAACAACTAAAGACAACGAAAAAGCTCGAATGGACCTTAAGGAAATCTGTAAGCGGCCGGCCTTAGACTTGGTACACGTCAATGGTAAACCAGTTAGACCGATGGCTCAATACGTGCTTACAAAGGAAAAGAAACTCCTCCTCCTGAAATGGTTCAAGGATTTAAGGCTTCCAGATGGTTACGCGTCTAACAATTGTAACTGTGTCAATGTAGAGGAGGGGAAAGTGCAGGGTTTGAAGAGTCATGATTGCCACGTTTTTCTGGATAGGCTACTTCCGATTGCTCTCAAGGGTCTCTTGCCTGACAATATCTGGGTGACGTTAACAGAGTTAAGTGAGTTTTTCCGAGCATTAACATCGACCACACTGCGTGTTGATCACATGAAAAAGCTTGAGGAGAGCATCGTAGTGACTTTGTGCAAACTTGAGAAGATATTTCCTCCTTCATTCTTTGATTCTAGGGAGCATTTACCGGTCCACTTGGCATACGAAGCTAGAGTCGGTGGTCCAGTACAATACAGATGGATGTATCCATTTGAGAGTTAATTGAATTTATTCTATTTCTAAATAATTTGAGCGTTAACAATATACCTTCTTTAACATTATTTATGTTTTAATCTATGAATGACTTTTAGGTATCTAGTCCAATTGAAAAGGAAGATGAGCAATAGGGCCATGGTCGAGGCCTCAATTTCAGAGGCTGTTATTATAGATGAGATTGTTGCCTTTGTCGGAACATATTTTCCTCCTGTTGTTGATACGAGATTGACTAGGGTTGGCCGCAATTACGATGGTGGTTGTCTGTCTAAGGGAAACATTTCTGTATTTTTATCCCCTGGTCGGTTCCTCGGCAAACGGGTTGGTACGCGTACGTTAACCGCTAAAGAGTTTGCCGTGGTCGAAACATATATTCTTCTTAACTGTGACGAGGTTGGGGAATATATCAAGTAAGTCATTGATGTTATGTTTATGCCTCGTCGATTAAATTATGCATGTTTAATTACCTGCATATGAAATGCCTTGTTTAACCCTATTGCAGAATGTTTGAAGATTTAGCTCAGGATTTATCTCCAGAACTCATCGCAACTAGGACAGACAGAGAATTTCCAAACTGGCTAAGGAAATATGTAAATATTTCGTTTCATTCAAATTTATTCTATACACTTTTTTAAACATTCAATCTTAAAATTGTATTAAATTGGTTACATATTGTCTTATAGATAGCTGAACATTCGGGTGATGCCAAAGCTGCGAGGTTAAGACATTTAGCATCAACTCCGTACTTGAACGTTCATTTATACGACGATTATTTCGTGAATGGCTATGTGTTTCATACCAAAGCTTACAGGGGCTCTAAATTAACGTGGAATAGTGGTGTGAAGCTTAAAGGAAACCTTGATTATTATGGCGTCCTGAAAGAAGTAGTCGAGGTGGAGTATTTGGGTAGAAACAGTGTTGTCTTGTTCAATTGTGATTGGCGAGATGTTGTGCGAGGTGTTAAGAAGCACGCCATATTTGACCTCGTCGATGTAAAGGACTCGTCCAGACATAATGGCGACGACGTCTTCATCTTAGCATCTCAAGCACAACAGGTATACATGACTCCCTACCCTCGTCCGCGACCCGACGGATGGTGGGCTGTCTGGATGACCAAGGCTAGGAGCATGATTGGCAACCTACTCTCGTCGACAACTACAGAGTCGTCATTAGAAACACCCTATCAAGAGGATGAAATGCCAGTGCCACCTAACGTTTCATCAGCTAATCATCCATTAGATGATGTCACTCATATTCCTCAAAATGTTGATGAACCCGAGGAGGATTTCTTACCAGTGAATTTGCCACCTCCTCCGCCTCGTTCAGGTCATCTTGCGCACATTGATATTGATTAATCAGAGGAAGAGGAAGAGGAACCAGAGTTTGATTCATCGGAGTCCGAAGACGAAGATGAAGAACTCGAGTTTTGTAGTAATTCAGAGTCCAGTGATGATGATGGGGACGAAGATTAATAATAGTTTAAAGTTTTATATGTATTGTGAATGCTTTAAATTATTAATAGTTTAAAGTTTTATATGTATTGTGAATGCTTTAGATTATTAGAACTTTAAAGTTTTATATGTATTGTGAATGCTTTAGATTATTATTAATAGTTTAAAGTTTTATATGTATTGTGAATTATTTAGATTATTAGAACTTTAAAGTTTTATATGTATTGTGAATGCTTTATATTATTAATAGTTTAAAGTTTTATATGTATTGTGAATGCTTTAGATTATTAGAACTTTAAAGTTTTATATGTATTGTGAATATATTGTTTCCTATTCTTAAAGTTGTATATTTTAATATTTTTACTGTAATACAAATATGAGTTCTAGTAGAAAGGGTAGAAAGACACGGCCCATCTACACATCTATTATTGGGACGCAACCGTCTCAATCCAGTACTGATGATGCCGATGTCGACCCTACACGGAGTAGTACTAGCTCCACCTCTGGGGCCGATACTCATACTGCTGTCGATTCTGATGGGAGGATATTTGTCCAGATATCGTCACTTTATGACCAGTAAGTAACTCTTCATTAATTTGATATAAGTTGGTTCCTTTTTGTTTTATATATAATTCATTATTTAAGTTAAAATGTTATTGTATAAATATACTTGGCAGGTTTGTAGGTGGATACCCTACCCCAGGGACAAAGATCGGGCAGTATTGGCAATCTCGGCTCATGACAGAGTTTTGGCCCAACTGGAAATCATTGCCACCGGGGCAGAAGGAGGATGCGTCAGAGGAGTTTAAGGTAATGTGTTAATGGTTTTTATTTAAAACTTAAATGTTAGTTTGTTATTAAAATGTTATAATTAATAATGATTATACTCTTTTAGTTTTGTAATGTTATCATTATATGTTGTAGGGGAAATATTGTTGGGCGCCGAAAATCGACGAGGCGACGGCTAGATTTGTTTTCGATAAATAGGCTCACAAGTTATTTAAGGATCATATTGGTAACATATTTATCTATCCTTAATTAGTTTAATTAACAATGATTATACTAATTTAATTTTATAATGTCATCATTATATGTTTACGAGATATTCATATTTTTTATAGGTAACACGAAGAAACATTGTTATACTAAACGGCTCGAGGCGAATCAACAGCCCTTGACACCACCTTGGATGACCAAGGAGGTATTTCTTTAATTTTGCGAATATTGGGCGTCGGATGCGGCGAAAGCTATGTCCGAACAGGCTAAGGCAAATAGAGCAGGCTCCTCGGGGTCGGCGACGAAGCATACCATGGGGACGATCACGGTCGGCAAGCATCACTATCGCATGGTATGTATGTTAGTTTAAATGTAGTAGTGTATGCATGCTTTTAAATAGGTTTATGTACGTATGTTAGTTGGGAGCCATGTTGATGCTATGAAATCCATGGTTTTAGTGAAAATGTAGTGTATGCATGCTTTTAAATCAGTTTAAATGTTGCATTTATACAATTTCAAAGTAATAATCTCGCTTATTTTATTTATAGGAAAGAGATCATGGTCCGAATGTCAGTTTCTTGGATGTTTACGCTAGCACCCATCTTCGGAATCCTACAGCGCCCGATCAACCTCCGCAATGGGTTGACGATCGCTCTGTTAATGCCTTTGTAAGTAAACTATCATTAAATGACTTGATTTTGAATATGTAAATTTATTTATGCCCCTTACATTGTGTATATGATTATAATTGTTTCTTTTATTTTGACAGAGTGCATATCAAGCCGCCGTTCTTCCCGAAGGAATGCCTCCCGGCGAGCCCGTTCCCTTCGTGCCTGATGTTTGGCGCTCAGTCACCTCTGAGGGACATCCAAAGAGAGGAGACCGAGTGTTAGGGATGGGGGATTACGGGCGGCAATGCCCGTCGACGTCGACCGGCCGTCGGCCAAATGTTGTCCCGCCCACGTATCATGATCCGAGGGTCGACACTCTGCAGGCTGAGTTGGCTGAGGAGAGACGCGAGCGGGCAAAGCTTGCGGAGGCTTTGGCGGCTCAGGCGCAGATGCAGGAGGAGAATGATCGGCTTCATGCAGAGACTGAAAGAAAATTGGCGATGTTGATGGCTCGTATGGACCAGGACCAGGGTAATTTTTAGTCTCCCCCCTAATTCCCCCCGAGTTGATTACGTACTATTTTAGACTTGTTTGTAATAACATTTGTGATATTTGGTACCCACGGGAGCCCCGGCCCCCTCCTCCCTCCCTCGATCCCCCCTCCCGAGTTTAAGTACTATTTTAGACTTGTTTTTAATAACATTTGTCATATTTGGTACCCGCGGGAGCCCCGCCCCCCCTCTCCCCCCTTCCCCCCCTTCCCCCCCCTCTCCCCTCCCGATTTAGTACGGTGATATTTAGTTTAGTTTGGTACGCTGATATTTGGTTTTTAATTTTTATAGTTTTAGTTTTATAAATTGAATTGTTATATCAGGTACAAAAAAATTTGGTTAATTGATATTTTAAATTTTTTATTTATTTATTTCAGTATCAGCGACGAAAATTTCCGTCGCTGAAATTAATTTATTTTAATTATTTTTTATTCCAGCGACGGAAATTTCCGCCGCTATATCAATTAATTTTAATTTGATTTTTGTTTTCAGCGGCAGAAATTTTCGCCGCTGGAATAAAAATTAATTAAAATAAATTAATTTCAGCGATGGTAATTTTCGTCGCTGATATTAATTTATTTTAATTAATTTTTATTCCAGCGAAGGAAATTTTCGCCGCTATATCATTTATTTTAATATAATTTTTGATTTCAGCGGCGGAAATTTCTGTCGCTGGAATAAAAATTAATTAAAATAAATTAATATCAGCGACGGAAATTACCGTCGCTGAAATTAATTTATTTTAATTAATTTTTATTCTAGCGACGGAAATTACCGCCGCTGAAATTAATTTAATTTAATTAATTTTTATTACAGCGACGGAAATTTCCGTCGCTGAAATGAAAATTTAATTTAATTAAATTGATTTAACGGCGAAAATTTCCGTTGCTGATGTCAGTAAATCACCGGCGAAATTAATTTCGTCGGTAAAATCAAAATATACCGGCGGAATTTGAGCCGTCGGAGATCAGCGGCGGGACAATAGCGGCGGACCACCGACGGAATTTTTCCGTCGGTGTTTAATTTTAGAGACGGAAATTTGGATTTAGCGACGAAAATTTCCGTCGCTAAAATCTGTTTTTCTGGTAGTGTCTCATGTGATTCAGCTTCTTTCTTTTTTAGCTCAGCTCTAGCTTCATTCAGTTGGGATTTCAAAGCTGCACACTTACTCAAAATCTCTTTTGCAGACAACTCTTTCTCACTCAATAGTGTCTTCTGTTCTTCCAATTGTACACCTAAAAGAATAACATCATCTTCCAACTTTTTCACTTCCTCCTCATGTCCCATTTCCATCTTTCTTTTTTGGGTTTGGTATTCCATTTCCTTCTGCAATACACATTCTTCAAGATCTTTAATTCTTTTACCAGCATCACTCAGCTCCTTTTCAAATCCTTCAATTTTCTCAAGCAACATATTTGATTCCTTTTGTTGACATTCATTCTTGCTTTTCTTCATCAACTCCTCCATCTCTTTTTCCGACTCTTTCTTTTTCTCCTCAGATTCCCTCTTTTCCATTTCCAACCTACTATTTTCTTTCAACAACTCATCATTCTCCTCTTGCAACTTTTTCTTCTCATTCTCCAACTTTTCTTTTTCCAAATGCAGCATGTCCACTTCAACTTTTCTTACAAGGTCATCCACCAAAGATGTTGCCATATCATCCAAATCCATCTCATCTTCTTCATGAACAACTGTATTAACATTATCCTCAAAGTTTCCACCAAAATTCTCCCCACCAACTGCGTCATCTTCAGTTTCTTCCGCTGCTTTGATTTGTTTATAGTTCTCAACTTCATCATCTTCCATTTCTTCATCAGTCTTTGCAAATTCAACTTTCCCAACTTCATCATCTTGAGTTTTTGCATCATCTTCGGTTTCTTCCGTTTCTTCATCACAAAGCATTTATGTTTCTTCCCGGCTCAAAACCAACTCATTTTCTTTGACCTGAAAGTTAACATCAAAATGTTACAAAACTTCAAAACAATTGTTCATTTATTTAAACAGCTACCAGAAAACAACTGATAATCACTTCTATCAGTTAATTTTTCAAACTATTATTGTCTAAAACACTTGAAAATAAATGATAAATAACATTTATCATTTGTTTAACCAAACACCTAGCACAAAAACACTTAAAAACAACTGATAACTATCATTTAACATTTGTTTTCCAAAACTGGTAAATGTACTTATCAATTGTTTACTCAAACCTCTTCGCCCAAAAACACTTTAAAAACAACTGATAGTCACTTTTATCAGTTGTCTTTCAACACTGATAAATGTGAATATCAGTTTAATTTTCTAAACTTTTAGCACAAAAAATTCTTGATGAACATACAACTTATAAATATATTTTAGTATTTTTCTATTTAAACTTACATTTTCCCTCTTCAATGGATTGATGCGTAACTCTTTGAACCCATCAAACTTCTTCGGCAATTCCCACTTTAAAAACCTCGAAAGAAGTAGTTCCCTTTTTGGTTCGAATATTGTTGTGTGTTCGCTGAACCAATATTGGATAATGATACTTGTTAGTATGCTAAACTGAAAAGAAAACAATATTAATAGAACATAAATATCATTTTACTTACCGACAACACAAATATGCATCCTTTCACCTTCTCTGGTTCTCTATAGTTTTCACGGATTGAATTCATCAGATAATCCACTATTGATTGAGACCAGTTGAATTCTTTCATTGTATCCACAAGGGAAAAAAATGGTGTTGTAATGTGAGTACTTGTGTTGGCGAAGAACAATGTCGACATAACAAAAAGAGTCAACAGTCTGACTATATCTTCAATATCAACTTTCACATCACTCTCACAGAGATCAACTAACAAATCCTTAACACTATTTACAGTTCTTGGAATATCCATAAATCTTCTTTGAACTAAATCATAATTTTCTACTACACACCCTTTATTTTTAAAAATCAAAGGTTTTTCCCCAGACTTAATCCCAAATATGACCTTGACATCATTAGCAGTCAAGTCGACATATTTTTTTCCAAGCTTAAACTTCCCTTTCTTAGGATCAAAGCACCTAATAATGTCACGACTTGTCATATCAGATTTCCTAATTGGCATATCATTATTAATTGTTAGGGAATATAACATATTATAGAAGGGTGATTTCTTCAGCATTTGCAGCTGATTATCCCTCAACTCTAACTTCTTTATGAGCTTAAGGGTGCCTTCAATGTTTGATCTATAGACAAAGCTTTTCTCAGATCTCTGTTACTTAATTTTCTACTTCCCTTTAACATCGCTTTTCACAACCTGTTTCTTAACCATCTGAATGAGAAATAACATGTATCAGTTTTATATTTCACAAATGAAAATGCACAACAACTAATAAGAGTTACGATCAATTATTCATTTCACAACTTACAAAACAAAAACACAAATCGAATAACTGATAGTCACTCGTATCAGTTGTACTTAATCATTACATGTTACACAAATAAAAATGCACAACAACCGATAAGAGTGAATATCACTTGTTCATTTCACAAGTTATAAAATAAAAACACTTAATCGAATAACTGATAGTCACTCGTATCAGTTGTACTTAATCATTACATGTTACACAAATGAAAATGCACAACAACTGATAAGAGTGTCTATCAGTTGTTCATTTCACAAGTTATAAGTCAAATACTCTTAATCGAACAAGTGATAGTCACTCTTATCAGTTGTACTTAATCATTACATGTTACACAAATGAAAATGCACAACAAATGATAAGAGTGTCTATCAGTTGTTCATTTCACAAGTTATAAAACAAATACACTTAATCGAACAAGTGATAGTCACTCTTATCATTTGTACTTAATCATTACATGTTACACAAATGAAAATGCACAACAACTGATAAGAGTGAATATCACTTGTTCATTTCACAAGTTATAAAATAAAAACACTTAATCGAATACTCCCTCCGTCCCACGTAACTGTGGACCAACTTTTTGGGTGTGGAAATTAAGGAAAAGTAGGAGAGAGAAATAGGTGGAGGAGGTGTTTGTGAGTATGAAAAATTAAATAGGAGAGAGAATGAGTGGGATGAATAGTTAGGAGAGAGGATGTTGTGAGTGTAAAAGTGAAGTAGGAAAGAGAATGAGTGGGTGAAATAGTGAATATTCTTTGCCATTTTGGGCAGTCTACACTAATTTGGGACATCCCAAAATGGAAATAAATCCACACTTACGTGGGACGGAGGGAGTAATTGATAGTCACTCGTATCAGTTGTACTTAATCATAACATGTTACACAAAAGAAAATGCACAATAACTGATAAGAGTTACTATCAGTTGTTCATTTCACAAGTTATAAAACAAATACACTGAATCGAACAACTGATAGTCACTCGTATCAGTTGTACTTAATCATAACATGTTACACAAATGAAAATGCACAACAACTGATAAGAAGAGTTACTATCAGTTGTTCATTTCACAAGTTATAAAACAAATACACTTAATCGAACAACTAATAGTCACTCGTATCAGTTGTACATAATCATAACATGTTACACAAAAGAAAATGCACAACAACTGATAAGAGTTACTATTACTTGTTCATTTCACAAGTTAAAAAATAAATACACTTAATCGAATAACTGATAGTCACTCGTATCAGTTGTACTTAATCATAACATGTTACACAAAAGAAAATGCACAACAACTGATAAGAGTGAATATCACTTGTTCATTTCACAAGTTAAAAAACAAACAACTGAAATTCACTCTTTCCAAACAACTGATAGTCACTAAATAAACAAGTGATATTCATGTCAAAAATTTGCCTATAAACATTTCAAAACAACTGATAATTACATATATCACTTGTTTATATGAAAATATTTGCAAAATGTGCAATAAACATAATCATTACCTAGGTTAAAAATCGAAACAAAAACAACAGAAAATTGAACGAAATAACTGATAAATTACATATATCAGTTGTTTATATGAACTTTTTGTAGAAATCGAAACACATCTATCAGTTGTTTGTAGAAATCGAAACACTATAAATCGAACATTTACATAAATCTAGGTCAAAATCATTTCAAACGAAGAATAGTGAAGAAATTTCAAAAAAAAAAATCAAAAACCATATTTATCAGTTGAAAATAGAAGCATTACCTTAGATTTGAGATTTTTCCGGCGATTTAATCCGTAGTTATCGTCGGGAAAAATGGCGATGGAGAGTGGGAGAGAGAGAAATTTCTTCAGTCCGTTAATTTGATGGAGTATGTGCGTTGGGTGGGTTTTGCGTTTTGGGGAGGGAGGGTTTAATGGCGGTTACAGAGAAAAAGGACTTAATAGATAAACCGAAAATATCAGTGTAGTTTATGGAAAATAAGATGTATTTTTTTGTAAAATTAAACTTATATGTTATTTTTTTGTAATATTGAACTTATAAAATGATTTTTTTGTAAATGCCTCAATTTTTTATTAATAATAATGAACTATTTCCTCCGTAACGGTTTAAGATTATTAGTTTGACTTGACTCAGGAATTAAGAAAAAGTAAATGTTGTGAGTATAAAAAGTAAAGTAGTAGAAAGTAAGAGAGTTTTTGTTGTTAGAATGACAAGTGAGTCTCATTGTCCATTTTAGGTAATAAAACAACTAAAAATCTTAAAATGAGACATATCAAAAAAAAAGGAAAGCAAGAACATTAAATCAATCGGGGAGGGAGGGAATAAGTAATACAAGGACTTTTTGATTCAATTTCTTGACATTGAAATCAGACCTACTTTCACTTTCAGACCCTAAAATAAGTGGCCGGCCAGTTCGAGTCCAGGTCCAGTTTAGGGCAAGAGATTGGAGTTTTGCATCTTATCCGCCATAGTTGCTTTTTCTAGCTATCATTGCTTTACTACCTTCTGTCAACTTGGACTTGGACCTCATTTTGTGCATAATGTTAAATTGATTATAGCATTTTAAAAGGAGAAACTTCATTTAAAGATAAATTTATGTAGAAAATTAATATTTATTAAGGATTATTTTTTACATGATATTTACTGAAGGATGGATGATGGGGTGAGTTGGACCACAACTTATTTATTAATTTCACATATCTAATGATTTGTTTATTTAATAATGTGACATAATGATGACGCCAAGCTTTTCAGGGTCAGAAGCGGTTCAAGGATATCTGGCTAGGATATTTTGATGGTTGGATTGTACCTAGATCACAACACAAATAAGCACCGTTAAGGTCAAAGTTGGATGTTACTCCAACTCAGGCCCTCGGGTGTGAGAGTAAGAATACTGAGAAATAAGGCTTTGAATACCTTGGAGTGTGTGTGTGTGTTTAGGGTTTGAGAGTAACATGGCTTACTCAATATATTTGGAACTTACCATGTCCAAGGGGACAAAGGTCTTCTATTTATAGGCAATGTAGTGGTGCTTGTTGAGGTAAGCAATGAGATCAGCCCTAAAGGGCACTTTGGTATTTGACCAGCTACACGTGTCCGCAGCTAATTGGCCACTGTCGGGGAGGGAACATTGGCGTCGAGAGGGGGCATGGTGAAAGGGACATGAGCCGTGTAGATGGCTTGGCGCATTAAATGAAATAGTAGGCGCGCCGGAGCCGCATTAAATGCGTGATGGGGAGCCGGCAACTTGCATGTCGAGCCGGTAAGCTAACTTGCTCGGTAAGGCTTGATATTAACCGGGAAGCAGAGACATGTGCCCGTGGTCAACATCGTGGCCGCGGTCAAAGGTATTTGACGGGCACGGATGGAGCGGTCATGCCTCCTGCGAGCATGGGTCCTGCGGACATACAATCTGCGGGCACGGACCCAGCGGTCACGAGTCGTGCGGGCACGAGTATAGCGGTCGGGATCCTTCCGGTCTTTGATAGGATTAATGCGGGGAGGACGCGGTCTTGACCTCGAGGGCCTATCTGTCGCGGTCTTCCCCCGGCGGTCTCAGGAGCTACCACGTCACCGGTTCCTTGGACAGGAGCCGAGCGCGGGCCCGGTCCCAGTGAGATCCGGGCTCATCAATGGCCCCTACTCCGAGTGTGATTATTTATGATACGGCGAGGAGGTACTAGAAAGCTCGGTAGGATTAGATCGCCGCTTTGGCGAGCACCAGTGTTAGCGTTTTTGTTGGTTGTTGCTTGGCCCCATGGGCCTATGGGAACGTTCGGGAGGCACCAGTGAGAGACACGTGGCCCCTTGCATGCTGTGCCTCCCGGTTAATCAAGTGGGCCCCTGGGCAGATGAAAAGACGGGGCGTGGTACGTACAGGGGTACGTGTCAGTCATCCAAGGGGGGTAATAAATGCTCAACCGGCGGAATTTTCAAATTTTCAAATGTTTGGAGACGGTTCAGGGTCTGAGGCGTGGTTTGTGGGCTAATTAATACGGGTTAATGGGTTAACCAGTATAGGTAGGCCTTATAAATACCAAACCCTTAAACCTCAAACCCTTTTTACCTTTTCCAAACCTTCAAAGAGCCCTTGAGAGAGAAATTTCTTGCTGCGAATTCTGTGCTAGCGTTCTTCGAATCCAACCTTCAAGTCTTTCTTCGTAAGTAATTTTGGGGTGTTCTTTCTGTGTTTCTTTTTCATCTCTTTCTGTTTTTCTTTTCTGGGTTTTGTAAAATGACCACTCGTGAGTTTGGACCCCGCCGTCCCCTAGAATTAGGAGATGGATCCACCCCTGATACCTTTGCCGTTTGTAAACGGACGGGGGGAATCTTTAGGAAAGTAGGGCTAGGGTGGATAAGGCTATTCCTGCATAGCTTTTTGTATTTCTGTGAGAAAGACGATTGGGGGCCGTTCGTCCCACCCCGGTTGTGGGAGGCCAAGAGGAAGTATATTTACAACCGTGATGTACTGGTGTTGGGGGATCACCGTAGGCTAAGAAATTTTGTGATGGGGGTTTTGTGCAGGTTTCCCCGCGAGAGAGATCAGGCTTTGAACGCCGTTGAATTAGTGAGGAGAGCGATTCGCGTCCCGAAGTAATTTGTGGCCCAGGAAAAGTGTGAGCGATGGATCTGAACAAACCAATGCTTCGCGGGCACGGGCACGGACTGAATGACCCTTTGGATGTTACGCCCGAGGACCATATTTCCCAATGTGCCCGCGGCCCCTAATAATCCAATTGACTGAGTAGCGGCGGAGGCTGGAGCCTCTGAATTTTGAGGCGGCTGGAGGCGGGAGAATGAGGTGAAGTAACCTGCGCCGTGGTGATTCCACCGGTCTCTTTGGCTCGTCGAGCTCGGAGGCCGAGGAGGATGACCGCGAGGTTGAGGATAGGAGGGCTGCGGGGACCTCCCGAGAGGGCTAATGAGACTACGAACATAGTTGATGCCTTTTCGACCACGACTCAGGGAGGAGATAGTGGTGGCCCACTTGCCGAATAAAGGCGAGGCCGGCTGGCGAGGTGAACCACTGCGTGGCCGCGGTAAGAAAGCCAAGGAGGTGGCTACTATTGACTGGGAGGAGGATATATATGAGGTCTACAACGTTGACCGCAACGCCTTCCGTGTCCGCACCCTTGGGCATGACCATTTGAAGGATAAGGACAAGCTGCGGCCAGAAACCATAGCGAGATGTCGCGAGGACAACGAGCATGCGTCTTCTATGGGGCCCAGTTTGAGAATGGCTTGAGGCTGCCTTTGGACCCCTTCTTTTACTTCTTCCTTGAGTTCAACCACTGCCTGCCCATGCACCTGACTCCCAACGCCATCAGGGCTATTGTGTCCTTCATAGGCATTTGCGAGATTCTTGGGCTATGAACCTACCCAGCCGGGCTTTACGCCTATTATCGAGAACCAAATCGGCGGGGCATTACGAGTTTGAAGGCTAGGAATTACTCTACAGGACCTTCTCTCCCCATCGAACAAATTTGACCGATGGAACCGAGAGGATATTTTGGTCATTGAGTCAATTTGGTTGGCCCTTCTCCAAACCCTCAAGTCCGATCCCGATGAAGGTGGCCGCTAGTAGTTATCCAGGACCCATCCTCGCCGATGCCATGCGATGTGCCTTAGAGAAACATCGGCCACCTATCTCGGCCGCGGGGAGGAGCCCGTTTATGATGTGGGCTCTATCGTTGAAGACGAGCCTCTCTTGATCTACTCGGGGTGGCTCCTCGCAGGGGAGGCGCCCACGTACCCCGAGTAGAAATAGAGCCCTTGCCCGTGACCACGATTGGAGGGTGCACGAGCACTACCAATTTGAGGCCGGCGTAGGACACTGTATCTTTGGGCGCCAGAGTGCGATCCTCCCGAACTCATCGGTCTCGATTCCTTTTGTAAAGCTATTTGCTAATTTATTTTGTCTTTGATTTTTGAGCTGTCTTCTAACCATTTTCTTTTCCTCGAGTAGATCCCGAAGAGTACAATTTCGATGGCCCCCTAAGTCTTTGCTCGAGATGAAGGCCAAAAACATGAAGGCCAACAAGGAAGGCTGCTCTGAAGAAGCGGCATGAATTGGGAGGTGTCCGGGCAAGGACAAGGCTGTGCCGTGATGAGTAGGAAGAAGCGGGGAGCCTGCATGCGCTCCCGAGGTTATCAATACCACGGGAATCTGCCTCCACCCCCCAGGGGTCCTCCTCCGGCCAACGCTGTCCGAGTTCCCTCTCCGGGCCGCACTATCTCTTCCGGCCATCACGTGGATTCCGGAAGAGGAATGAAAGGGATGGGGAGGAGGAAGCAGGACATAGGAAGCTTCGAAAGTTGGGGATGCTCCTCCCCAGGACTACCAGCTGCTCCAGTGTCCTCTCGTCCACCTTCTCCCCCATTGAAGTCAATCTGCTCATTGCTTATCCGGTGGCCCCTCGACCACCGCGAGGAGACTCTGGCCGTCGGAAGAAAGTTATCGATGTCTTTTTGTGGGGGTGGACATTTACACCGTAATTCGGCCCAATGCCTCGGTGGGGATCGGGTGCAGTGAACCGTCTCTACTCCCCAGGACTTCTACAAGAATGTGGTTGCCGAGGAGAATGCCTGCACGCCACAGTGGGGGATATATGCCTCGCTCTGACCGAGGTAGATAATCGTTTTTCTCTTTGCCTTCACCCTTTCCCCTCTTTCTATCTTTGTCTAATTCTCACTCTCCTTCCCCGCAGGTGAGTAATAAAGTGTTGCGAGTGCGGGAGAGGCTGCGATACCTTGTCCGCCGATGTGGAGAATAAGACCTCCATTTTGGCGGCCAAACTCCGCGAGCGGATGCGAGAGCTCGAGAGGGTTGGGACTTTGAACTCCTCCTTGATGCCAAGGATAAAACCATCTCCACCAGAGGCCGACTGAAGGGTTTTCGGGAGAGGCTTACGGAGGTGGAGGAGAGCTTGAAAAGAGCTAAGGGGAGAGGGATGAACTCCGGGGAAGAGGGCGAGTGGGAGCCCGGGAACAAAGAGCTCGTGGCCAAGTGGAGGCCATGAAGGTGACCGTGGACACCTTGGAGAAAAAGGTGGATGAGCTGTCCGGCATTGCTCCCTACAAAAGGTTGGAGGCGGAGGGAAGTCCGCTCTTGATGATGTCCGCAAGGAGCGGTGGAAGAATATAAGAACTCAGGAGTTCAAAAGCGCTCATCGCGGAGAATGCGCTCGGTATGAGGCGAGTCCGGACACGGATTCGGAACTTCGCGGCCGCGGGCAAGTTTTACGTGCGGGAGTTGGCCGTGATTGGCTCTCTTGTTGCTACGAGATGATGAATGCTGCCGGGCATGCGTTAGTTCCTCTGTCAGAGGATGAGGTTAAGGGCTGGATCTGTCGCGGCGGCCTCCTTGCCTCTGTGGCCGAGGTGGCGCCCTTAGCCTCATCGCCGAGCTGGATGAGGCGAGGTTTGGGAAAACCCTATACCCACAGGGAAGCCATAGCTCGCGTCCTTCCAAACGGGCTGCTATTGGTGATCTCTTTCCTCGGCGGGCAGCCCCTGCTCCGGCCTCTGCTTGAGCCTACCTCGACCCATAACGGACTGTTGGTGAATAGACTTCCTTCTCAACTCCGGCCGAGAGGCGGGCACGAAGGTGCGGCCGCGAGTCCACGGAGGCCCCGAGGATCAAGCTCCCTTAGTATAGGTCTTTTTGTTTTTTCTTTTGTAATAGATGGTAGGACCCTTGTAAATACTTATTTTTCATTAATACAAGAATTTTTCTTTCCTTCTGTATTTGTTTTATCTTAATTGCTTTCGTCTTGTAGGCTATTTTGAGTATTTAGCAATTTTCGAGCACCTTAGTACTTGCCTTCTTGCTTCATACTTTTTCCAGCGTTTTTGACTAACAATTAAATTTTATACTCTCCTTACGCGGTCAAAAGCTTAATAGGCCCTTTGCCGCATTCTTTGAGTTTTCCTAACTCTTTATTCAAAACCCCTTGAGGTTTTTAGTGAGAGTCAACCCTATTTCTCTGTGATCGCGTTTGTTTAGCCTTGTGGCAAATTTAGGGGTCTTGACCCCGGTTGTCTATTTGGCTTTGTTAAACTCTTTTGATCACTCCCATCCATTTACACTTATTCCCGGCCTTGCGGCCGTGGTGTAAGTCAAAAGTAACCAAGGCAAGCTACTTTCATAGGGCATGTAGAAGGTGGCCGTGAGGCTATTGTCTACGCATCAGTAGGTAGGAGCATATTTAGCATAGAGGCCCTTTAACCTCGCAGCTGTATCCCCTTATTGGAGGTTCACGCTTTTTGACCCTTTATTCAAAACCCCTTGAGGTTTTTGTGAGGGTCTCATGGCGATCAGTGAACGGGCTTATATGTAGGCCTTTGTCACATACGGGCATACGAGTAACGGCCCTAACGAGGACCTTCGCGCGGCGAGCGGGCGGACTTTCGGTCTTTGTCCCAGCGGCATCTATATCCACTTATTTTTGGTGGTGTCACACGGGCGGGACGGAGTATCCTCCCGCGATCTAGTACGGACGTAATGGCCCTTTGTACATATAGGCTTGCGGATCTTAAAGGATCTTTGCGCATCGGTAGGTAGGAGCTCATATGTTTGCTCTTTAACCTGCGGCATCCGCTTGCGGGCATTCCACTTTAGCTTTTGAAATTTGGTGGGAATAGGTTTTGCATCAAAATATGATGATAACTTCTCACTTATATATATATAGGGGTCTATACTCCCTCAAAAATTACAAAGATTTCAAAAGAAGTATCTTTTAAGGTGATCGCTATTCTAAGCGTGCTTGAGCTCTGCTCCTTCTCTTGGTCGCAATATGTAGGTACCCTCTTTGACAATTTTGGTAACCTCATATGGTCCCTCCCATTTCGGGGACAGGTTTATTGAAACCGGGTTGGGCCCCTTGGACCTCTACGCTTCTAAGTACCCAATCTCCAGCGAAAAACTCCTCTTATTCACCCTTTTATCGTGGTGCTTCTTCGCTTTACGCTTGTAGTTCACCATTTTTCATATGCCCGCATTCTCTTTCCTTCGAGATCGTCCGAGGTCACACCTTACAGTTTGCCTCGTTTTGAGACTCGTCGAAGTATGTGACTCTGTACGAGGGTAGGGCAACCTCAGCTGGAGCCATTGCCTCGACCCGTACGTGAGCGAGAAAGGAGTTTCTCTGTAGAATTTCTTATAGTTGTGCGGACAACCCATAATGCGGTGCAGGCTCGTCCAACCATCGTCCTCCTCGCCCCTCCAAATTTTTCTTTAGGGCAGTCAGGACTAGCTTATTTGCAGCCTCAGCCTGGCCGTTTCCTTGAGGATAGGCAACTGCATATTTGCAGTGTTGTACTTTCATTCTCTCACACTCCGCGGTGAACTTTGCGGAGGGCGAGTGCCATTGTGCGAAATTATTGCTCGGGGAACTCCAAATCGGCAATAGATGTGGTCGTGGACGAAATTGATAGTATTCTCCTCGGAGATGGTAGCTAAGCCCTTGGCTTCTGTCCATTTAGTAAAATAATCCACGGCCACAACAGCATACTTAATGCTTCCTCTAGCGATTGGAAATGGTCAATAAGATCTATCCCCACGTATCAAACGGCCGCGATGGTACTACCAAAGTACGCTCTGTTGATGGTAGTCTAGGAATGTCCGCAAATCTACGGCACTTATCACACTTTCGACGTACTCTTGTGCATCCCTCCTCATCGTAGGCCAAAAGAAACCTTGGAATTTGATTTTGTCTGAGAGAGTGCGAGCACCTGGATGTCCGCCACAAACTCCTTCATGGACCTCATAGAGTAAGTTGGTGACCATGTGAGTTTTGACACATCTCAGCAAAGGCTTGGTGAACGATCGTCGAAAAAGTACCCCTCCGAGGACGAGGTATTTCGCGGATACCGTTACGATGGCTCTAGCCTTTCTTGGATCCTCGGGGAGGGTCTGTTTCTCGATGTAATCCTTGATTTCATCTACCCGAGTCCCTTACTTGATCCTCAGATTGTTTATACGAATTCGATCTATAGCGAGGTCTTTACGAGAACTCAATCGGCAATGTTTCTAATTCCTCAATTTCTTGATCGGTTATTACGGAGAGGAGGTCGGCTTCCACATTATCCTCTCTCATGACTTGGTTCGGCTCATAGTAGGTGAAATTTTTGATGAGGGTTTTGCAAGGCCGCGATGCGAGTTAGTCTTGGGTTGATAGTATCATACTCCCCCTAATTTGATTAACTATGAAATTTGAGAGTCACTATTGATCTCTATATTACTGAACTCCCAAGTCTCTTGCCAATTCCATGCACTGCTATAATCGCTTCATACTCGGCTGATTGTTAGATGCCTCGAACTTGAACCTTAAGGCCCTCTTAAATTTCTCCCCGCGGGTGCGATCGAAGTATGCCCGCGCCACTAATTAGCTTGCTCGCGAGCCGTCCACGTATAAAATCCATACCTCCTCTGGACGCTCCCTTGGGCTGTATAATTTACGTGCTCGGGCTATTTGGGACTTCTTGATTACGCCGCTTTCTTTTTCCCAGTCATTGTCCGCCATTACGAATGATGATTCTACCACAAAATCTACTAAGGCACTGCGCTTTGATTGTCTTTCTCGGGGAGTAGGTGATGCGGAACTCGGTGAGCTCGATAGACCAAGCTAGCATTCTCCCGAGGACTCTGGTTTGTGTAAAACCTTTCTAAGCGGGGCCTCGGTCGGTACGGTTATAGGGTGTGCGAAAAAGTAAGCTCTTAATTTTCGAGCGAGATACAAGCAAGGCGTAAGCTAACTTTTCTATATTAAGATAACGCCCTTCTACGGCGGACAACGCCTTAGATACATAATAAACTGGTTTTGGGAGTTATTATCCTCCCTTACAAGAACGGCGGCTCTTGCCCGGATCGATGCTTGCTAAAAACAGAAAAAAGCTCTTCCCCAGGCCGCTGCTTTGAGTAAAGGTGGTGCCCGAGGTATGTCTTGACTTCTTCAAAAGCTTGATGGCATTCTTGATTCCATGCAAATTCATCAGGCTTCTTCCCCCTTTTAGAGTTTTGAAGAAGGGGAGGCATCTCTCTGGCCCGCGAGATGAAGCGGCCAAGTGCGGTGATGCGACCATTGAGTTTTTGTACATCCTTCACGCAAGCGGGAGGTTTCATGTCCAATAGGGCTTGGATTTTTTACGGATTAGCCTCTATCCCTCTTTGATTGACCATGAATCCGAGGAACTTGCCCGCCTTGACCCCAGCGCACTTAAGGGGATTTAGCTTCATGTTATTGCGGCGCAAGTTTTGAAGGTTTCCTCCACGTCGAGCTCGTGGGAGTTTTCCTTAGTTTTTATAACCATATCGTCAATGTAGGCCTCAAGATTTCTGCCTAGTTGGTTTTTGAAGACCATATTGACCATTCGTTGATATGTGGCTCCTGCATTTTTTAGCCCGAAGGGCATCATTTTGTAACAATAAGTCTTGCCCGCAGCGATGAAAGCAACGGAGCGGACATCTTCAGGAGCCATTTGGATCTGATGGTAGCCGGAGTATGCATCAATGAAGCTCAATACTCTGTAGCCGGCTATAGAATCCACCAATCTGTCTATGCGAGGAAGAGGGAAGCAGTCTTTGGGGCATGCCTTGTTGAGATCCGTGAAATCAACACACATCCTCCACTTGCCGTTGGATTTTTTGACCATAACCACATTGGCCAGCCATTTTGGATAGGTAATCTCCTTTATTATCCCTCTTTGAGTAATTTTCCACCTCTTCCTTGATCGCCATTTCTTTCTCCGGAGAGAAGTACCTTGATTTTTGATGGATGTTTTTGAAGGATGGGTCATCATTGATTTTATGGAGGATCACGTCCTTGCTGATTCCTTGCATATCCTCCACCCTCCAAGCGAACACATCACAATTTGCTCTAAGGAACTCGATGAGTATCCTTCTCTCCTCGCAGTGAATTTCCAGCCCAACCTTAACAGTTTGCTCGGGGAAGTGGGGGTTGATGACCACCTCCTCGAGCTCGTCGTTAGGTTGAAGGTCGCTGATTTCACGATTGTGCAAGGAGTCAATGATAATAGTTGGGGGGTTGACCTGAGCTCCGGTTAGTGTTGCCATAGAGTATATGACATCGCGGTCAATCTCTCCCTCAATTCCTCGATCAATGTATCCTCCCTCAATAGGGGCCAACTGTTTGGATTTTCTGCTCGTCTTGAGCTCCACCTTAGTGGAATGGAAAGAAAGCATGCCAATTGGAATGGGTGGCGGCACAAGTGCTAGGGCCTTCCCTTTCTTTGTTTTGTCCTCGCCCTCTATCTGCGGGCAGGATGTCTGGCCTTTATTTGCCTTTCTCTTCTCCTCGAGTGCTCGGAGGAATCTCCCGGGCTGGTTCTTGATGGTAGCAACCCCGCCCGGGGTGTTAAATTTCACCCTTTGGTGGGGAACGGAAGCAACTATTCCCAATTCGGCCTGAGCAGTTAGGCCTAGAATGGCATTGTATTGGGAAGGAAGATCGACCACCATGAAAGTGATTTTGGCCGTCTTCTGCATGGGTTTTTCCCCAATAGTTACTTCAAACACAATCGTCCCCTTTATCCCCATTGCGTGATTTGTGAAGCCTTCCAACATGCCCGCGTAAGGAGCCAGGTTAGCCTCGGTCATCCTCATGCTAACCAACGTGTGGTAGTAGAGGATGTCTCTGGCCGCGCCCGTATCAATTAGGACTCGGTGTATGTTGGCTCGGTTTATTTTCATTGGGATGGTAATGGGCTGAGTAGAGTAGAGTGAAATAGGGAGGAGGCAAGTTCACTCTTCTTGAACCCTATTTCCTGCTCTTCTTCCGGAGTCATGGGGGGAATCAGAAAAACTTTCTCCAAAGTGCGGATTTGAAGGGAGAGTTGTTTATTGGAGGGAGGCTCCTCGCCAATGAAATGAATGTCATAGTCCTCCAAATCCTCATCATAGTTATCTCTCTCATTCCTTTCGGGGCCACGTGTATTTCGTGCCCGCTGCTGGTTATTATTGTTGGGGGCATTGTTGTTGTTCCCTTTAACCCAGTGATTGCTCCCCGTTATTGATTTTCTGCTGAATTATTCTCTTCAGTTGAAAGCAATCTTCAGTACCGTGCCCGTGATCGTTGTGATACTCACAGAACTTAGCCCTACTCCTCTCATTTGGTTTTCTGAGCATTGGGGGAGGAGGAGGAAAATCTGAGGCTCTCATTATTACCACTCTTGGCTCGGTGAGCTCGGTGAAAGGTGTACTATCCACTGCCTTCCGGAGTTTGTCTGATCCACGGCCTCTGTTTTTGCCCTGATTATTAGTGCGGGCAGGCTCCGGGGTGGTCTCCTGGACTTGACTTATTCTCTCCTTTGCGGAGGCTCGGGGAGCGGGCACGTTTGTCTCTTCGGCAGAGGCTATGGCCGAGGCTCTTTCATACATTTCCTCCACGGTTTTGGCGGGTGGAGGCAAAATTCATCTTGAGGAAAGAGGAGGTGAGGCCGCCCTCAAAACAGTCGATGTCTCCTCCTTCTAAGTTTACAATCTCTTCGCTCACCTTTCTGAACCGAGAGATGTAATCTTTTGTTGCTTCGCCGGGGGCACCTTGACACGGACAAGGTGCATGTCTTTGGTCTAAGCGGGCACACCGGCCAACAAAGGCATTAAGAAAGATGCTCCTGAACTGGTTGAATGATTGGATGGACCGAGGTTTGAGAGCCGGCATCCGGGATAGGGCCTTGCCGTGAAGGTCGCGACGAGGCTTTGCACATCACGGACTCCTCAGGAGAATAGAGCCATTTGCCCTCAAATCGTCCCATATGACTCTTGGCATTTTTGGAGCCATCATAGGTGTCCATCTGGGGGGTCTTGCCCTTCTGAATAGGTGCCCGCGCAATTTTGTCGCTGAAGGCGTCCATGGTGCGGCCACATTTCTAGGCGGCCTTCTGATGGGTTTCCCACATCTTTTGCATGAAATCTGCAAACTCAGGGTTCTGACTATCAATCTTCTGCTTCTTAGCTCGTGGAGTCACGGCCTTCTCCTTGGCCGGAGCCAAGGGTCTGGCTTTGGACTTCGCACGTAGATTGGATTGGGCCTCTTCTCCAACCTCCTCGCTGTCTTCAACTTGCACCACAGTGCGCTTGGCGGGCTTCAACCCGGTTTGCTCCCCTAGCTTGACTAGCAGGCGATTTAGGGGGAGCTCGTTGGGAGAACCTTAGTGACCCCTGAGGGAATTGGAGCCCTCCGTTGGCCTCTATCTCAAACATCTCCAATTGAGCGTCGGCGATGGCCGTAGCCTCTGCGACCGGCTTCTCCTTGGAGGCCGGGATTTGTCCTTCTCGGGATTTGCTCACGGGAGAGTGGAGTGTTTAAGGCGATATTTTTCGAGGAGCTTGGGGGGTTTTGGGCTATTATTTAGGAGCGCTTGGGCTTTTTCCGCTCGGGCCTGGTCTGTCAGTTTGTGTATAGCTATGCGGCGGAAAGGGTATGAGCGGGGAACGGGCCCCATACGGTTGAAAACAGAGGTCGCAACCTTTCCCTTATTGACATTAGAAGGTGAGGCCTGGTTATCCTCCTCTAGGGTCAAATGACCAGCGTTTTGCAATATTCTAGACATGTTTGGAAGAGAAGGAATATGACTGAAAAGGAGAGCTTTTGACAGTCAGTTGTTTAGAATACAAGGTGTTTCTGAAAACAAAGATTTTAAACGGGAAAAACTAATGAAAGTTCAATTCCCGGCAATGGAACCACTGATGACGCCAAGCTTTTCAGGGTCAGGAGCGGTTCAAGGATATCTGGCTAGGATATTTTGATGGTTGGATTGTACCTAGATCACAACACAAATAAGCATCGTTAAGGTCAAAGTTGGATGTTACTCCAACTCAGGCCCTCGGGTGTGAGAGTAATAATACTGAGAAATAAGGCTTTGAATACCTTGGAGTGTGTGTGTGTTTAGGGTTTGAGAGTAATATGGCTTACTCAATATATTTGGAACTTACCTTGCCCAAGGAGACAAAGGTCTTCTATTTATAGGCAATGTAGTGGTGCTTGTTGAGGTAAGCAATGAGATCAGCCCTAGGGGGCACTTTGGTATTTGACCAGCTACACGTGTCCGCAGCTAATTGGCCCTGTCAGGGAGGGAACATTGACTGTCGGAGGGCATGGCCGAAAGGGACATGAGCCGTGTAGATGGCTTGGCGCATTAAATGAAATAGTAGGCGCTCGCGAGCGCATTAAATGCGTGATGAGGGAGTCGGCAACTTGCATGTCAGAGCCAGTAAGCTAACTTGCTCAGTAAGGCTTGATATTAACCGGGAAGCAAACATGTGCCCGTGGTCAACATCGTGGCCGCGATCAAAGGTATTTGACGCGGACACAGATGGAGCGGTCATGCCTCCTGCGAGCATGGGTCCCTGCGGACATACAATCTGCGGGCACGGACCCAACGGTCACAGTTCGTGCGGGCACGAGTATAGCGGTCAGGATCCTTCCGGTCTTTGATAGGATTAATGCGGGGAGGGACGCGGTCTTGACCTCAAGGGCCTATCTGTCCGCGGTCTTCCCCCCAGCGGTCTAGGAACTGCCACGTCACTGGTTCCTTGGACCAGACCGAGCGCGGCCCCGGTCCAGTAGATCCGGGCTCATCACATAATTTTTATGTTTTACCACATGCATTATTAAGTAACAAAATATGAACATTTAAAAAAAAAAAAGACCTTTTAACTTATTTGCAGTATTTTATTGGATTTAAACGTGAACATTTTTTTAATCAAGTAGAAATTTTCTTGTAAGCTCGTTTTCTTTTATTTGATTAATGGCAACCTCGTAACCATCATGCTCATAAATTTTATTGCAGTATTAGAATATTGTAAAATTGTGAACTGGTATGAAGGATGAAAGAAATATTTATTTTCTCTTTCTCTTAATTCATCCGTATACAATGCATGGAATTTATATATATTCCCTAGCTGCTACAAAAATGGAATGGATATTTACAAACAAACAAATCATATGGGATCACTACAATATGATACAGAGATATGGGATCACCACAAATATGATACAGAGATATGGGATCACCACAAAATGGTATGACTGCTGAGATTATGACCGAGATATTCGGTTTAATCAAATTTGATATCTTTCACTCCCCCTCAAGTTGGCGCATGGAGATCACGAATGCCCAACTTGCCAGTTAAAAACTTAAAACGAACCGCACCAAGGGCCTTTGTAAAGAGGTCGGCAATTTGATCATGAGTGGATATTTTGCATGGCAGAATGTCGCCGGACTCTACTCTCTCACGAACAAAATAACAATCCATCTCAACGTGCTTGGTTCGTTCATGAAACACGGGGTTGTTGGCAATGTGACATGCCGCTTGATTATCGCAATGCAAAGGAGTGGCCTCTGATTGTGGAGCTTCGATATCAAGCAATAACCACCGTAGCCAAATTATCTCACTGACCGTACTTGCCATGGCTCGATACTCCGCCTCAGCCGAAGAGCGAGAAACAACAGACTATTTTTTAGTCCTCCAAGAAATTGGCGCACCTCCTAGAGAAATGAAGTATCCCGTGCAAGACCGCCGAGTTAAAAGACAAGCTCCCCAATCGGCGTCACAATATGCATTGAGACGTAAGTCACCTTGGGCAGGTAGAAAAAGGCCTTGTCCAGCCGTGCCTTTCAAAAACCTTAGAATCCGCATGGCTGCTACCCAATGAGTCTGGCGTGGAGCCGAGAGAAATTGACTCAGCTTGTTTACAGCAAATTGAATATCCGGCCGTGTGACCGTTAGGTATAAGAGTCGACCAATCAACCTGCGATATTGTGAAATATCAACGTGTGGGCTTTCATCCTTGGGATCAAATTTTAAGTTTTGTTCCATGGGAAACTCGCTAGGCCGCCCCCCTTGTAGCCCGCTCTCTTCAAGTATATCTAGCGTATACTTACGTTGGCTGAGGACTATCCCTTCCGGTGACCGTGCCACCTCAATTCCCAAAAAATATTTTAAAGGCCCCAAGTCTTTGATGCTAAATAAATCATGTAGGTGCTGTTTGACACGTTCAATTTTAGTGCCATCATTGCCTACGAGAATCACATCATCAACATAAATGAGAGCTGCAACATATGTTGTACCCGTCTTGAAAATGAACAGAGAATGGTCCGCCCGAGACTGACGGAAACCAACAGCTAGCAAAGCCTTGGTGAACTTATGGTACCAGTTTCTCGAAGCTTGACGAAGGCCGTATAGTGACTTTTGGAGCTTACAAACTCTTGTCTCTCCCTCCTTCGCAAAACCTTGCGGAATTTTCATATACACGTCTTCGGTCAAGTCACCATGGAGAAATGCGTTGTTCACGTCCAATTGGTGAATTTGCCAATTTTTCTTTGCTGCCACCGTTAGTAGACTGCGAATAGTGACTAACTTGGCAACCGGTGCAAACGTCTCATGAAAATCTATACCTTCAATTTGTGTGAAACCTTTCGCAACCAACCGAGCCTTGTATCTTTCGATCTCACCATTTGGCTTATACTTTATCTTGTAGACCCATTTTGAATCAACTGCTTTCTTCCCTTGCGGTAACGTCTCGAGTGTCCATGTTTTGTTTGCCTCCAAAGCATTGATCTCCAATTTCATTGCATCACGCCAATGCTTGTGCTTGACTGCCTGATAGTAATACTTAGGCTCATCATTTGATGTGATGGCCGCAAGGAAGGCTTTATGATTAGGAGAAAATCTTTGGTATGAAACAAAGTTAGATAGAGGATGTACCGTCGAGGATTCCGAGTTGGGAGTAGGCGGCGTATGGTCAATGGAGCATGGCAGCTGTACAACGTATTCTTCAAGATGTTTTGGTTGATGCTTGGCTCGGGTGCTTCGGCGTTGGCCTTCATCTTGAGCTTGTGCAGAATTATTTGTTCCAGATTCTTCATTTGTTGAAACATTCTGTTCAATCAACCTTGAGCCATCCGAATTTTGGTGACCTGGTACACCTGCTCCATTTTCTTGCTGTTGGTTTGGCCCTTCAATGGGTATGCTGATGTCCATAAAGTCCTCATCATTTATACCACATGTGTCACGACCCATGCCATCAACTCTAACATTCTCATTTGACTCCTTGAAAGGGAAGTTATTTTCAATGAATTTAACATCACGAGAAACATAAGATTTCTTCGTTTCAAGATCGAACACCTTATACCCCTTTTGAGAGAACGGGTATCCTAAGAATATACAAGGACGACCCCGTTGGTCAAACTTGTCTCCCCCTTTCTTGTTATCTTTTGCATAAACAAGACAACCGAAGACTCTAAGATGATCAAAAGTGGGTTTCTTTTGAAACAAAATTTCATATGGGGTTTTATTATTAAGGACTTTTGTGGGCAAACGATTAATAATGTAGGCAGATGTTAAAACACACTCTCCCCAAAATCTTTTTGGCAAACCCGCCTCAAACCGGAGTGCCCTCGCCATTTCAAGGATGTGTCGATGTTTTCGCTCAACTACCCCGTTTTGTTGTGGTGTGTCCGTGCAAGATGTTTCAAGAACAATTCCATTAGAAGAATAATAGACCATTATTTCATTAGATTGAAACTCCCCTCCATTATCACTTCTAATCCTTTTGACCCTCTTATCAAATTGCGTATTCACCATTTTACAAAACATAATGAGATAATCAAGCACTTCATGTTTATGTTTCATTAAATAAACCCAAACACCTCGACTAAAATCATCGACAATGGTCAAGAAATAATGTGCACCAGAAAGAGATGGTGTTTTATAACCTCCCCAAATATCACAATGAATTAACTCAAAATAAGATTGTGTTTGAATATTACTAAGAGGAAAAGGTAGTCTCGTCATTTTTGCCTTCAAACAAGAATCACAATGCCCATTATCCTTTTCAAAACCACTACCGCATGAAATTATGAAAGTATTGAGAATTTAAAACGGAACTGTGACCTAATCGCTTGTGCCAATCCCGTTGATCAACAGCTGCCACCATAGCTCTTCGTTGCTTTGTTGCCGGCTCCAAATGATAAAGACCATTGCTGCGCCTACCCATCCCAATCAGAGTCCTCGAAGCTAAGTCCTGTATCACACAGAAATCAGGAAAAAAAGTTAAGGCGCAATTTAGGTCTTTAGTCAGTCGACTAACGGATAATAAATTGCATTGAAAAGCAGGCATGTTTAGAACGTTCTGAATTTTAATGCCATTTGGGAGTTCTGCGTCTCGATGCCTTCCACGAGCACTTTGTCTCCATTTGGAATCGTGACTGGCATCGGTGTATTTGGCTTAACCTGTTTTTCAAGAATTTTACCATCGCAAGTGATGTGTTCGCTTGCCCCCGAGTCTATTACCCATGAATTAATATCGTTCACCTTACCCGCCATATTCGCATTGAGAGAACCATCTTGTTCGCCTTTAGATTTGTCGGAGAAGAATTGTGCCAGTTGCTTGTATTGCTCATCTGTGAATCCGGGTATGGGACTGCCTCCCCCTGTTGCCAAGTTCGCCTTCCCCGCCCCTTTAGCCTTAAAGCCGCTAGCTCCTCCTTTCCTTCTTCCTTCCGGGTAACCAATAATCTCGAAACAGTTCTCTACGGTGTGGTAAAATTTCCCACAATGTGTACATTTGGGTTTTTCTTTCCCAGTTGTCTTGTTTTCATCTTTCCCAGAATGCTGCCCTTTGTACACCTGAAAAGCAGCTGCTTCGGCTTCAATTTTCCCAGCCGTAGTGATGCTTTTCTGCTTCTCATCCTCCGAGACAAGGTGGTATGCCATACCTAAATTTATAGCGGGCTTCATGCCCAAGATTTGAGTTTTGATAGTCCCAAAACTCGCATCCAGCCCCATTAAAAACTCGTACAGCTTCTCTCTGTCCCTCATCTCGACAAGTTTCTTCGGAGTGTCACATGTGCAGCCCGAACATTTGCACTTAGGAATTGGTGCGATTGACTGGATTTCATCCCAAAATCCCTTCAATTTTGTGTAGTAGGCGGAAACCGAAAGCTTCTCTTGTCGTGTCATAGCTATGGCACGCTTGAGTTCATAAGCCCTAGGTGCGCTCTCACTTCCAAACCGCTCCCTTAAATCTTCCCAAATTTCTTGTGCAGTGTTGGCATGTTTGACACCTTTATAATTTCTTTCTCCATTGCGCTATTGAGCCATCCCTTCACCATGGCATTGCAACGTCTCCAAACTAACAGTTCCGATCCACCTTCTGCTGGGACTGAAATGGTTCCGTCAACGAAACCATACTTGTTCTTCGCAAATAGGGCATTGGACATCTCATCTACCCAGTCTGCGTAGTTTCCATCGCGAAGAAGGTCGCTCACGAACACCGTGTTAGGGTTGTCTGATGCCGAAATAAAGAAAGGTGACATTACGTCTATGGTTGTTCCACCCGAAGTAGTGGCAGGGACCTCGTCCTTTTTGCCATTGTCGTCTGATGGATTAGTCATGACTTAAAGAAATTGTGCGGAAGCCTAGATCTAACACAGCTCTGATACCATGTAAAATTGTGAACTGGTATGAAGGATGAAAGAAATATTTATTTTCTCTTTCTCTTAATTCATCCGTATACAATGCATGGAATTTATATATATTCCCTAGCTGCTACAAAAATGGAATGGATATTTACAAACAAACAAATCATATGGGATCACTACAATATGATACAGAGATATGGGATCACCACAAATATGATACAGAGATATGGGATCACCACAAAATGGTATGACTGCTGAGATTATGACCGAAATATTCGGTTTAATCAAATTTGATATCTTTCAATGTTGAAGTCCCATGTATCCCACATCAACTTGGAAAATATAAATGATCCACTATATAAGATTGGTTAACCTCACCCCTTAACAAGGCCTTTTAAGGGGATGAGGACCCAATTCTAACATGGTATCAAAGCTGGCCCAAGTTGATGTTGGGCTTAAGTTAACCCGTGTTGGGTGCCCGTGTTGGGTTTGAAGTCCACGTGTAGTGCCAAGTTACCGGCCTACACGTGAGGGGGCGTGTTGAAGTCCCATGTATCCCACATCAACTTGGAAAATATAAATGATCCACTATATAAGGTTGGTTAACCTCACCCCTTAACAAGGCCTTTTAAGGGGATGAGGACCCAATTCTAACAAATATTGTATGTTAAACGAAAGGATGATTTTTATTTTGTTTTGCTCATTTCATTTCGAAATGTTTGTTCCACTTTAATTCTAATTGATTTCTATCGTCAAATCGATTAAGCTTTTATCATAATATTATGAAATTTTAGATATCACTATGCTATTGTTTCATATTTGGGAATAATATTGATAACAATTTTTTGAATTTTATAAAGAAATCTGAATTTTTATAAAATTATGATCAAAGTTAAATTAGGTTAATTATAAATATCAAATTGAGAAAAACTTTTCGAAACAGATCGGAACAACAGATGAATGAAGCACTTTATTCAGCTCTTCGCTTGATACAGTATATATCGAGGACATTATATGAGTGGTGAGCAGTGTTCTAAAAGACCCTGTCTAAGGGCGCCTAGGCTAGGCCCCTCTCCAACGCCTAGTTCTAAGTTCCGCCTAGGTTCCGACTAGTTCCCGCCTAGGCGCTAGGCCCGGCTCCGCCCCTAACATCCGCCTAGCGCTTTTTAAAATCTTGGTGGTGAGGGGAGTGGGCACTAAGATTCAAGTGTATGGGCTTCTTGATCGATTATGTACTAGTGTATACTAACCAGGATAAAGTAATTCATATTTAAGGCTCCGTTTGTTTAGCGTAAAACATTTTTCGGAAAATGATTTTCGGCATAATGTTTTCCGGAAAATGAAAATGTTTTCCGAAAAATAACATAAAAATGAAGTTTTCCCCATTTTTTGGTGCGAAACAAACACCGAAAAATGAGGAAAATGTTTTCCGAAAAACATTTTTTCCCAAACAAACGGAGCCTAAGTTACATTTTGTCCGCTCGGGGACATCCGATAAAATTGGAACGATACTGATGATACTGATATGCTTAAGTTAAATTCCAGTGAGAAAAGATTGGTTAATATATAGAGAGAATGTTACGTTTAAGTTAAGGGAATTTGTTCCATAAGTTCTTTTTGGAACAAATTATTTTTTACTAAGTTTTTCATTGTATTAAAATGATCAGGAAGTTCTTTTTACAAGTGAACTTCCAGTTTTGCCCTCACAATATTATGAAAATATAATACAACATTCTGATTTTTTTATAAAAAAAAAATTTTAAATTAATTTTAAAAATTTTAAAAAAAAATTAATTTTTTTTTTGAAAATATAATACAATATTTTGAATATAATACAGCATTCTGAAAATATAATACAACATTCTGATTTTTTTTTAATTTTTTTTTTTGAAAATATAATAAAACATTCTGAAAATATAATACAACATTCTGATTTTTTTTATTTAAAAAAAATTGTATTTAAAATTTTTTTTATTAAAAAAAATTATTAAATTTTTTTTTAATTTTTTTTTTTTGAAAATATAATACAACATTCTTTGGGGGGGCATTTTCATCCAAAATGACAAAAAATAGATACGTACATTCATTTAAAGGAAATTTATTGAGCATAGATTTAAAAAAAAAAAAACTTATGGGACAATGACCCAAGTTAAATTCCAGTGAAAAAATTGAGCAATATAGAGTCACATTTCAGTGTTTAACCAATTCTTATGCTTGGTATTGAAGGCAGGAAACTCATTTTGGTTTCCAAGAATGAGAAAAGGGTACATTTCACATTCTTTCTCCGGACGATGGTGATGGTTCATTTCCATCATCCTATAAAGCTGAAAATAATGAGAGAAACATACAGGAATTTGACAGACAGTGAAAAATGAATTGTAAAGTCATTTAGACATAAAGTTATAAACCTTCACTTTGATGGAAATCTGGTAAATAAAAGATTTATGTTGGTGAAATAGAGGTAGAACTAGCTTTAGCAGATTTGAACCTTTTTTTTTTTTTTTGATATTTATTTAGGGACGGAAGGATAACTAGCAAAACATAAACTTTGATCGATGTATAGAGTTGTTGGCCCTTGATTATTGAGTAATCAAACTTAATTGTGTCCATTTTAAGCCCCATCAATTTTGATGGGTAATTACCTTTCCTTGTTGTGAGACATTGGGTCGAGCTACCATTTTATTATGTGGTTAGCCAACTGTTAGTTGTTTGATTATGAAATTAATAAATATTGTTTCACAAAAAAAATGACAAATTACAATTTAATGCCTGAATTCATAAGGGGGTATTCTACGTAGGGTCTAACCACTTTTTTTTTACTATTTCAGGGCCTCAAGTTATAAATTTTTCCCCCCTAAAAAGGGCTTTTTACCGAATTCGTTAGAAAATACAATTAAGTGACATGTGTTGTGCACGTGTTTAACAAATTGGTTCAAATTGAGGTTGATTTTCCATTTAAGGGGGTTAAATGAAAATTTCTAAATTGAAAGGATTGAAATAAAATTTATTTTAAAAATACTAAATAATCAAAATTGAAAATAAAGTATAAAATAATAAAAAGCAAGTTAATAAAAAAAATCAATTTTATAAAAAATAAAATTTTCTAAATTAAAAGATTTGAAAATATAATTTATTAAAATATATTAAATAATTATTTTATTGATTAAAAAAACTTTAAAAAGTTAATATTATTAAATATTTTTTGGAAACGAAAAAGAAATAAAAATAACAAAAAAAAAAACCCACCATGAAGTGTTGAATTTTTGTACCCGGATTGGCGAACCACAAGTAATAATAAAGCACTATTATTATTACTTAAGTGAGTAGTACTTACAATAGACAAAGTATAACGATGTAGTGCACACTCTAATACACCTTAACACACTAGATATAACCTCACAAAATAACCACTCACAGATTGATCTGGACTCTCACTCTAGGTTACACACATTTGGGAAAAACCCATCTCCTATTTATGGTTCATTATTTATTTGTCATTTCGTTAAATTCAAAAAAGCCTTATTTATTGTTATATAATAACTTTTCCCAACACAATTTGATTAATTGGGAAATATTTGATAAGGGTAAGGATATTGGGAGGCAAAAAAGGTGTATGTATAGTGATTAAAGAGTGGGTGAGATGATTTTTGTGATTGTGGCGTAGTGGTGTGAAGGTGGTGACGGCAGAGGTGGTGGCACGATAATGATTAGGATGGTGGGAGGCGGAAAATAGGGGTGACCGGAGGATGCGGTGGTGGTGGATGAGATTAGAGAAGGGAGCGCTCTCTCTCTCTCTCTCTCTCTCTCTCTCTCTCTCTCTCTCTCTTAATCCTTTTAATTTAGAAATTTTCATATAACCCCAAAGTCAACTTCAGTTTGTAACGGCACATGTAACTTAATTTACTTTGCTAACAAATTAAGACAAAAAACTCTTAACACGGGCGAAAATTTAAAACTTGAAGCTCTAAATTAGCAAAAAAAAGTGGTCAGACCCTTCGTAGAAGACTCCCTTACCTACGACTTCAGATCCTAAATTGTAATTTACCAAAAATAAATAAAAAAATTGATTTTTTGCTATCCAATTTCCAACTTCTACATTTTGTTGCTATCAGGTGCAAAAATTGAAGTGCTTACATTCTTACAAAAGGTTGATGGAAAAAATAACAATTTCTTTTGAAAATCGTAATGTCCACCCATACAATTCAATTTGACTAATTCACATTTTTCACTATTTCACCAATCAACTGAATACACTATATTTTTCCCATTTCACGCTCATAAAAAATTTCTAATTCTAAATACACTCACTGGTGGTGGTACAGTTAAGGTGGAATAATGGATGATATATGGTAGAAACGTGAATTGTTTGAATTGCATTGATAGACAATACAATTTTCAAAAGTACTCATTAAGTTTTTCATCAATTTTCCTTACAAAAATCATAAAAAATTAAATCACCATATTAATTGCAACAAAATGTAAAATCTGGCAATCGAGTTGCAGACTTGTATAGCCTACCCCAGAGCAATTTGTGTTCAAAAGCTAAAGCTACCGCCATTTGAGGCAACTCACTTCATCAAAAAAGAAAGAACGATTCTGTTATCGGGAATTAACAAATCTTGCCTATAACATATACAAGATCATGAGTTTTAGCACCACCCTCCTCGTCGTGGTTTTTATAAACTCCATATATCTTCTACAGAAAAAGGCAGAACAATGCCCATTGTTATGGCTAAAAGTGAAACTTTACATTTATAATGTTGGCCTCTGGCTTGTTAAGATGCATGAGTCATGACAGAAACTTCTATATAACTAAAATATAACACATTGTTTCCAGAAGAATAAAACAAAACACAGTAACTAAGATAAAATACTAGCTAAACAAATAAATAAAAAATGTCAGTAAAATATATTACAACTCTACAAAGAAATATTTCACTCATGTTGACAGAGTTGCAAAAACCTTCAGACCAACCAGCATAAGAAATGTCATTCATTCACTACATATAATTCTTCTAGCATCAAACCCTCCCAGGGAAAAACAGCTATGATTTCAAAACTAAACATCATCTAACTGAATCAGTCATCAAAACAAGTCAATCATTTAAGCTACGAATCTCTATCAAGCGTCAATCTTGCTGCAAAGATCTATCCGCAATGCAATCTTTGTCGTTTTGTATAGACTTCAAAATCTACGCTAATCATCCCTTTGGAAGCACTATCATTGTCTAACAGCCTCAAAGAAAGATGTTGGTATTGTTGAAGGAGAAGGCAATTGTGACACATATTTGAACTGTTCAACAAAAGCCATTTCAACTCAATTCAGATAAGTGTTATCTAAAAGCAATAATAATATGCAAAGAATCATGCAATGCTTTAGCAAGCACATACCTTGTGTTGCTTGTATTTATCTCTCACAGCCATCAAAGCACCTCCCCTTTTACTCAGTTGCAAATCATGTATGATAAGAACACATTCTTTCAAATCTGCTGGCTCAAAACCTGATTGTTGTTGCAGGGCTGAACTCTGTAAAATGTATATAACTTGTTTATTATTGGTCAAGAGACATTAGCACTACTAAGAAAATAATGTCTAGAAAACCCGCAAAAGATCTTTACCCAAGGATGTGATTTTGGTTTGATTATGAATCTTGAGAGAAAAATGACAGATGCAGCCACCAAAGAAGGCAGAAACTTGAGACAGCTATAATCTAACAAGCTTAATTCTGCTAAGTAGTAACCCAAGAACTCCAGCTCCAAATTCGGATGCTATACAACAAAGCAATAATAACAAGACATCAAAACACAGATCTATATCTTATGCAAGTAAATGAAAAAGCTAGAGATGGTTTGCTTACTTTGTAGTCTTCTTGAGCAACTCTGGTGAATCTCCTGTGAATCATCAGTAAAGAGGTGCAAACAAATCAGACAAAAATATATCTATCAAATAAAAAATGCAATGAAATAAACAGGGAACGAGAAAAATAAATTCTTTGACATGGTCCTCATACCTAAGAAACGTTTTAATTGTTGGATTGCCCATCTCAAACTTGAGAGTTTTTAGTACGTCGGCTTCCATTTTCACAACTTCTTGCTTTGTGTATGTATTATCAGTAATATAAACAAAATCTTCTGCATGAGGAGGGCTGATTTCTTCATATTTCCTGTTTATCACATGAGAAGAAAAAATTCATGAGAAAAAATTGGACCCAAATTACTTAAACAAATCATTAGTCTTGAAATCAATTCTTACGAGGCAATGAGCATTGAAGAGACACCAAGAAGCTGAAGCCTCTGCCTGTTAAGAACATTCAACGATAAAAATCGATCAATGTACGAGATGGTGAGGTAGAGGGTATCTGGTAGAAGCTTGTATTCCTCCGCAACCTCAACCAACCAATCCACCAAAATTCCTCTCATGTTAACTGTCACATCCCTCTGAACTTTCTCAATGTAATCTGACAATGGTCTTCTTCTTGCCTCCATCTAAAATCATTAGCCAAAATCATTAAGAATATCACATTTTACGATACAGTTACCAAATTGATCCACTAGTAGATAACCAAATGTGAACAATAGTCAGCTCACATGTAAACAAATAGATCCACTATTATATGACCAATTATAGCAAATGTAAACAAATTCAATTCAATTGAAAGATTCCTTTGTTGGTAAATTGCTTTCATCTACAAAAGTTATTAAAGCTCAAACCAAGTAAGCATTCCACATTTACTCCCAGAACTCGTTATATCACTATGAAACAAACCATTTGAAACCCTAATTGGGAAACCCATAAAATTGATGCATGACATATACCATTGCAAAATGAATGCAACAAAGTAAGCCATCCCCAACCCTTCAAACTTTTCACGAGCAATCTAATCAAAACACCCAATCATGCAAAATAACAAAAACCCTAATTTACCAGTGTCAATATAAGAAACTATGAGGAAATCATAACCCTTAATCAACCCTAATCATAGAACCAATCCACAGTACCCAATTTAAACCAAAACCTATCATAAAGACAATAGCTTAAACAATCTACGATAACCCAATCAATTAAACCAAACAAACAAGAAGAGGGGCATACCTCCATGTTATGAAGATACTCATATATATCAGAAACATAAGCCTCACACATCTGAGGGTCATCACATTTCTCATACAAATCAACCCCAGGTGCTTCTTCCACAACTGTCTTGACAGCCTTCTTGACTCGCTTCGACTTTGATTTCAGCTTCGCCGGAGCAGCCTCATCGGAAGTCAGTTTCTGATTCAAGTGCACATTTTCATAATTAGGAAGCTCACCCAAAACCACCCTTTTCTTGATAGGCGGTTGTTGTTGTGACTCCATCGCTTCTGCCGCCCTCTTCTTGGCCAATCGGGTAAGCCTCACACGATTCTCCTGGTCGGCCATTTTAGTAAGGAATTTGGGTTCGGCCAGACCAGAGAGAGAGAGAGAGATTCTTGCTACGTCTGAGAATTGAAATGAGAATCAGGTTTTAATGGAGAAAGAAGCCCGCCAGTTTGAATTGTGTTTCAAAATTTGTACATTTGATTTTCAGGTTATGTTTTTTCATTTTTGAAATGAAATGGAAAAAATAAAAATTGAAGTTTAAATAAAATTGGGTGAAAATGGGTGGGGTAAAAACAAGATCCAGATTTGGATTTGGCTAAATTTGAATAGTAGCGCCAAACTTTGGGCGATTTTTTGTTTAAAACGAAATTTTGATTTGGGTGGAGCGAGCGCGGTTAGTTTAGTTTAATTCCACCATTTGGTTGCTTTTCCCCCTCCCCTAAAAAGTTTGTCAATTTTGTACTCTCGCTCGCCCTCCGAAAATAAAATTAATATTAAAAAAATTATCTCAAAATGAATACTGTATTTAATTTTCAATTTTTTAATTCTAATATATACTCCCTCCGTCCCACGTGATAGTGGACTAACTTTTTGGGTGTAGGAATTAAGAAAAAGTGATGTAAGAAAGAGAAAAAGTTAAATGTTGTGAGTATGAAAAATTAAATAGGAGAGAGAATGAGTGGGAGAAATAGTGAGGAGAGAGAATGTTGTGAGTGTAAAAGTGAAGTATGAGAAAGAATGAGTGGGTGAAATAGTGAATATTCTTTGCCATTTTGGAAAGTTTGCATTCACGTGGGACGGATCAAAATAGAAATAAGTTTGCATTCACGTGGGACGGAGGGAGTATATATATATATATATATATATATACTTATATTAGAAAAAACCCGTGTCCAAGGACACGTTTTTTTTTAAGGGTAAAATGGAAAAGGAACAACTTAGTGAGGACAAAATGAAAAATTTGGCATTTGATACTGTTCATTCAACTGTTCACCCTTGTTGTGTTTTATACTGTAGATATTTAGAGAATTTACTAAATCTTTCATAATCAAACAAACAAGAAGTATTAGTTCCCACATGCAATCATGACAAAGACTGCGTCTTATGAAAAACGCATTTTTTCTAATGATTAGAAAAAATGTGTTTTTGAATTGGCTGAATCGGACTGGTGATATTTTTGTAAATAACTGACACTTATTTTATAAAGCATGGTGACATTTTGTAAATAATTAGAACTCCGGACGCACTACTAGCGTCGTTTATAAGGAGTGTCAGCACATGTACCTCCTGACACTAAAAAAAATTACAACTAGCATTAATTGGTTTAGGCAGTGTTAGCGGTAAAGAGTATCAGTGTTAGTAAGAAGGAGTGTCAATGTATATACCTGGCACTTAGAAACTCTAACGCTTACATTAAAATGATACAATCAGCGTTAGTTACAAAAGATGATGAGCACTACTACATGCTTTTCTCATGGGTCAGCTCGCTAGCCCGCCCGCTTGTCGCCCACCAACCAAGTCTGTGGACCTGGCTTGTGTATACCAGGCAGGCCATATCTTGGTTTTTAGCCACGGGCCGAGCCAAGCCTAGCCTGCATGCTTTTATGACCTACCAAGTCTGCCCTATTGGTGACAGTGTGTATGCTTTTCTAGTAAAAGTGAGTGTTATTGGGCGCGTGCACTAAAACTGACATAACTTTTTACTCGGGATGAACCACGAAACGCACAACATAACAAATCGAAGGAAATTTCAAGACCTAAAAAGGTTATGGGCCCCGTGACATAGGGTTTATAATGTGATGATCATGATTATTTTTTAAATTCATTATCACTCAATTCTAATTCTAAGGATTCAAATTTAATTCTTATGGCAAGTTTGAGAAATTTTTAAGTACTATATGTGTAAAACATGTTAAATACCATGTTGATATGTGCATTTGACACTACAAGAAACAGGCTTATTTACGGCGAATTTTAACCGCCGTATATAGAACGCGCCCCGCCGTATATGTCATTTACGGCGGACTATCCGCCGTATATAGTGCACCGTATAAAGCATCGCCGTATATAGTATATACGGCGGATATCCCGCCGTAAATACTATATACGGCGGATATACAACTGCCATATATAATTAAATACAAATACGGCGTCTTATGGACCGCCGTATATAATGAAATACAAATACACCGTATGTATAACATATGTATTTAAGGAAGCTTTTTACGGCGGTATATGACCGCCGTATATAAGAATATTATATACGGCGGTGTATATCCGCCGTATATAATAGACGAGTCGTCCCATTTGCACCCCACCCAGATTCCCTCGTCCCCCCTTTGGGGACGAGTCGTCTGTTATGCTTATATACGGCGGATGTAGGGATCCGTCGTAAATAACAAGTTATGAGACGAGTCGTCCAATAGAGCACGAGTCGTCCCATTTGCACCCCACCCAGATTCCCTCGTCCCCCTTAGGGCACGAGTCGTCTAATGGTCTATTTACGACGGTTTCACAAATCCGCCGTAAATAACTATAATTTTTTTTCCTACCAGCTCTATATAATTCACTTTCCCCAAAAATACACCCGCAAAAACCAAATTCAACATGTACACACACAAATACAACCTGTATATAACCAAAAATACACCCGCATAAACAAAATTCAACCTGTATATAAAATAACTAGCTAGGCTTCGTGAATGTATATACAACATAATAACCATTAACACAAAAAAGATAGTTGCATGTATCCAAAACTCAACATATACAAAATATCAATGTTTACAATCAACAAGCTGCATCCTGAGAAAACATACCACCGCCTATTCATTACTGCCATTTCCACGCTGTTGCATAAAACAACGTTTCAAATCTTCTATCTCTTGGCGTTGAGTCTCAAGTTGCTTTTGAAAATCTGTTTTGAGGGATGACATCGTCTCCTCAAGTTCAGCAATACGGGCTGCAGAAGCGCTTTGAGAAGTTGATGCTTTACCAAACACCCTAGTTTTGGTAAGACCTTGTCCCATACAGCGCACTCTCCCATGATCATCATTTCCCATAAGGTTTGTGAATATCTGTTCTCGCTTGTTGGGAAAGTTTTGTTCTTCCTCTGGTAGCTCTTCAATTGCATCATTTAACATTAACTGTAACAAAAAACAACATGTTCAATACAATTATTTTAACTTTGATTAATATTATGAAAATGAAGTTAGAAATGGAAAAAGTATTCTATACAAGAACAAAACTGAAACAAAAAAGCTTGAAACTTTAACTTACGATCATACGAGAGGTGGTTTCGTCTGCAGCCTGACCACTTCTGAAAACACTTGCTTTGTCACCTCCGCGAGGAAACGACCTGTCAAGCCATAAGCAAATGGTCAGCACTCATTATTGAGATACCATTGGCAATGCAACTCCAAAACTAGTTGAAATGACCTGAGCTAAAAGAATAATATATTGGAACTGTTACATTACAACTTTACAAAGTCTATCCACCAGTCTAAAAATGGAATAGCTATGATTTATGATACAAAAGAAGCAGAACAAATACATATTACAATTAACAATATTAATATTCAACCATACAAAATAATAAGTTTGATTGAAACATGAAACATAAGTAATAACATTGTCTTAGTAATAGTAAGCAAATAAGATCTAAACAAATACATATTACAATTAACAATATTAATATTCAACCATACAAAATAACAAGTTTGATTGAAACATGAAACATAAATAATAACATCACTGAAACATAAACAAACTTATCATTATGTTCTTTCTCTATAAGATATCATTGATTACGAGGTAGTGTCTCCCTCAAATGTGCACGATGCATTCTGAGCATATTGGAAATATGAATTAAGTATTATTTTAAATATAAAAGATATAAGGAATGTAAGCCTCATGTAAGGAATCACTTACTCTAGGTATTGTTCAACATTTTCAGTATTGAAAAGCACATATCTATGCGCTTGTACTCGTGTGATGTGATGTAATCAAGGCTAATTACCTCTTCTTTTCCTACAAAGCGGCCTAATTCGTCACCTTCATCATCATTTCTTCTAGGATGATTGGACTTTGTCTCAATGTCATCCAAATATTGCGTACAAAAAGTCATGCATTCTTCAGCCACAATTGCCTTAGCTATGGAGGCCTCGGGGTGGGCTTGATTTCGAACATATAATTTTAATGTAAGTAGAAACCTACAAAAACATTTACTTATGCTAAATCAGATGTAAAAAGGAATTTAACTTTTTTCAAAGTAAATTTAATATGGATGTACCTCTCTATCGGATACATCCAACGAAATTGTATTGGGCCTGCTAGCAAGGCCTCCTCGGCTAAATGCACCGACAAGTGCTCCATAACATCAAAGAAAGCTGGTGGGAATATTTTCTCGAGAGCGCATAGTGTGTCAGCCATCCGATCTTGTATCTTTTCGAGATCAGCAAGTGTATTCACCTTTGAGGATAATTGCCTAAAGAAATTTGCCAACTCAATGATGGCTTTTACAACAAAAGTAGGCAATGCTTTTCGAACAGCTAAAGGGAGTAGTTGTTGAAGCAAAATATGACTATCATGGCTCTTAAGACCCCAAATAGTTCTTTCCTCTAGATGTACACAACGAGATATGTTTGACGAGTAGCCATCAGGGACTTTGACTCCCTTTAGAACTTTCAAGAATGTGTCTTTATGCTTCTTACTCATTGTGAACTGAGTCGGAGGCATAATTTCTTTGCGAGATGGAAGCATTTGTAGATGCAATGGTTTCCGAATGTTAATCTCTTTTAGGTCTCTTCTTGCTTTGTCATTATCTTTTGATTTCCCGCAGCATTCCAATGTGAGTATGTAGCACATTATCACACATATTTTTTTTCAATGTGCATAACATCAAGATTATGACGAACATGATTATTTGCCCAATATGGCAACTCAAAGAAGATACTCCTCTTTTTCTAATTGTGACACAATTTAGGAACCTTTCTCTTTCTCCAACTTGGCTTGTTGCTTCTCACCCTCTTCTCTTTTCCTCTTTTTAATAACATCTTCTATTTTATACTCTGTTTCCATATTTTCAACTTGTTTAAGCAATTTTGTTCCAAACAATAACTTGGGCTTATCTCTTACTTCATGAGTACCATCAAAAGAGCTTTTATCCTTACGAAAAGCATGACTCCTAGGCAAGAAGCGTCGATGACCAATATAACAATACTTGCCACCATGATCCAACCATCGTGCTTGAGGTCTCACATTGCAACAAGGGCAAGCATATACACCTTTAGTGCTCCATCCAGACAACATTGTATATGCAGGAAAGTCATTTATTGTCCATAATAGTGAAGCTCGTAAAGTAAACAACTCGTTCCTTGATGCATCATAAGTTGATATACCATCTTCCCACAATTCCTTCAACTCATCAATTAACGGTTGGAGATACACATCTATCTTGTTGTCCGGCCCTTTTGGGCCTTGAGTAAGCACCGAAAAGAAGAAATATGGTTGTTTCATGCATAACTAAGGTGGAAGATTGTATGGCATAAGCACAACCAGCCAAGTACTGTGAGATATAGTCGTTGTTCTGAAAGGATTAAATCCGTCAGATGCTAATCTCAATCTAACATTCCGAATTTCACTTGAAAATAATGGATAACGTTCATCGAATCCCTTCCACGCACGAGAGTCTGCAGGATGCCTCAGCACACCATCGTCTATTTTTTTCTCGGCATGCCATCTCATGAGTGTCGCGGTCTTAGATGACCAATACAACCTTTGCAACCTTGGCTTTAAGGAAAAATACCTTACTTTCTTCATCGCTATCTGCTTGGGAAGTTTATTCTTGCCACTTGTTTCCGCACCTTCACCTCTACCCCCTTCTTCTCGTTGCTTATATCTAGAGGCTCCACAAATTTCACATTCAGTAAGTTTTTCAGTTTCATTTCGAAACAACATACAATGATTAATGCACGCGTCCCATATTTTATAACCGAAACCCAAATCTGCAGTCATCTTGTACGCCTCACGATAGGAACTTGGCACTTTTGCTGACTGAGGCAATGCCCTAATAAATTTTTTTAATAAAGAAGTAAATCCCTTATCGGCCACTCGATAATTAGCCTTCCAGTGCATAAGTTCTACAATAAATGAGAGTACTGTAAACTTATCACACCCTTCCCACAAGACTTGATCAGCATCTCTCAAAAGTCTAAGAAACTTTGCGGTGTATGCATCTGATTGTACGATTTCCTCAATTCCTGGCTGGTTACTATCCGGCATACCCATCCCTTCATGTACCATTCGCCTCATACAATCTTGCACGCCCAATTCAATTTCAATGCCATCTTCGATTGTCCTATCATTATTATTCTTATACGCCGAAATGTACTCTTTCCCATGCCTAGTCCAATTCTTGTAATCTTTTTGAAATCCCACTTCAATACAATGTGATTTCACGGTTGTCTTTTTGGTAACGATTTGCGCATTTTTTACAAGGACAATATATTTCTTTAACACCAACAGACTTTTTTGAGAATGCAAAATCGAGAAAGTTGTCAATCCCAGACATACTCATTTGAAATCCGGTTACCCAAATCAATCCAACTTTTGTCCATATATGACTTGATATTTTTAACGTCAAAATACAACCTATATTTATAACCGAGAGACAAATTTTAGAATAAAAATAATGATTTTAGAATAAAAATAATGATCAGGTAAAGATGCATCACCAGTCTACTTTTCATATAAGTCGATCCTATACTACCAATCCCTAATCAAAACATAGCAACCATAAACAATAAGAACAATTTTATATAAATATAATGGCAATCCGGTTATAGATCCATTCACAAATAAGAGATCCAAACAAGTAGAGTGTTGAGCATTCCTAACGAGCGCATCACAAACCAAACAAGTTTTAACATGTGCAACGACAATACTTTGGGTAACAAATGCAAGCGGGATGACTTGAACCATGACCTTACCATGTCAGAGGGGGGGGGGGGTTCTGAAGGGTTGAAGCAAAAGAAACGGGAAAAGATTGTAAGATCAATGAAAGAGTATGTCCGAAATCCAAATTAGAGAAAGATTTTTCTAAAACCAAACGATTCAAGCAAATTAATGTTGTACACCATAAATTTTGACTAGTGAAAGATTTTTCTAAAACCAAAAGCAGTTCTTTCCTATGACTTGCAACAAATTCATATTAGTTCGGTTTTCTACTCTAGAATATTATTGATACAATCTCTGACATAAGTTTCAAACTATTTATAGCCCACTATTGTACAAGTCGGAACAATCGTTAACTACCTCATTACTCTTTTCCTAATTTCACCGGTCCATTCTAACATTCTCATATCGGTTACAGTCAGTAACAAGTCTTGTATCGTGCTCAATTACTCTGAAAGTAAAACATGATTAATATGTTTGCTTTCCTCTTTGCATTCAACTAATGATTACACACACAACAGACGACATTTTCACCATATCAACTTTTTCCCCTTCAGTTTTAGGGGGTAGACATTGTTTTAAACGGGTTTGCTTATCCTCTACTAAAGCAACACAATGACCCTCACCTCAGCACCAGCAAAATAATTGTTAATGGAGATCAAAAGCAGGAAATCATATCCCAAAACAACTCACAGGTAACAAGAGAATTGAGGGGATTACATGAAGTGGAAACTAGAGAAAATAAAAAAAGGGGAAACAAGAACAATGGTTACCTGATTCGTCGTGAGCTGGAACTCCCCAAAACTTTCTCAAATCCAAGCACTATCCAACAAAAACCGAACAACGGAGGTTTCAAGAACACGAACAACGGAATCATGCAAGAACCCACCAAAACCAAGAAATTAAAAGAAAATCAAAAAAGGGGTATACCTGATTCGTTGTTGATCGACGGTCGGCTGTGTCACCGGCGGCGGTCTTTGCCCTAGAGGAGAGAGAGAGAGAGAGACAGAGAAATAATGGTTATTTGCGCCAACTGAGAGAGGAAAATTTTGGGTTCGCGGTATTTATTAACATTTACGGCGGATATTATACACCGCCGTATAAATAGCCGTATGTAATAACTATTTACGGCGGACGCGTGTTAACCGCCGTATAAATAGCCGTATATAATAACTATGTACGTATATAGCTTATTTACGGCGGCTTAAGCCGCCATATATAACAAATATATACGGCGGTTGTGTATACCGCCGTATATATTTGTTATATACGGCGGACGTGTATCATCCGCCGTATATATTTGCTATATACGGCAGACGCGTGTTACCCGCCGTAAATAAGTGCCGTAAATGACCAACTTTCTTGTAGTGTGAGATACGAAGTGGTTACAATATTAACTTAGAGTAAATGTATATTGATGGGATATATGTTCAGAAATGAGAAGACCTAATGCTTCTTATCATGTTGTAGTGAATTGAAATGTAAATGAGAAAGGAAGGTTGAAATTTATATGAGTTATGGGATTCTATTTAATTGGTTGACTTTTGGGTTGATTTAGGTTGACCCGGTTTGAATTGTATTGAATTTAAGCGTACGGTGGTCACTTTGTAAAATTTAGAAATGTAAATAAATTTCAGAATATTGTTTTGAGTTAGACGTGATCACGCATTAGCTCAAATTATACATAGTTCGACTCTAGATGTATTTTGGTAACATTGTCTGAATGTAATATTATGTTAAGCGTGATTACGCTTAAATGAAAATTGTCCCTCTACTCTGTTTGGCCCTATTTTCATCCTAAAATTTCTTGAAATTTCCCGTAATCCCCTGAATAGTTCTACATTGATGAATTTAGTGAATTTTAAATGTGAAATGGGTATTAAATGAGCATTTTGATTACTTTAAAGGACTTATTCAATAAATGAATGGATTGCAACAAAAGTGATATATTTTCATATTTCACAGTTTAGTCATTGTAATCAAATTCGGTTAATTCAATTCGTCCAATAATTTAAAAGTTAACAGAATATAAATAATTAGTAATGATTAATCTTGTGTTAACACTATTAATACTAATCAAAGATGATTAGTTAATATAATTGATGATGCCAAAATCGTCAAAACAGCCCAAATCCAAGCGATGATTGCTCCGGTGATTGCAAGGCCTGAAAATAAGAGAAAACACGTAAACTAAGCCGGGGCGGATCCGGCTAAAGGCCCTCCGGCGTGAGAGTAAGTTCACGGTTTGTATATGAGAAAACAAATGGACAGAGTTTTCCCAATGTAAAAAGTAACGTACCTAATAATGAGCCATGGGGCTTGTATTTATAGAGATGGATTGATAGAATCCATGTTGAAATAAACTTGTGAAGAGATAAGATGTAATCCTAAGAGAATTACATCTGTTAAGGAGTCATTGTTTGACTTGTATTGGTGTAGTTGGTTACAATCCTGATTGAATCATGAATGTGTAATCCTTGTTGTATAAGGACTGTATATCCTGCTAGCCGGAACGCCGAGGAACACAAATGTTTTACCTCGGCTTTGGTAAATAGACCGAGGTAAATGATTCTGCTTCCTCGTTATTTGGAGATTGGCCGACACGGAGAAGTGCCGGGGTAGATGATTTTGCTTCCTCGTCATGGTGATGAAAGGCCGAGGTAAGAACTTTTCTTTCCTCGTCACTTGCGGCATGACGACCCAAGCATGTTGACCTAAGGCCGAGATAAACTTTCCTCGTCATACAAGGAAGACCTTACTCGGCCCTGATACTTGGTTAGGTAATATTCATGGCCCAATTCAATTAGGCCCAGCTTGAGCAAGCCCATGCTCGTATCTCGGTTTATACTGTTCAGTGGCCCCCGACTTTCTAGCTCGGATTAGGACGAGTAGAAAGTCACCTCGTCCTCGGCATATGGAATACAAACGGGTTTGACACGTACCCTCGGCGTCGCTTCATATAACTGACGGTTGCCATTCTGGGGTCCCCCCAGTCTTGTCACGCCTCGAAACCGTCATTTCGCATTTAATTCTTGGGGCGCCAGATCCGGAATTTAGCTTTACCCACGGGTTTGACCCGATTGAGGGAGTATAAAAACTAAAACCCTTGTTATTTCAATCTTTACGAACCCCAAATACTTGAGAGTGAATAGCAAGAAAATTCTCCGCGACACAGTTCTTCATTCCCAGCCGGCGAACTCGTTTTTCCTAGCGAAGTAGCTTCCCGTTGTGATTTCAACAATCTCTTCAAACTCGTGTATGAAATTTCTCCCTTTTGTGCATTTTGAATCGATTTCCAGCTTCTTAGGGTTTGTTGGGAAGAATCTTGAACATGCCAAGAACAGGCAAACCACCATTGTTAAAGAATGAAGCTTTTCTTCATAAATTCAAAAAACTTCAAACCTTTGATTTTCTTTGTATTTTATATGGACTTTCTTGAATATTGAATGAACTCCCCCTCTCATTTTTGATTCCCCTTAGAAATGGCTCGTTCTTGGGACCATTCTCCCGATTCCGTTATGGATATCATACCGGAAATCTCGAGGGTCTATCGTAGAGAGAGGTCCATGGTTGATGCTCACCCTGGATGATGTAAGCAAGCAGTTGAGAGGTTATGGTCGAACTCGTCTGTTCCTTCAATACCCTGATTCCACAAGAATAGATAGGATTGAGTCTGGTTCACCCAACATTATAGTTTTTGAGGATAGGGCTGAGATGATGGAGCACATCGAGCTGTTCTACCCGGCCTCTGATCGCGAAATGCGTGAGCGCCTGAGAGGTACGGCTCCCTCCTCGGCCTTATTAAATGACGAGGAGGGGAATCTCCCTTCCCCGTCCTAAATCAGCCATGGACGAGGTCACTAATTTTGTCTCCTCGTCTTTATGCAGATATGACGGGAAGAGAAGGAGAACCCTCCTCGTCTACTCAAATAGTTGATGCTTTCATGGAAGAAGCACAAGCTGATGGCCGCCTGGCCCGAAGAAGAGGAGGCCGAGGACGAGGAGGCCAAGGATTAGGACAAAGACAAGAGAGGACCCCAAGAGCCGGGGATCCCATGTTGGAAAAGCTGTACTCCAAATACGGGGTAAACAAAGCTGAGTACAAAGCAACTTATATGGGCCATATGGAGCTTAAGATGAAGAAGGAAGAGGACGACTTTTATTATAACCAAGACTTTGTCCATTTCTACTTCAAACAGTTTCAACAGGAACTTCGTCTTCCCTTGGATCCCTTCATCTGTGAATTTTTGGACGATGTGAGGGCGGTGCCAGCCATGCTAGGAGCTAATGGTACCCGGGTTCTTGTCAGCTTCATTGTCCTCTGCCGTAGCTTAGGGTACGAGCCGACCATGGGAGCTTTTAGATATTTCTACAATGTTCAATTTGTCAAGGAGAGTTGGCTCCTCGTCATTAAGAGCGCATCCAAAAAGCCGAAGCTGCTCCTCCCTATGTCAAGCAAAGTTGCCGGCTGGGATAACCATGTTATAAGGGTTGAGAGCCGCCAAGGATGGGAGTTCCAGTCTCCTTGTAGGGGTCCAACTTCATCCTTTCCCGTCCAACAATATGAATGGACCCAGGCCTTGATTAAACGCCTAGAAGCATTTGCCGAGGTGGGGGTCCTTGACTGGTCAGTGGTTGAATCCTCGGACCATTATTATATTCAGGCGGGATTGATGCCGGGGAAGAAGGATGGGGTATCTCCCCTTGTCACCGTAAAGAGGGGGAGACGCTTCAATGACTGGACTGTTCACCCCGGCTTGGTATTCCATGAGGATTGCACTAGGTGCAAGACTGAACGTCCCCGGGACCAGTATCTGGATGATATAGACATAGTTGGATGTAAATATTTAACTCGTGGCACTTAGTTATTCTTTTGGATGTTCCTTATGCTTGTACTTATCCATTTTTTCCTTGTCTTTTCAGTCTTAACACCCGAGGAAGAAGCAGCCCTAGCCATGGAGAGACTTAGTCCCCAAGAGCTGGTGAGGAGGATGAGGAGGCAAAGCAAGAAGTCTGCCTTGGTGGAAAGGAGGGAAGAGGCTAATGCCCGTAATCTCGTGCTCAATGTTCAGGGTGACCAACCCCTTCCCCTTAAATTACACGGGGAGGTAAATGCCGAGGAAGCGGCGACTGACGAACAAACCAATCCATCAACTGTAGAGGGGCATAGCCTCCATGTTGATGCCGAGGAAGAGGTGGCCGAGGAAACTGACCTCGTCCAAAGGAGATCAGGCTCCAAGAGAACGCCAGCTGTTAGCGCCGAGGAGCCTCCGGCTAAACGGGCAAGCGTCAGTGGGGCCCCCAATGTTTAGGCTCCCCCTCCCTTAACCATTCAAAGTATCAAAACCGTTGAGGAGGCCGACGAGCTGGCCAAGAGCATGTCCCTCAACGTTCCCCGTCTTAAGGGACTTCCTCTGTTGGCTAGGGAGGGACCCTTAGTAAGATTGGGCCGAGCTCCCATTCAAAGAGCTATGGACGAAGATGCCTACGAGGCATTTTGTAAAGAGGCTCCCAACGAGGATACCTTGCTCTGCCACAAGGGACTCTTAATCGCCGAGGTAAATGTTAATCCTTTTCTTGGTTATTGCCCTTGATATTTGTTTGCCTTTCTAATAATGATTTCTCTTTCAGTTGGCTTCTGTCACGGCGTATGAAAATGTTTTGGCCAAGAAGAAGGCTAGGCGCCTGAACGAAGCTAAGGCCGCCCAAGAGAAGAGTGAAAAAGACAAGGCTTCCTTGGCTAAGCTTTTAGAGGCCAAGGATGCTGAGCTTGCGGCGGCCAAGGCCAAGGTGAAGAGGGCCGAGGACGAGAAGATCAAAACCGAGGAGCATCTCCGGCTGAAAAATGAAGAGCTTGCTACGGCAAGGAAAGAAAAAGCCGAGGTCCAAACTAGGGCAGAGGAAGCTGAGGCCCGGTGCAGAGGGTTGGAAGCTACCCTCCCGGCTAGGGAGGAAGAGGCCGTTGCTCGGTTCAAGGAGAGCTCGGCTTTCAAGGAGTTGATGATGGCCAACTCGGCCTTTAGAGAGGCCGTGGACGAGCAGACGGCCACTATGTTTGAAGATGGCTATCTTCATTTGGCCCGGAGCATTTTGGCTGATCCTTCCACCGGGTTGGACATCAATAAGGTTGCCCAGCCTAATTTGCAGGATCAATATGCCGAGGAAGTCGTGGCTCTCCACCACTTGTCCCCTTTTCCGAAAGCAACTTGGAGATAATGGCCGCCAAGGATGCTCAAGCTTGCAGGGAAGTGTGGAGGCCGGCCTCTGTTGTCCCCGGCAATATAAAAGACCTGGTGGAGGCGATCCAGGATGCTGAAGAGCCCGAGGTCATGGAAGCCGAGGTGGAAGGAGGGACCGAGGAAACTAATGCCCTCACTGAACAAACGGTCCTTCCTCCCCCTGGCACTATCACAGAAGACTGGATGGAAAAGCCTTTTGATGACGGGCAACAGTCTTAGGATAGCTTCCTTTTCTTTGTTTTCTGTAATAGATGGTAGGACTTGTAATTTTTTGAACATCAATGAAAATCCTTTTGTCATGATTCATGTTATTTCCATAACTTGCTCATATTTTTGTATGCTAGGCCGAGGCACTAGACTTAAGAAGGTGGGATCCAAGGAAGGTTCCTTGCTCCCAAATGTTGGGCAAGTGGTTAGGCCGAGGAAATACTCCTCGGCTTTAACTATACCCTCAAGTTATTTAGGCCGAGGAAGGTTTCCTTGGCCGTAAATGTGTTGTAATCCTGAATCAAAGTGGACTCATGGTAGGAGGTTTGTTAAGCCATCAGGCCGAGGAAAATCCTAGGTCTTGGCTGTTTAGTATCCTAACTCAAGACAGATGTGTGTTGTAAGCCATCGTGCCAAGGAGGTCCCTTGGTCTTGGCCGCTGGTATCCCGAATCAAGGTGGACCCTCGACAGATGTGTGTTGTAAGCCATCGTGCCAAGGAGGTCCTGGTCTTGGCCGTTGGTATCCCGAATCAAGGTGGACCCTCGACAGATGTGTTGTAAGCCATCGTGCCAAGGAGGTCCCTTGGTCTTGGCCGTTGGTATCCCGAATCAAGGTGGACCTCGACAGATGTGTTGTAAGCCATCGTGCCAAGGAGGTCCCTTGGTCTTGGCCGTTGGTATCCCGAATCAAGGTGGACCCTCGACAGATGTGTTGTAAGCCATCGTGCCAAGGAGGTCCCTTGGTCTTGGCCGTTGGTATCCCGAATCAAGGTGGACCCTTGACAGATGTGTGTTGTAAGCCATCGTGCCAAGGAGGTCCTCGTCTTGGCCGTTGGTATCCCGAATCAAGGTGGACCCTCGACAGATGTGTCAGTAAGCCATCGTGCCAAGGAGGTCCCTTGGTCTTGCCGTTGGTATCCCGAATCAAGGTGGACCCTTGACAGATGTGTTGTATGTAAGAGTCGTGGATACGCCCTCATCTTCTCGGTGTCTCGTATGAAGAGTTGATAGTTGCTTTGCATGCTGGGAGAGACTGCTTTCATAAAACTGAAATGCGATTACAACGAACTGCAATCCTATCAACTAATCAAAACTAAAAGACAGGAAATAAGAAACTAATCTGTTGTAAAATAAACTAGACTAGTGATAGTATTTTCTGAGGTTGTCGGAGTGCCAGGGATGCTTGAGGTCCTTCCCCTCCTTGGTCTTCAATCTCTAGGTCCCTTCTCGAATGACTTGAGTGATGATATAAGGACCTTTCCAATTTGGGGAGAGCTTGTTCTGTTCTGCCTTTCGACCAGTAGCTTCAATTTTTCTGAGTACCCAATCGCCTACTTGGAATACTCTTCTGATGACCCTCTTATCGTGATACGCCTTGGTCCTTTGTTTGTAATTCGCCATCCTCATCTGTGCGGCTAGTCGTTTCTCATCCATCAGGTCCAGGTCAAGGAGCCTATTGACCTTGTTGACTTGCTCATCGTAATGGGAATTTCTCACCGTAGGGATGGCCATCTCCGCTGGTGCCATAGCCTCGGAACCGAAGGTTAGTGCGAATGGGGTTTCCCCGGTTGGCCCCTGGGTGGTTGTGCGAACATCCCATAAGGCTAGGGGAAGTTCGTCCAACCATCTACCCTCGCGTCCCTCAAGGTTCTTGGTAAGGGCGGTTAGGACCCGCTTGTTTGCCGCTTCGCTTGGCCATTGCCTTGTGGTCTCGCTAACCGAAGATTTTGCATGGCGGACTTTTACTCTTCCCAACTCGTAGTGAATGCCGTGGAGAATTGCCCCATGATCGTAGACAATTGTATGTGGAAGGCCGAATCTCGCACCCGTATGTTGTCATGGACAAAGTTGATCGCGTTCTTTTCCGTTATCTTGGCTAATGCCTTGGCTTCTATCCACTTGGAGAAGTAATCAACAGCTACTATCACGTACTTGCAGTTACCACGGGCGGGAGGGAAGGGTCCGATGATATCGATCCCCACATATCAAACGGCCACGTAGGTATTACAAGTGTTTGCTCAACCTGCCGTAGTCTAGGAATGTCGAGAATCTTTGGCACTTGTCACATTTTCGAACATAGGCGTGCGCGTCTTCCCTCAGTTTGGCCAATAGTACCCTAGTGATATGATTTTGTCGCCTAAGGTTCTCGCCCCGGTGTCCGCCGCAAACACCTTCATGTACTTCTGCCAAGAGGTTCTCAATTTCCTTGGGATAGACACACCTTAGCAGGGGCTTCGTGAAAGATCTTCTGTAGAGGACTCCATTCATCACCACGAACCTTGGGGACCTCTTTTTGATAAGCTTAGCTCGAGCTTCATCTTCGGTAGTTTTTCCTTCTCAATGTATTCAATGTAGTCATCGATCCAAAGATCTATCTTCTCCATCTAAGAGCATGATTTGTAGTCTTTCGTACGCAGTTCCTCGGCATAAACCACATAAGGACCGGTCTTAGAGACATCCATGGTAGCCATTGGAAAGAACGTCTGCGACTTGGTTATCTTCCCCGCCAATTTGTTTGAGCTCGAAAAATTCCATCTTCTTCGTCATATCTAGGACCAGTCTCTATACTTGGCAAGGGTGGGGTCTTGGGCATTATACTCTCCCTTTACTTGTTTGACAACGAGTTGGGAGTCGCAGAAGGCCGCCACCCTAGTTGCTCCATGAAGGAGGCTAATTCAATGCCAAATATTAGAGCTTCATATTCCGCTTGATTATTGGAGGCAGGGAACTTGAAACGGATGGCGTCTTGCGTAGTATATTCTCCTTCCGGGCTTGCTAGCACAATTCCAGCCTCCGCTTCGTCCTTGGTGGCCGATCCGTCCGTATACGTGATCCAACAGCTGGATGGGAGTTCAATGGGAGAGTCTTTATCCTCTCGGTGCGTTTTGCTTCCTAGAGGTGGGGAGATGCTCACCCATAAAGGCAAGCCTCGACCATGAAGTCAACCAAAGGCTGTGCCAGAGGGTCTTCCTTGGTTGGTAAGTGATATCGAACTCGGTGAGAGCGATGGACCGCTTAAGGAGACGCCCTGAGCCGTCCAACTTATGTAGTATCTTCTTCAATGGTTCATTTGTGTACACGGTGATAGGATGTGCGTAAAAATAAGCACGTAGCTTCCTTGATGCAATGACTAGTGCGTACGCTATCTTCTCCACATTGAAGTATCTCGCTTTCCACGCGATAGTGCCTTAGAGACATAGTAGACAGCTTTTGAATTCCTTCATCATTTCGAACTAGGACAAATGCGACAAAGATGATCAGCTGGCGCTAGGAAGACGTACAGATCTCACCCAGTCGGATCGCTAAGCAAGGGAGGGGAACCCAAGTACTCCTTCAACCGGAGGAATGCTTCGCAGCATTCAGAGTCCAGGAGAAGCTCTTGGTACCCTTCAATACCTTGAAGAAAGGCATGACTTTTCGGCGGATTTGGCGATGAATCTTCCAAGTGCCGCGATTCTTCCATTAAGTCTTTGAACCTCCTTGATGGTGGTAGGTTCCTTCATGTCAACGAGCGCCTTGATTTTTTCTGGGTTTGCTTCAATCCTCCTTTGAGATACCATGAAGCCTAGGAACTTTCCTACTGTTACTCCAAACACGCACTTGCTCGGATTTAGCTTCATGTTATTAGCTCCGGAGGTTGTGAATTGTCTCTTGTAGGTCGGGAACGTGATCGCCTTCCTTGGTCTTTATAACCATGTCATCAATATAAGCTTCCATGTTGCGACCTATTTGGCTTGCAAAAACTCGATTCACCATTCGCCGGTATGTAGCACTCCGCGTTCTTGAGCCCAAAAGGCATCATGATGTAACAGCAATTACCCCTGTGTGTTTGGAAGGCCGTCTTCTCAATGTCCTCTTCCGCCATTTTTATCTCGATGATAGCCTCGAATAGGCATCTAGGAAGCCGAGAGTTTGATGTCCAAAGAATGGAATCAACCAACTTGTCAATTCTAGGAAGAGGATAGCCGTCCTTGGGGCAGTGCTTTGTTTAGATCAAGAAAGTCTATGCACATGCGCCATTTCCCATTTTGCTTCTTCACCATAACTACATTGGCCAACCAAACGGGGTACTTAACTTCACGAATTATTCCGGCACTAAGTAATTTCTGCACTTCTTCTTTTATAGCTTCCTCTTTGTCCCTTGCAAAATTTCTCCTTGTCTGGGAGATAGTCTTTGCCAAAGGATCAACTTCAAGGCGGTGGAGAGCTACTTCTTCATTGATCCCCCTCATATCTTCGACTCTCCAAGCAAAGACGTCGAGACTGCTTTTTAAGAGGGAGATGATTTTTTCTTTCTCTTCTGGAGATAGTTGGCCCCCGAGCTTAATTTTTTGTTCAGGATAGTCAGATTGATGACTATCTCTTCCAGTTCGTCAACATGCTTCATTTCAAGACCGTCACGGAATTCTAGAGACTCGATGATGATCTCTCTAATTCTTCTCCCTTCATTGTCATTCACGTTGAGGCCCTCTTCCTCCATAAGTTTATCAACATCTGGGAGACTGACCTTCCCTAGGTCGTGGTTGGCCCCCGAGTTCTGGCCGTTGAAGAGAACAGGGTTTTCTTCTGATATGGACCGAACTATGCCTAGGTCATCTGCAATTTCTTGGACCATAGGGTCTTCCACAGTACAGATAGGAATATGCCTTGGTCATCTCGCAATTTCTTGGACCATAGGCTCTTCCTCCTCCGCAGCACTTCACGAATATAGCTCATTCTCGGGAGCTAGTTTCGGTGGTTTTCTCGAGACTTGGAGATCTTAATATTTTCCTCGGGGTATCTATCTCCACACTTTTGGATTTCTTTCGCTCTTCACGACATGTTCCAAGAAGTCCTTGGGGGTGGCCCTCACGCATCCAATCCCCGCCCGGTGGGGAATTTAACTCGTTGGTGGGGAAGTGAGGCCACCAAATCCCAAGTTTGGCTTGACTTGGAATGCCTATGATCGCATGGTAATCACTAGTCAAATCCATGACTACAAAATTGACTCGTGGCTTTGGCTAGGAAGGGATGATCACCGACTTCGAGTTCTAGCTCCACAGCTTCCCTTGGCTCCAACTTTGTGATTGGTGAATCCTTCTAGCCTTCCATGGTAGGGTTCCAACATGGTGTCTTTCAAGCCCATCTCGTTGGAAGGCCGAGTAATACAGATGTCACGGAGGCTCCCGTGTCAACAAGAAGTCTTTCGGATTCGACGTTGTCTATTCGGCCCTTTATCACCAAGGGTTGTTCACGAGCTGCTCGGCTTCCATCTAACTCATTAGGAGAGAAACTAATGACCTCTTCCGCTTTATGGATCCAAGCAGAACATGATACACTTTGCTCGGCTCGTGGATCCGGTCCCTTAGTTTTCTCGGTAGATGTTACCTCTTCCCGTATCACATGCAACTTGGCCCTAGGAGGCCTTCGGTCTTCATCCTCGCTTTTGTCGTCATCTTCACTTTCCTCTTCCTTCCGCTTCCGCTTGTTATCTTTTTTCATAACATAACGGTCTAACTTTCCCTCGTCGACCCATTTTTGGATTATTTTCTTGAGGGCCCAACAACCATCAGTGGTGTGCCCGTTGTCTTTGTGAAAATCACGTATTTGTTCATGTTACGAGGGAATTTTGGCTTGTCGGTCATTGGTTGAGGTGGAGGAAGGTTGACCAGCTGCATGATTTCAGAAATGGGCTTAGTAAGAAGAGTGAACTCAAGCTTCTCCGTACTCCTTGTTTTGTTTTTCCCTTTGGAACCCTTGCCGTTTCCATTACTATTCTGGCGGTTGCCTGTCGCCTCGTTTCTGTCTTGTCGCCTCCCCTCTTCTTTGTTTTATCCTCACCATGGAAATGGCATAAGCTACCTCAGATAGCTCTGACTTTGTTTGAGGTTCCCCGGCCGAGAGTTCATAAACGAGGGGACCAGATTTTAAGCCGGAATTGAAACAAACAATAACTTCCCTATCGCCGAGGCTTTCTTCAACCCGGTCCGCCATTTTTCGGAACCGATTATAATAGCCGAGGGTGGTCTCTCCCTTTCCTCGCTTCAATGTTGGCCAAGTCGCCCGCCTTATCTTCCTCTTACCAAGAAGTGAGCAAAGTGGTCCAAGAACATTCTCCTCATGCCTCTCCAAAGAATCGATGCTACCTCTTTTAAGCTCACGGAACCAGTCAAAGCTGTTCCGAGAAGGTGCTCGCGAAAGCTTTACAGAAAGCGTGTCATCGCAGTGGTGAGGAGATTCATAGTTTGTTCAAAACTTTATACGTGGTCTTTTGCATCGTAGTGCCATTGTATTTTTCAAAATTAGGAAGCTTGAGGTGGGGATTAGGTGGAGTCATAGCTTATCCTCAAAGAGAATGGACGTGTTGCCCAATCATAATCATCGTCATTAAACTTCTTTCCCTCTCCATGTCATCCAGCCTTTGCTTCAACAGCTCCCATTGCTTGGTTTCCACTCCCTTGTCACACGCTTGAGCGGGTGCTTCGTTGGGAGCTTCTGACGGATTTATCCTTGGGGCGATCATTCACCCTACTGTGCTCTGCGTCATGTCGGTGGCTTTCCCGTTTGGAAGGAGCTCTGTCACGCCTTAATTCCAGGTCTTGACCGCCAAGTATCATTCTGTACGGCTCTGGCGTCCTCGGCCTTGCAAATTCTCGATGCCGAGGACGAGGGGAATCTGGTCGACGAGGTCTAGGAGAATTTGGTCGACGAGATCGGGGTGGCGTGGGATGCCTAGGAGCCATGACAAGACGAGCAGGGGATAGGCGTCTGTTCAAGCTGAGTCTCGTTCTTAGGTCCCTGGAATTTACTTCCTCTTCCCTAGGAGTTAAGTGGCTTCTCAAGTCGACCACTGGAGCTCTCTGCTTACTGTTGTGCCGAGGATGAGGAGAATCCCGGGGGGTTGGCATTGGTAGGTCCTTGGTCTTGAGGGGAGGAGGTTGTTGCTCATCCTGTCCCTTTTCGAGGGGGTTGCCCACAGATGGCCTAATAAATTCAGCCATGGAATGTTCGGGGTCTAATTGCAAGAGAGCAGCCTGTGTTTCATACATTCTTTGCAATGTCTCCATTTGCTTATGCAACAAAGAGCGTCGGTCAATGAGTTGACTTCCTCCAGCCTGACCGGCGTCGGCATTCTTTGTTTTCTTCCTTCCCACTTGCTTTCCACGAGCACGAGTGGGACGAGGAAGCTCAGCACCTTCTCCCTCGGCATTCACCTGACCCTTGGAACGAAGGGTCATGGAGAGGGGAGGAGGGGCATCCGCCGAGGTAGAGGAGGAGGAGGAGGCGCCTCTCGGCTCCCCGTATTCGCACCATTCACCCGGGTTGGGTCCTCACCGTAACACTCGTAAACCGTCCGTCCATTGTAAGCCAACAAAGAAATTACCAAGTGTAAATTACCAAAAATCACAATTTCAATAGAACCAAATTTATGGCCAAAATTAGGGCAAATTTTGACCACCAACAAACAACTCATTGTGATTTTTTCAACACAGAAGGATTCAAGCCAAACTGGAGCGAAACTTCACGCTAAAAATGCCTCCAACGGAATCGGGTAAAATCCTGTTGAAATTTGCATTCCGGCGATTTTAAGAACAGAGTTTCAACGATCCAAAAATTCCGTTAACAGAGAGAAAAATACAGGCGAGAAAATTGGCTTTTAGCGAGAGTTTTCCAGGCCAAACAAAGGGTGTTTGAATCGATTTCCCGGCAATGGAACCAATTGATGATGCCAAAATCGTCAAAACAGCCCAAATCCAAGCGATGATTGCTCCGGTGATTGCAAGGCCTGAAAATAAGAGAAAACACGTAAACTAAGCCGGGGCGGATCCGGCTAAAGGCCCTCCGGCGTGAGAGTAAGTTCACGGTTTGTATATGAGAAAACAAATGGACAGAGTTTTCCCAATGTAAAAAGTAACGTACCTAATAATGAGCCATGGGGCTTGTATTTATAGGGATGGATTGATAGAATCCATGTTGAAATAAACTTGTGAAGAGATAAGATGTAATCCTAAGAGAATTACATCTGTTAAGGAGTCATTGTTTGACTTGGATTGGTGTAGTTGGTTACAATCCTGATTGAATCATGAATGTGTAATCCTTGTTGTATAAGGACTGTATATCCTGCTAGCCGGAACGCCGAGGAACACAAATGTTTTACCTCGGCTTTGGTAAATAGACCGAGGTAAATGATTATGCTTCCTCGTTATTTGGAGATTGGCCGACACTGAGAAGTGCCGGGGTAGATGATTTTGCTTCCTCGTCATGGTGATGAAAGGCCGAGGTAAGAACTTTTCTTTCCTCGTCACTTGCAGCATGACGACCCAAGCATGTTGACCTAAGGCCGAGATAAACTTTCCTCGTCATACAAGGAAGACCTTACTCGGCCCTGATACTTGGTTAGGTAATATTCATGGCCCAATTCAATTAGGCCCAGCTTGAGCAAGCCCATGCTCGTATCTCGGTTTATACTGTTCAATAATAATGTTTATTAAGGCTAATTAGTGTTAATTAGCCTAACAAAGTTAAAAAACTTAACAGAATCGCATCTAAATGCCCCAGATGGGTTATAATCATTAAGGGGTCGTTTGATAGCCCTTCTTAACATTGGATATGATTATTAGTTTAATAAGCTTGATGTTTGGTAGATTAAATGGAACTGGTGTAATAATCCTAACAATTCGGATAAAACCTCTTATCACCTCTTATCCCCTTCATATTTATCCCAAAAAAAGGGTGATATAATTAATCACTGGAGGAATAATCTCATGACTATTAATACATGTTAATCGTATCAGTCTACCAAATGAGCCCCAAAGTGTTACTTCATGCTTATTAGTGGGGTTATAAATACCCATTTTCTCTCCGATTATCACTCTTATCACCTTCTACACAAACTAGGAACACACACTAAATCCCTAAGAGAGAGAAATTTATGTTTCTTCTCCAAATTGAATGTCCAAACTTAGGAATCTCATCAAATGACCTTCATCAAAGTTGCTCTACTCATCAAGAGAAACCTAGGGAGCTAAAAATATTGAAGTTTCCATGGTGGAAATTCTCCAATATGTAAGAAACCCTATCTTACACTTGTTTTTCATGATTTACATGGAATTGTTAATACCTTGAGCTTATAATTGATATGATTATGATTATAGTTAGTAGAATTCATGACATTCATATTGTTATTAGTGTTTTTAGTTATTAGATACTATGATTATGGTATTCATTTATGGAATTGTGATAGAAACTGGACAAATGGGAGTATGAAATAAAAGGAATTAATGGGTTGTACATAGAGTACAAGTAATAGTGTAATTATTTGAATGTGTTATATATGAATATGAAAATTGGGTGTTGAAACACTTGTGAAATTGTGGGTTATGAAGTGGATTAATAGATGAATTGAGGTTGATTAAGAGGTGAATGGAATTTGAAGTTCATAGTACAAGTGTTGTTGATAGTAAGCATGGCTTGTATCATTTTTTTGATATCTATTTGAAATGATAGCGATTCAATTAAATGATGAAAAAATAGGTTGAGTTCGAAAGACTGTAGATTGGTGTTCAATTGTATATGAATTAGATTATGGGTTGTATGATAAATGATAAATGACAAATGAAGAACACATTTGAATGTCAACTTAGAAAGGTCATAATTTATTCAATTTGAGTTCGAATTAGTAGATTTTTAGTCTATCTAGACTAAAATTAAATATGGATTTGTAGTTAAGTTGTGAAACTAGTTGAAAATTATTGGTGGTGAGATTACATGAATTAAATGTGATGAGTTTATGGTTATGAAATGATAAACCAAACATGGGTATGTTTTACGTAATAATCTTTTAGCTTGTGAAGTTAAATGAATATATCAATGTTTATGATTGCTTGAGGTTTATGCTCAAAATATCTAAATAGTAATGGTACTTGTAAATATCTAAGAAGTTTATTAGTGTTTTTGGGTGTAATTTAACTCTAATTATATGGGTTAATAAGATAGAAATGTTACATAGTTACGTAATATGAGTGTTTATAAAATTCTAAGACATCACTTGTACCTTGAGTAGGAGAAGAAAAGATATATGAACTTAATAAATTCTCAATTTTGAGTTAAAATGTATTATACTTGTATAATACAAGTGAGGGGTCAGACTATTAAGCACAACTAGTATTTGAAGTAAATAAACATGAATATTTCTCTGGGTATAAAACCCAATATTGGGTAGGTTGTTGTAAGAGATCCTAACTTACTCTTGTATTTCATATATTTCATGAATTGTGTTAAAGGAAAGTTGTTATTGTTGAGTTGAGCCTTTGATATATAAATGGTATAAATGGGAGTTTAGAAGTGATAATTATGAATAAATGTGTTTTGAGTATATGAGTTCAAGTTGTAAATAACGTTTTAGGGACATAAATACCATGGTTATGGTATTAAGTGATATAATTATAATAGAAAATGGTACATGTGGAGTATATAAGTGATAAATGGGTTAAGAGAAATATAATGGGGAAATATCATGATGTAAGTCATGATGTTAGTATGACTTGTACCTTATGAGTACATGTGGGTTACTTTTGTAACCTTTATAGGTACATAGTATCTAAATCTATAAGAAAGGGTATATATGAGTGATAAGTGATTATTCACTTAAAGATGAGAAATAGGTGGAATAAAATACAATTGTTATAGTTAAAGTGTAAATATTGACACCATAAGTAAAAATGCTAAAGTTTGTGTATCATAGGATAAACTAGGACCAAATTGATTATAGTATAAAGTGTGGAATTATGATTATGATATAAAAGGTATATAGTGATTAAGAAGTATGGAGTAAGTTGTCATTCAAGTGATGATATAAATAAATATTGAACACTAATCTGATGTGAGATTCATTATGAAGGGAATAAATACTGAAAACGAATTCGATGTGAAATTTACTATATATGGAAAAAGGGGATGGAACATACATCATCTAGTGATATACTCCTAACAACATCGGGAGTATGATATAAATAAGTAAAGAATACAAATCAAATGTGTGATTCACTATATAGGTATTTATATACAGATGAAACATACACCATCTAATCTAATGATACTTCTAACAATATCGGGAGAATAATATTAATAAATAACGAGTACAAATTTGATTTGAATTCATAATATGTTTATATATATTATACATTGATAGTAATATAAGTCTGTATATAGTGATACTTGTTTGAATCCGAGTTATATATTCTTGGGGAAAATATCAAAAGCAATAGAGTTGTACTAAATGTCATGACTTAAATGGGAAATGTGATATTATTGTAACATGTATATGAGAAAAGGTTAAAAGGGTTATAAATGTGAAACGTAAATTATATGAAATGAGTACCATATAGGGATTATTGTGGGTATTGTCTATAGAACACAATTATTAATTGAGTTAGATATATTGATTGTAATTGAGTAGAGCAAGTATTGATGTTTAAAAAAGGATATGGCTTATGTTTTTGTTTTAATGGGTATTAAAAAAAAATGAGTAAAATGATAAGACTACAACTGAGATAATATTTACATTACGAGTGTTTTATTGTTTTTATGGTTCAATATTTAGCAATTGTACAAGTTCGAATATTTTTATTTCTATCAACCGTATTCTATTTTCTTCTATTAAATGATTCTGGATAATATGAGCTATAAGAATTTCTTACTAAGTTTTACTCATCCTTAATTGTTTCAATGTTGAAACAAGTAGGGTCTAACTAGAGAACACAAGAAACATCAAGTGAATATAGAAAGGGAAAACAATTGGGTAGTATTGCTAGAATTTATAAGTCATAGGTTATATGTATGTGATGTTGCCAGGAATTTCCTCAGCGGCAACACGACCGTCGTAGTCAGAGATGGACCGCTCCGGCTCCTTCTTCAGTCCTGCACAGCCACAAACGTGAACTAAGCCGGGGGCGACTCCGGCGTAAGCCCCTCCGGCGTGAGGATAAGTGTTTGCTTTTGGGTTGTAAATAACAATAGAGAAAGGTGTTTGTGTGTGTGAAAATGAACATACCTGATTATGAAGAATACCTCTCATATATATACCCCTTCCCTCGTGCCGTGCACATGACCTCCTTACGTTCCATGCCTTCTTACACGTGTCACCACTCAATTGGTCTATTATAAAGTAAACTCTTAATACGTGATCACCGATCCCAATGCATAACCGTTTAATGGGTCCCATTTTATAGATATTTATATGCCGCCTCTTGCAAACCGTATCAATCTGAGATCCATCTCTCGCCAGGTTAGGTAAATCATAGATCGTGTCGCCTTATTATAATGCCTCGCATCTCCTTTTTCGTCATTATCTCGCCGGTTTGCCTTACTTATCTCGCCATGATCTCCACGATATATCGCTATTATTGCCTTGATCTTTTCTCTTTTGTTGACCCTGGCGGGATACTTCCCCCACATTTTCCTGCGATCCATATTTGGGCCACCTTTATCTTTATCTTCTTTTTGGGCTTCATCTCGCTTTGGGTTTATTTACTACTCTCTCGCCACTGGACTTGGATCGGGCCCAACCATTATTATTAAGCAGCATCAGAAGCCCCTAAGTTTGAGGCGAGATTCATTTATGGTCTCGCCAAAAACTTGATGTTCACTGTCTCAAGTTCTGGCGACATACCTTCCTTCTTCCAGAAGCTTAAATGCTCATTATCCTATTTATATACGTGTCATCTTCCTGGCGAGCCCCTATAATTCAATGTGCCGTCATTTGGGAACTGTGCCAAATAAAAGGGAAAATTTAAAACGTTTTTAACCGTCCCATCAATCAATTTTTTCAAAATCCCTCTTACATATAAATTCCCCTTTCTCTTACCAGATTCATTTTTTATTTTCTTAATCTTACCTTCAAACTCCGGCGAACTGTTACCTCGACTCCGACGAACTTTTCCTCCTATTTTCACCGTTTATTTCCTCCAAATTCCAGCGAACTGTTTCCCAAATCCAAATCCATCCGGCATTTACCATTTGAAGTTGATTTTTGAAGTCCCCTTCATAGTTTCTAAAGATTGTTCCTTTACTTTCGGCGCCCCTTCATTTTTTCCGACAGTTCTTCATCTTCTCCGGCTGATCTTTATTTTAGCAGGTAATTTTTTCCAAAAACTTTTCATATTCTTTAAAACCCCATACTTTGATCTTTTATTTCTGCCGATTCGTACGAATCTTGTTATTCCTTTTTAGACACCTCTTTGACTTTATTCCCAAATTACCCTTTATTGACGAGATAGAAGTATTGTGCCAAGTTAGTTAGGTATAGGGGTCGCCAAGTTTCAGGTGATTTATACAGGTGCCTACGATCGGCTTGGGCGAGATTGCTTGGGGTTGATATAGTTAGGTTTATTAGGTGAACATATGGTGGATCTCTAATTAACTGACTCTCTTGAAGTCCAAGGCCGCTCTTTTCTCCCCCTTCAGCCCCTATGTCCCATATTTTTACTTCCAACAAAGAACTGTTCCGACTTTCGAAAATAAATATGACTCCATCTTAATAAGCTCATCTGAATTCCCCTGTATCGCTGACCCTTTTTCCCGAAAGTAGAATGCATTATAACTCTGCTCTTTCTTCTTCTTCTTTCAGTGATTCCTGCGAGATGGCTAATCAAAGAACTTCATCTCCCGCAGCAACGTCAAACAATCCTCCTCCTACAAGAGTCCGAAGTCTGAATTTGGCTGAAGGTAACCTCTTTATCAATCCCGCTCATACTGAGGCGGGATCTTCCGTTGCTCCCGACACAAGCTCCCTCATTCCAAACCCTATTACTGATTGGCACAGATTCTACCATATAGACCGTTCTATTTACCACATTTCTGACTATCAAGGAAGTACTTCCCTTGCTCATCTGCGACAAATGCGAGATGGTATAGTTATCTTTCCTTCACAACTCAAGGCTGGCCTTAGGATTCCCCTTGATCCTTTTCTATGTGAAATCCTATATAAAGCCCAAGCCATGATTACTGAGATTCATCCCAATGCTATTAGGATCATTACCTCTTTCATTGCTGTTTGTCGCGCCTTAAGAAGAGAACCCACCGTTACAGCATTAATTAGCCTTTTCAAAGGATACAAACAAACCACCAAACTTGACGATGACACAGAAGAAACCCGCCTATCCCTTCAATATCATCAAGGCCCCAAAATTCTTACTCCTTTGCCTACCAAAGTCCATAAGTGGCTGAGTGACCCACTTTTCGTTCTTTCTCGCGTCGGATGGTCTCATCCGGCGGACCTCGATGCCATAAAACCCCACATCGAAACCCGAGATGCCTCCATGATTAGCGACAATTCCCTTTGTACCGCCATCCGTGCCCTCGTTACTCTTCCTGCTGATTCTCCTGACAATACTCCCCAACCTCTTATTTCCTGGAGGGGTATTTTGCGAAATAGATCTCTTCTTGATCAAGTCGGGTTAGCAGACAACTTGCCTGTTGCTCCGTCGCGAGTCCCAATAATTCATACCAATTTTGATGGCTGGGAGCAACATACTGACAACAAATACGCCCACGAGTGTCAGTCAAGTAAGGGTACCCGTAATTGCCCCGCTATGAATGTCGTTAATTGTATGTCCCTCTTTAACCTTATCTTCCTTTCAAGTTGGCTTATTTTCGAGTGATTTTATTTTTATATTTTCTTTTCCTTGCTTCCAGATCACCGAGCCAAATCTATGGAAAGTCGCCAGCGTGCCAACCGTGATACAGACGAGCGCAGGTAAAGGATAGCTCTTACCCGCAATGCTTCTCTTCAAGCTCTTCCTGATAACCTTCCACTACCCATATCACTTGATGGCAATGATTCCGAGGAGATTGCTCGAGAAAGATCTCAAGGTCCTTGTGACCCAAAGGCCAGAGCTAAACCTACCCACCCAGAGAGCCGCGCCAAACGACAAAGAAGGATCGCCTCAATTCACTCCAATGTTGCATTTTTTCCTCGAGAGATTATCCCGCCCAATCCTGCTATTGCTCCAGCTCTTCCAATCACTCAAGTTCTTCCACCCCCTCAAACTAATGTATTGTCCATCTCCGTTCATCCAACTGGTGAAAATGTCATCTTGCCAACTTCTATCCCGCCAACTATTGTCCAAACTGAAGAAACTATTGGAATTCCCCTTTCCGATTCTGTCCGAACCAACTCTTCTGCTCAAGAGACTACTGTTATTGAACCCACTCAGGATGATGCTCCCCCGACATCCCACCATGTAGAAATCTGCAATTTAACCAATGTTTCTAGTTCTCCCCCAACTCCACGCGATCCCTCTACTTTTGGCAATCCCGCTGTTCCCAGCTGGCTTCAAGAGGATTTCGAGATGCCTATTGACTTTGATGGGCTTCATGAACTGAGCCGGGAAGCTGCTAAGGTTCCACGTCTGACGGGATTGATTAATGAAAATCGCGGGGTTGAGGAGAGTTTGATAGGAAGTTCAGCTTTGGCTCGTGTTAGCGACCCTATTCAAGTGCAGAACGTGGCTGGAATGAATGTGGACCATGCCACCTGCCAAGCCGGCATTCATCTATCATTGGTATGTTATCTTTCCTTTCCTTGCTTACTTTAAACTTTTGTTCACAGTTATTTTCAACTTTTCATTTTCTCTTAGGTTGGATCTTCCATCATGGGGATGAGCGAAGCAATCACTCGCCTTACCAAAGATAACAAAACTTTGAATCTCTCTAACCAGTTCCTGAGGAAAGATAAAGAGACCCTTCGCGACAGATTGGGTAGGCGGGATGCTACCATCGCTACTATGGGAGAAGAGCGAGATAAATTGAACGCTGACTTATCCATCTTACGGAATCAACTTGAGCTTGCCAACACTGAACTTAATGCCGCCAAACTTGACCTTAACAAAGCTACTGCTGAAATTAATTCTGCTAAGGATAGTGCCGCCAAGCTTCTGAGCGACAATGAGTCGTTAAAGACGACTCATGCTGCTGATACTCAAATTCTTCAAGGCGAAATAACCAAGTTGCGGGAAGAACTAACCGGTAAGATTGCTGAAAACACTTCTCTAAATGCAGACGTCGCCAAGCTTAAAGATGACCTTCTTGATATTGGTGATCAAACTTCTTTACAAGTTCTGCGAGCAGCTGCCGCTGATGCTCCTGAGATTCCTGCCATCACGATCGAGCGGCTTGCCCACTGGGGCTCAGAGCCAATTTTTAGTGAAGTATGTCGTCGTGGACATCCCATGGTTCCTTTCTCGGCTGATGAGCTTACAGACCTAGCGGAAGAAGATGCCTTACTTGGGAAAGCAATTTGGGATCCCTCTCCTATCTAAATCCCAAATGTCCTTCCTTTATGGAACGCTCAATTGGAACAAAAACATAAACTTTTGGATGATGCGAAAGCTCTCGCTCTTGCGGCTTCAACCTCTATTCAACCCGCGCCAACTGATGAACCAAATGCTTGAGCTTGCCTTTGCTTTAGTACTTATCTTTCGATTGATTTTTGTAACTTGCCTTGGTGGCTAAACAATAATAGTTTCTTTTACTTGAACCTATGTGCCTTTAGAAATGTAAATTTGCGGCCTTTGAGCTTGCCCCTTTCATCTTTATGCTTTATTAATATCTCGCTTTTACTATTTTGCTTTGATAATTCATCAAAAATCCTCTTTTCGTATAACAGGTATCCCATACTTATACTCCTATCAAAAGAGTGAAGTCGTCTTTAGGCGACTTTACTTACAATGCATATCATGCAATTTATCAATGCTGACCTTAGATCTCTTTTGCTTCTTTCTTGCTTTTTTCATGATTCTTACTTAGAATAATTTCCTTATTTTGTGTCTCCGCATCTTTATTTGCCTTGCAAACCAAATATATCTTTCTTTCTTATACCTTTCCATATCTTTCCATCGACATACATTTACTTTCCTTTTCGCTACATCTTTTCATATTTTTTATGTGAAATGTGCTTTCTTTCATACATGCCGCATCTTTACGTGCCATTTAGGCGAGATGGGTTTCTTTCTCGTTTATAGTCGGTATAGACTTTCTTGTTTATCATCCTTAGACTCTATTTTTATAATCCTTAGGCTTTCATTTTTATAGTCCGTAGACTTTTATTTTTATAGTCCGTAGACTTTCTTGTCTATAGTCCGTAGACTTTCCTTCCTGTTTATAGTCGCATCCATATACATGCCATCCAGGCAAGATGAGACTTTCTTTTCTGTTTATAGTCGCATCCATATGCATGCCATACAGGCGAGATGGGACTTTCCTTCCTGTTTATAGTCGCATCCATATACATGCCATACAGGCGAGATGGGACTTTCCTTCCTGTTTATAGTCGCATCCATATACATGCCATACAGGCAAGATGGGACTTTCCTTCCTGTTTATAGTCGCATCCATATACATGCCATCCAGGCAAGATGGGACTTTCCTTCCTGTTTATAGGGGCTTCTGTATACCGCTATCTTCCTTTATTAACACTGCCGCAACTGCGAGGTCCGATGCAGCGAGATAGATGTACAAATGATCGCCTTCTTCAGGGCTACAGAGAATTGGCGGCTTTCCTAAATATTCCTTCATCTTTTGAAAAGCTTCCTCGCACTTCTCATTCCATGAAAACTTTTGATCCCCCTTTAATACCTTAAAAAATGGCAAGCATTTTTCTGCCGATCGTGACACGAATCGCCCCAATGCTATCACCCTACCATTTAACCTTTGAATCTCTTGGATCGTTCTGGGCGATTTCATGTCTATTAACGCTTGGATTTTCTCTGGATTTGCCTCTATGCCGCGGCGATTTACTAAAAATCCCAAAAACTTTCCCGCTGTGACTCCAAAAGTGCATTTGCTGGGATTTAACTTCATAGAATTTTTTCTTAAATTTTCAAAGGTTTCGGCCAGATCCGCCAGATGATCTTCTTCCTTGGTCTTGATTACCATGTCGTCAATGTAGGCCTCTACGTTTCTCCCGATTTGCGATTTAAACACCTTATTCACCATCCTCTGATATGTTGCCCCAGCATTTTTTAAGCCAAAAGGCATCATTTTATAACAAAAGTTGCCAATGGGGGTTCTAAACGCTGTCTTGGCCTTGTCCTCTTCAAGCATCTTAATTTGATGGTATCCTGAATATGCGTCAATAAAACTAAAAACTTTATGGCCCGCAATGGAATCCACCAACTTATCAATTCTAGGCAAAGGATAGCAATCTTTAGGACAAGCTGTATTCAGGTCTGTGAAGTCGATGCACATCCGCCATTTCTTGTTTGCCTTCAACACCATAACTGGGCAAGCTAACCAAACTGGATAAGTAATTTCTTCAATGATTCCCGCCTTTAATAATTTCTCAACTTCCCCAATTACCGCCTTTTCCTTTTTCACAGACAGATATCTCACCTTTTGTTTAAAAGGCTCTATATTTGGATCAGCGTTCAAACAGTGAAGGGCGACATTCTCATCTATGCCACGCATATCTAAAGGTTTCCAAGCAAACACATCAGTGCTATCTCGCAGAAATTCTATCAATCTATCCCTTTCTTCCTTCTTCAACTGCATCCCAATCTTAATTTTTTGTTCGGGATATTCATTATTAACAATCACTTCTTCTAATTCCTCTGCCGCTTGAATGTCTGGTTCATCCCTCATTTGCAATGTGTCTACCTCCATCTCTGTCGCCTTCTTCTCATTGTCATGTCTTGTACTACCTTTGTCGCTGCTCTTCTCCTTATTTTTCCCGACCAGTGATACACCCTCAGGAGTTTCTACTACAATCTCCTCATCATACTCCTCACTATCAGAAACCATTATTTCTTCAATAATGGGTTCTTTCATTTTCACGAATTCCGCGGATCTTGACCAGGCCATCTCGGCTTGCATCACCATTATCGCCATTAAATTCTCTTCTGATATTTCCTCCACCACCTCTACCTCTGAATCTCGCTCATCTTCTCCTTCTCGCAGAATCACATCTTCCGCCTTTTCATCTACAATTATGATCGCCGACTTATTCCTCATGCTTTCTGTTTCCTCCCAGTCATCATTCCTTCCCAATTCAGTGGTCATGTTAGCTCTCATACATAATCAATAACGATGAATCCACACTTTGAAGATCTGCAAATCTTATGAAGATTTGAAGATTTTGAACTCAGAAACTTAAGAAATCACTTTCCAATGCTTGAACAATCGTGTATCACCAAATTATTACCAAAACGCTAACTCCACACTTATAAACAAATCCAATGAACTTTTCAAAGCCCAGAAAAACCAAAATCCTTTTACCAACAAATTCAAACAATTACTCCCACCAACCTTCCTAAATTCCCAAAAATCCGATTCAGGATTCATACCAATACACCCAAGCCAAACTAAATAATAAAAAAGTTTCTAGAACCTGAATTAACGACTGAACCAAATTATCACCCAACTTTTAAGCCTTCATCCCTAATAAAATAAAGTAATCCAAAAACAAAAATAACCCTCCCGATCTACCCAACTGCAATCATCTTACCAACCTATTGCCGGCGAACCTTCAATCGATGAAGAGAATCAAGTCCCGGCAACGGAACCAATTGATGTTGCCAGGAATTTCCTCAGCGGCAACACGACCGTCGTAGTCAGAGATGGATCGCTCCGGCTCCTTCTTCAGTCCTGCACAGCCACAAACGTGAACTAAGCCGGGGGCGACTCCGGCGTAAGCCCCTCCGGCGTGAGGATAAGTGTTTGCTTTTGGGTTGTAAATAACAATAGAGAAAGGTGTCTGTGTGTGTGAAAATGAACATACCTGATTATGAAGAATACCTCTCATATATATACCCCTTCCCTCGTGCCGTGCACATGACCTCCTTACGTTCCATGCCTCCTTACACGTGTCACCACTCAATTGGTCTATTATAAAGTAAACTCTTAATACGTGATCACCGATCCCAATGCATAACCGTTCAATGGGTCCCATTTTATAGATATTTATATGCCGCCTCTTGCAAACCGTATCAATCTGAGATCCATCTCTCGCCAGGTTAGGTAAATCATAGATCGTGTCGCCTTATTATAATGCCTCGCATCTCCTTTTTCGTCATTATCTCGCCGGTTTGCCTTACTTATCTCGCCATGATCTCCACGATATATCGCTATTATTGCCTTGATCTTTTCTCTTTTGTTGACCCTGGCGGGATACTTCCCCCACATTTTCCTGCGATTCATATTTGGGCCACCTTTATCTTTATCTTCTTTTTGGGCTTCATCTCGCTTTGGGTTTATTTACTACTCTCTCGCCACTGGACTTGGATCGGGCCCAACCATTATTATTAAGCAGCATCAGTATGGAATTTTATTTAAGTCATATATATGGCTATTTGTATATGTAGTATTGTAACCCCATGTTTTGTGAGTATGGGGTTTGTATGTAGCGAGATGAAAGAGTTACATAAATTCTTGTTGTAGTTGAGGTGATTGTGTTGTCCAAGAGTGGTAGAACTCTTGCTTTATACTTGGTGATGTTGTGGTGGTTAAAAGGAAAATTTTAACAGGTTAATTTGTGATAGTATTGATGTCATATGTAGACATCATTCACGTCCAAATTGATTCCAAATATGGGTTTATTTTTGGGGCTGACATATAAATCCTCAAAGACGTCATTTAAGGCCCTTAAACAGCCTTTGAATTTTTTGTAAATTTTGTTATTGAATGATAGAGCATCTGTCTTGATGAGTGTCATTACATATGTTCAAAAGTGTCAGCACATATATGAAAGAATATCAGTGTTAATATTAGTAGTGTCAGCACCAGAGTTAACGGCTGACAACTTCAGTTGATAACCTTCGGTATTTACGAAAATGTCACAACACACATTTTAAAAAAAATGTCAGTTATTTACAAAAATGTTGTCAGTTCGACCCAGCCATGTTTCAACCATGGTTCAAAAAATGATCTCGTTATATTTTGTCACACAAAATCTAGGAAAAACACGTTTTTTCATAGTTTATGAAAAAACACGTTTTTCCTAGATTTTGTGTGACAAAATATAACGAGATCGTAAAAGTTCTTATGTGTAACGACCCTAACCCTAGGCACAATTTTAGTATAACATTATATACTTTTAATATTAATATCAACCTTATGTGATTATTTTATATCTTTAAATTTCTTATATTAGGATAAAATGATAAGAAAATAAATAGTGTTCCAAAGGAAAAATAATAATTGGAAATAAATAAAGTAATAGAATGAAGTGGTAATAAATTGGACAAATAAAATGTTATGGGTTGGGGAATTAATTTAAAATAATGAAAGAATTTTGGTAGGGAATTTGGAGTAGGGGACAACTTCCCTAAAACCCTCCCCAAATCCCTCTTATGACCGGCCCCCCCTCTCTCTTGACCACCTTTATACTCCTCCCTCCTTCGTCATCTTCTTCTCTTCACTTTCTCTCTCAACCTTCCATGGAAGCACTTTGGAAGCACCTCTTCTCAAACTCCTACCGAGTGCTATCCTTCACCATTTTTAGATCCGAGAGCACTTTTGTAATTGGGAGACCAAGAGGAGTTCATCAAGCTAAGAAAGTCTTAAATCCATCTCCTATTTTAAAGGTGAGTTATTATGACCCTTCCTTTCTTTGAATGTTCATGATCTATGGATGTTGTTATTGTTATTATGATGATTGTTAAGGCTTTAGAAACCTTCTTGGAAGTGGAAGAATTGATTTATGAAATGGGTGGAGTTAAATTAGGAGATTTAACTTGAAATGAAATAATGAAATGGTTGGGAACTTTATAAGAGTTGAGTGCTTGGTTAATGAAATGGAAAGAGGTTAATGTTCTTGGAAGATGATCTAGGATGTAAGAAATGGATGGAGATAGATTAATGGGATAAACTTGAATGAAGTAGTGAAATGGGTGGAAGACTTGGTGATAAATAATCTAGATCTACATGATCTTGGGTTTAGATGATTTAAGATGAGTTATGTAAGGTTAGAATCCTCCTTGGTGTTCTTAAGATTAGGGTGGATGAAAAGAAAAGGAATTGAAGTTAAGAAGAAAGAGTTAGAAATTAATTTGAGCTGGAAATCGCCTTGGGCGGTCGCCCACGGGGGCTTGGGCGGCCGCCCATCACACCCGTAACTCACCATTTGCTTGAAAACCCTCTTGGGCGGTCGCCCAAGAGGCTCGGGCGGTCGCCCAAGACCCCGTAAACTTGAATTCAAATCGAACCGGAATTTGTGTAGTAACCTTGTTTGGTCCCTTATAGATTGTGACTCCCACTTAGTAAAGTGAGCTTGAACCTTCATAGAGGCCTTGTATTATTGTATAATGAAAATGTAGGAATGGTTTACGATACATAGTGGCCTTACTTACTCCATATCTTCGTGAGTAGTTTGCAATAGAGTAGAAGCTATAGGTTTCACTATTGAGCTAATTGGTAATGGGTATGTATCACCTTGTGACATTAGTTCCAAGTTGTGGAATTATTGATTATATGGGTACCTTAATATCCTAAGTATGGACTAATTGGCAAGTGTTATGTGGCATCCCAAAGTGTGGATTATGTGTTATATAGTGGTGTTATATTCCAATGGTGGATTATATGGCATGTTGATTTTATGGTATCCCTGTGGATTATTTGGCAAGTTATTGCATTGTTATTCCAAGTATGGATATGTTTACTATGTGGTTGTATGGTTATCCCAATTGTGGATTTATTTGTTATCATTCATATTTATTGATGATACTATGCATAGTGTATTAAATGATTATTGCACTATGGTATTGATTGGCATGAGTATACATTACCATGTTGTTATATTATTATCCCGTTTTGTGGATTTATTTCAAGTATCTATTATGTGCTTGAACGTGTTTATGTTCGGGTGGGTATGATGGAATTCAATCAATTATGGATTTGTTCTATAAGTGATTGAAGGTACATCATACCGGTGACCCTTCCCCTCGTGGCCACGGAGCGGGCCGTGCTAACGACCGTATTGAGCATGAAGAAGCCTTTACTGCACTGCGATTGTTGTACGGAGGGACGATATTATTTTTGGATACTCTATTATAGGTATCTTTTCTTATATGGATCTCTGGGGTATGAGTCCTATAAGAGGTGAATGTGTCGGAGGCAATTCACCAAAGAGTGGAGTTTTACTCCCACGTTGTACGACTTATTGTTCGTACGGGAAAAGGTAAACCGAGGTAACGTAATGTGTTTACCGCTTTCATAATGTGTTATGTGCTACCATGCTATGTGTTGCATCTTGTTTGGCATCTTGCCGCATTCATAATAGCTCATTGAGATTTATTCTCACCCCTCTCCCTTTACCGTTTTAGATTCCGAGATGTGGACCGACCAAGTAAGGGCGGAAAGGAGTTTAGAAGTGGTATTTTGGGAATTGTCGGGTTATGTATAGGTTGGTATAGAAAGTGTACGTTGGTATAATTCATTTGTGGAATTGTATTTATAAATCTTTACTTTATGTTATAACCGAGGCCCTTTTGTAATTAAAACCGTTCCTTACTTTCTAAGTTAGTCAATTATTTCCCGTTGTGAAAAGGTGTAGACTTATTTTGAAAATGGTTATAATACTTATATTTATTTTGGAAGTTTAAATAAAGATTTTTAAAAGTTTTTGATATTTGGGTAAGTTCGAGGACGCTCCAGCTGGGACACGTGTAGGTCCCGGTCAGGGTCCTCACAGCTGGTATCGTGAGCTCTGCTAGAGTTCTCGGGTAGAGTCTAGCCGAGTGAGAGTGTGCGATAACTTGCGTCGAGAGTTTAATGCAGAATTTGTTCAAAGACGTAAAATGATATTGACCAACCAAGGAATCAAGGAAAGGTGAGTCTTGGAAAGATAGATTCCTCCACCATCATTTGAGGTATTTTACCTGTCTCGTGAGTTAGGGTTCATACTTCTATAAATCCCTCGTTCATTCGTTCTCACGTGGCATTACATTTCATCTTTTATTTGCATAATTGGCCTAAGAGTTGCCTTATGTGTTGGAGGTTCTACTCCGATGGGGTCGTACCTCGAATCATCCTTAATTATCTTGGTAATTGTGATTAAGTGGGCATGTATTGCCGGTGGATTTGGGCGAGTTACCTATCCGTGAATCATCGTTATGTTAACCTGAATTATTTGAGTAGTTGTTGTGTTTGAGGAGGACTGTCGCAAGAAGCGAGTCTCCTTATCGATGTTTGATTTGCCTCCGTGTGTAGTCGAGGCGGATGAGTCATTACTTGCTATTATATCATATATGCATAAATGTCGAAAGTATGGCCTAAGGAATGTGAAGGTTATTTGAGTTGTGTGTTATCTTTGATTTAAAAGAACCTTGAGTTATCTCATGTACGGTGGTAAATGAATTGGTGAACTCTTAGTTTAGAGTTGGTCTATGGCCTAATTAAGAGCGATTTATGGTTGCATAATTTGCGTGAGTATTTATACATTGGTGTCTCGTGGTGGAGACTAGATATATGAGACTAGTATTGAAAGTGATAGTCTAAGTGAGATTATATGAGTTATAAAATATCGCGAGTAAGAGATCTTATGGGACTAATATATCTTTGCCTTAGGTGCTATAAGTATTCTCTAAGGAGAGATTGATTGAACTCTTGCTACTAAATTGAATAGGAAATCAGATATTTTTGTAAGTAATATCACCCTATAAGTTGACTAAGTGGTGTTTTTCAAGTGAGTTTCAAAAATGGATTTTCATCAGGTATCATACCAGGATATTGAGATTTGGAATTACTATAAGGTATTATTTTGGCATTCGGATTCCTAGATAGAGGACACTAATTGGGATGATGGACTTGATGATTCATCTTGGAAAAGTATTTGATAAAGAAGATAATGAGCTTAGGGAATCTCCATAAGGGTAAATTGTTACTATAATTAGAAAAGATGATACTTGGTGGTTAATTATAAGGTTATAGAGATCTCAAATTAGTAACTCGTAAGCAATAGGTATTCGTTATCACTTGTTGATAATTTGCATGACTGATTTTAGAAACTAGTAGGATACTCAATGGTTATTAGTTGAATTTTTCGAGTGTTACAATTTCCGTGGAAAATTGCTTTAAGGATATACTTAAGAAAACATTTCTATCTAGTATGACCGTTTTGAATTGTGGATTGTGTATTAGTTATGGAGAGGAAAATAGAGTAAATGTGAAGAAGTATAATAGATGTAGTTATTGGTGACTTATATGATCAACTTCAGGAGTTGGTAATATATATATGGTTTGTTTTGAGAGACGATTATCATTAGTTGAGGAAATAAAATGAGGATGAATCTTATTGGGAGAAAGAATACTTTAGGATGATTTCACCCTATAGGTCGACTTAGTTGCGTGACTCATATGAGGAATTAGTGTGATGTTTGGTAGGTATGGGCGTTATGTGAATTTTGAGTTGTTGATGGTTATCGAGAGGTAAGTTAGTTACGTACTATTAAGGTGTAATCGCAATTTGAGGATGATTTACCTAGTTTATAATCTTAATGATTGTTTTAGTGTTATTTATCTAGATAGTATTAGTATTGCAAGATTTTGTTTTCTTATAAAGAATTTAACTAAGTATAAATATTATGAGTGGTGGCTATACTATAAATAGAGGTCGAACAAGAATATCATGTTAAAAATTGTTTTAAATGTGTTTTAGAACTTGGGATTTTATATTGGACATCTCGTGTGAGTATTTGTGCCCTTCGGGATAGTATGATTTAATAAGGTCAATGAACAGTCTTTGGTGTGCATTAAAATCATGAGTAATTTAATTATCTACCACCGGTATGGGACGGTTGTAGATAATTAGATCACTCGAGTTATTTTGTTAACGTATCAAAATTTTAAATATTTCTTAAAGATTTTGAGTGGTTTAGTTAATTAAAACCGGTATGGGACAGCTTTTAAATAAATAAACCATTCGAGTCTCACTGGATCTCTTTTTATCTATCCTTTGGAATTTTGAAAGATGTTGTGAATTTCGTAAAGACTTGGTATCCTAAAGATGTAAATTGTGCGTAAGCTAGTGGAAAGGCAACTTAGTTTCCCTAGAATGATTAACTCGTATTCAAGTTTTGATCGAGAAATGATTTGATAAATGTGGGGTTGTTATTGTGTCGGCCGCAATAGACTCGGTTTTGTTTTGGAGTTGGATCGGCTCCGTTGTGGGCGGCCAACCCTTCAATTTGAATATTGATTTGTCACTAGGCATGAACATAATTGGAATATTGAATGGTGATAATAGAAAGTTGAATTGTATTTTCTCCTCGTTATATATAGCCTGATGAGAGGTTTATTGATGAAGTTCTCATATATGTTAGGGGAATCGTTTAGTTGTATAAACCCCATAGTATTAAATAGATTGGATAGACATCGTTCGGGAAGGTCCTTTTGGGAAGGTAGGAATGCTATTAAGTTTAACAATGTAAAAAGTTGAGGAATCATTACTTGTTGTTGATGATATGCTACGGGCATGAACAATGGATGTTAGTAGTCATTAGTACGTATGGTTACCAGTGGTTGAGTGCGTATAATAGTAGTTATCATCTAGCATTGAAATAAAACCGTATGAGGCATAGTTTGGGAAGAAAATATCGATCTCTAATTTGTTGGGGTGAGTTTGGAGAGGCAAGGCCTAAGGTAAATTGGCGCCAAAGTTCGTTAACCATTTGAAGCTTTAGAAAGGGTTGGTGATTTGATTTATAGGCGGGCTTGGAGAAGCTTATAGAGTAATTGAAGTTTTAATGAGATAATGACGTGTATTTGGTGACATAAGTTGTAATACTTTTATTTAATTATATTTTCATTGAGATCGTGAAAATTCGTGATAGTGATATTTGTATAGTATGCTTGGATCATTAAGTGGTAATATCGTATTATTAAGGGAATTAGAAAATTTTGGGGAAAGAATCACAAATTGAAGAGACTATATGGGAATTGGAGTCTGAGGTATGCATGAGTAACCGAGGCGAATTGAACATTTAGGTAAGTCTTTTTAAAATTCGGGACGAATTTTCTTTAAGGGGGAGTGAGTGTAACGACCCTAACCCTAGGCACAATTTTAGTATAACATTATATACTTTTAATATTAATATCAATCTTATGTGATTATTTTATATCTTTAAATTTCTTATATTAGGATAAAATGATAAGAAAATAAATAGTGTTCCAAAGGAAAAATAATAATTGGAAATAAATAAAGTAATAGAATGAAGTGGTAATAAATTGGACAAATAAAATGTTATGGGTTGGAGAATTAATTTAAAATAATGAAAGAATTTTGGTAGGGAATTTGGAGTAGGGGACAACTTCCCTAAAACCCTCCCCAAATCCCTCTTGTGACCGGCCCCCCCCTCTCTCTTGACCACCTTTATACTCCTCCCTCCTTCTTCATCTTCTTCATCTTCTTCTCTTCACTTTCTCTCTCAACCTTCCATGGAAGCACTTTGGAAGCACCTCTTCTCAAGCTCCTACCGAGTGCTATCCTTCACCATTTTTAGATCCGAGAGCACTTTTGTAATCGGGAGACCAAGAGGAGTTCATCAAGCTAAGAAAGTCTTAAATCCATCTCCTATTTTAAAGGTGAGTTATTATGACCCTTCCTTTCTTTGAATGTTCATGATCTATGGATGTTGTTATTGTTATTATGATGATTGTTAAGGCTTTAGAAACCTTCTTGGAAGTGGAAGAATTGATTTATCAAATGGGTGGAGTTAAATTAGGAGATTTAACTTGAAATGAAATAATGAAATGGTTGGGAACTTTATAAGAGTTGAGTGCTTGGTTAATGAAATGGAAAGAGGTTAATGTTCTTGGAAGATGATCTAGGATGTAAGAAATGGATGGAGATAGATTAATGGGATAAACTTGAATGAAGTAGTGAAATGGGTGGAAGACTTGGTGATAAATAATCTAGATCTACATGATCTTGGGTTTAGATGATTTAAGATGAGTTATTTAAGGTTAGAATCCTCCTTGGTGTTCTTAAGATTAGGGTGGATGAAAAGAAAAGGAATTGAAGTTAAGAAGAAAGAGTTAGAAATTAATTTGAGCCGAAATCGCCTTGGGCGGTCGCCCACGGGGCTTGGGCGGCCGCCCATCACACCGTAACTCACCATTTGCTTGAAAACCCTCTTGGGCGGTCGCCCAAGAGGTTTGGGCGGTCGCCCAAGACCCCGTAAACTTGAATTCAAATCGAACCAGAATTTGTGTAGTAACCTTGTTTGGTCCCTTATAGATTGTGACTCCCACTTAGTAAATTGAGCTTGAACCTTCATAGAGGCCTTGTATTATTGTATAATGAAAATGTAGGAATGGTTTACGATACATAGTGGCCTTACTTATTCCATATCTTTGGTGAGTAGTTTGCAATAGAGTAGAAGCTATAGGTTTCACTATTGAGCTAATTGGTAATGGGTATGTATCACCTTGTGGCATTAGTTCCAAGTTGTGGAATTATTGATTATATGGGTACCTTAATATCCTAAGTATGGACTAATTGGCAAGTGTTATGTGGCATCCCAAAGTGTGGATTATGTGTTATATAGTGGTGTTATATTCCAATGGTGGATTATATGGCATGTTGATTTTATGGTATCCCTAAGGTGTGGATTATTTGGCAAGTTATTGCATTGTTATTCCAAGTATGGATATGTTTACTATGTGGTTGTATGGTTATCCCAATTGTGGATTTATTTGTTATCATTCATATTTATTGATGATACTATGCATAGTGTATTAAATGATTATTGCACTATGGTATTGATTGGCATGAGTATACATTACCATGTTGTTATATTATTATCCCGTTTTGTGGATTTATTTCAAGTATCTATTATGTGCTTGAACGTGTTTATGTTCGGGTGGGTATGATGGAATTCAATCAATTATGGATTTGTTCTATAAGCGATTGAAGGTACATCATACCGGTGACCCTTCCCCTCTCGTGGCCACGGAGCTGGCCGTGCTAACGATCGTATTGAGCATGAAGAAGCCTTTACAGACCTGTTGCGATTGTTGTACGGAGGGACGATATTATTTTTGGATACTCTATTATAGGTATCTTTTCTTATATGGATCTCTGGGGTATGAGTCCTATAAGAGGTGAATGTGCTGGAGGCAATTCACCAAAGAGTGGAGTTTTACTCCCACGTTGTACGACTTATTGTTCGAGACGGGAAAAGGTAAACTGAGGTAACGTAATGTGTTTACCGCTTTCATAATGTGTTATGTGCTACCATGCTATGTGTTGCATCTTGTTTGGCATCTTGCTGCATTCATAATAGCTCATTGAGATTTATTCTCACCCCTCTCCCTTTACTGTTTTAGATTCCGAGACAGGTGGACCGACCAAGTAAGGGCGGAAAGGAGTTTAGAAGTGGTATTTTGGGAATTGTCGGGTTATGTATAGGTTGGTATAGAAAGTGTACGTTGGTATAATTCATTTGTGGAATTGTATTTATAAATCTTTACTTTATGTTATAACCGAGGCCCTTTTGTAATTAAAACCGTTCCTTACTTTCTAAGTTAGTCAATTATTTCCCCGTTGTGAAAAGGTGTAGACTTATTTTGAAAATGGTTATAATACTTATATTTATTTTGGAAGTTTAAATAAAGATTTTTAAAAGTTTTTGATATTTGGGTAAGTTCGAGGACGCTCCAGCTTGGGACACGTGTAAGTCCCGGGTTGGGGTCCTCACATTATGTGCTTGTGCTTTAATACTTTACTAGTACTAACCCCCCGTGCGGACCGCACGGGTCAGTACTCCCACCTTATACCCCCACCCCATCAAATATTTTCTTTCTCATAATTCCAAACCCTCCATTACTAACAGTTAACTACCTTTTACTTTCTAACTTGCAAATTTGTCTTCAAGCTACCAGTTTCATTTACTAAAGCTACTTATGTTCTTATAGCTTCATATCTTGAGTAACCTACAATTGCAAAAATGAATATGGCCTACCAAAATTTTGTGCACTTAGTTGCCTAAGCACCTAAACACCAAAAGACAATCCACAACAAAGAGGAATCAATGTTATGCCATCTGGATTACACATAGGTATCATATGACTTACCATCTAAATCACATACATACATCTGTTCGGGACAATCATGTGTCCAGTTCTAAAAATGGATATCGTCCTAATTTGTTCTTAACTCTTGCATCAACTACTCTTTTTCTCATAGCCCAACTCAATCCAGTACTCACTACCTGCCACCTTCTACCTTATTTCCACCTTCTACCTTATTTCTTATAACCCCAGTAATCATAACCTTGAAAACATGTAACAATTGCCAGCCAAGATGATTCCTATGTTATCACCTTCAACAATGATATATAAAAAAAAAAAAAAAAAAAACTATAAGCACTTCATATGAATTACTTCGTCCGTCCCATCTTTCATGTAACCTTCAATCCCCCCCCCCTCTTATTCTTATACCATCTATAGTATAAATTAAACCCCTTCGTGAACAGTTCTATGAACAGTTCCGGAGGGGTTTTTCCCTATTTTGCCCTCACTATTTAGTCTGTTTTCTATTTTGCCCTTAATTTGTGCTAAGACTTTGAGTTTGGGCTAAGACTTTGGGTTTGGGCTAAGAGTGGGCTTTAGGAGGGTTTACTTAAATTAATTAAGTAACTGATTTTTTTATTTTTTTTTTTCAAATTAAAAAAAAAATTAATTTGAAAAAAAAAAAACACACCCGTGTCCTTGGACACGGGCATATGTACTAGTGAATCAATAAATGACACAAAAAAAAATAAAAAAACACCTCAACAAATTCAGTTTGATCTGCGACACAACGATTAATGAAGGATTTCTCAGTGCTAAATGTCTATAAAGAAATTTATCATTGTCAAATTATATATTTATAAAATATATACATATATATACACTTTTTTTGTATACAAATTCTACAGGATGGAAAGGCCAATGCAAATTCATGTATTTTAAATCTAACCCATAAAAATAACATAAACTACAGAACCCTATAGGTTGAAAAGGTCAATACAAATTCAAGTATTTTACGTAACCATGACTTTCATTACGTAACTCCATGTTTTCATTATATATACCAAAAGCTTACTTTTTTGGCAACTGCCTTGCTCCAAATATGATAGAACCAATCTTTACAACAAATATTCCAGTAACTTCACTCTCTCAAAGCAAATCCTCATCACCAATCCACTGAAATCCTCCAACTCATATCTGAAAGAAAGATAATATGGACATAAGGACCAACTAATACCATCTCTTCTTCGACAAATGGAACAAAAACAGTGTGAACTGAAGTCTTAATGCCAAAAGAAACATCAGACATGAAGTCTTAAAGATATGAAAAAACATCCATAAATATTAAAACCTCAAACGAACATAAACTACTACTACTGTGCCTGAACGAATGTCGAAAAAAATAATTATATTTTCTCTTGATTAAGAGCAAATTTGAAACTTTTTTCGACATTCATTTAGGAACGGAGGAGTACTATATTAGAAAAGAAAAAAGGAATCAAATGCCAGAAGCACATTGGCCTACATCAATAATCCACAGGTACAATTCAAAAATCCATCATCAACGGTTAAAGAGTAAACTTTTCATGAACAATGATTAAATTAAGTAGTGAAACTATTCTTTGAACTCTTGTGTGTGTGTGTGTGTGATAAAGAGAATCTTGAGGTCTGAGAACCTTCCAACAATCTAAGAATTACATGGATTTCATCATAGGCGTATCAAAAGTTATCAACCAAATCATATTAATCTAGCAAAGTGCTAACATGGGTTGCAACTGTATGAAATAGAGAGGTTCAAGATAAATATTTTGGAGCTCCATGGTTTACACAACCATAATATCCATGAAAGAGATTACCAGATAAATATTTTGGAACTGCATGGTTTGCCGACATTGCACAACAAAAAAGAAAAAATCAGCATAATCAGTAAAAATTCAACACCCTCATTAATCAATTCACCAATTTGGATAAAAACGTCCGGTTTGTTTTTATTTCCTCTAGAAAATTTTAAGCCAAAAAGAAATAAAGAGTATAAATAAATAACATTGTTTTGACTTTCCTCTTTGTTTGCACAAATGTGTAAGTCTACCATTATGTTTCTAGTAACATTAGCACAAAACACAGAGACAAACAATGGATACAATTTGTGTAAAAGATCAGCCTTGGAAACTCAGCCAACTGTTTAAATATATTTAAATCAATTGCACGATTTTAGCACACTATTTCAATTGAAAAAATTGAAATCAAAACATGAACTATAAAAAGCATAATTGAACAGAAAGATATATCTGATATAGTAGTGATGGTCCAAGGTGAGGGGGGGGGGGGAGAGGGCAGAAGAAAGTTAAAAAAGAAATAACCCAACTTAACCCAAAGTTAATCAAGATGTTTTCATCAAGCAAATATTATTACTCCCAATGAATGAAGAACAAAGAACAAACCGGTGTTGTAATGGATTTTTCTGTTGGATGAATGGTGGTGTTCAGAGTTGATTGTAGGCTTCAAATAGGGGACTGCCTTATTAAACTCCAAAGCTGATGGATTCAAGAACGAAGGCGGTTCAATTGGTTCGCTGTGTTATCTGACGATGGAGAAGGAATTTGAGTTGGGGTAAAGGGTTTTGGTGGGAGTGTGGGAGGACCGCAGTCATGGGAGACGGAGAAAGCGTGAAAGAGCATGTTTTCATGGGAGACGAAGAAAGCGTGAAAGAGCGTGTTTCCATTGGGGAAGGAGAAGAGATGCGCTTGTGCGGTAGCGGGTTAGGAGTTGTGCGGGAATGGAGGTTAGGTAACTGCTGTGAGGGGATTGTGGGTAGTTTAGGTTAAGTCAGGCCGTTTGATCAATTTGGGAGAATCAATCTGTGACGGTCGGTCCCACGTTCTCCGGCTGAGGTGCACCCAACGGAAACGACTTGACGGAGAAAGTGGCGACCATGAACTGAGTCTTACCCAAGCCGATTATGCTGGCGGGAACAAACATGAATCCTACCTAAGTTCCGACGTAAAGGAGGTGAATGGAGCTGTAGAAGTGGGTGAAGTAACCGCGGTTGGGGTTGTGGGCAGCGACGTACTGGGAGAAGGTGAGGGAGTTGTTGGAGAGGGAGAAGGACAAGAGTTGGACGGCGGAGATGGAGAGGTTGGGGGATTTAGATTGAGAGAGAGAGAGAGAGGTGAAATAATGGGCGAAGAACGAAAGGCTTTTTGGAGAGGTAGTAACTGATGTGTGAGTGGGTGTGGTGAGGGGCAGTTTTTTTTTTTAAATTCAATCTCAGTCCTTGAAGCAAGATTTCAACTTTCAATCTCAGCCTCTCTTTATGTATAGCTATGAGGCAGTTTTTTGCTTCCTGTATTGTATATTAGACTAGTACTCTCTAGCCCGTGCCAATGACACGGGATAGTATGCCAAAATGGAGAAGTCAATGAGGAAAAGAAACCCCAAATATATCATATCTATATAAAATGTAAATTTTTAGAACAATAACATTTCCTCCATTCCATAATGATCTTCCCATTTTTTTCCTTATTACGAATGAAATTTGAGCAATAATTTTAAATTTATTTATTAGTCCACTAAATCATGTAGTACACTGTCGAAGAAAAATGAAAATAAATTTGCACGATAATTGTAATGCTCCCTATCGTATGAAAGAAAAACAATCAATGAGACAAAGTAGCATCCTCAAATATAATTCAACGGCAAGATGTCAGTATGCTATATACATATAAAAATTGGAAATCATCTTGGAAAATCAGTTACATCACTTGTCGGCGAATAAAATAGTGAAACATGATAACTAAATAAAATGATTTATTTAGTTAATCTTATAATGCACTGAAATTGAAGCAAGGTCCCAAACGACATGAAATAAATAATATTTTTCCTTTGGTTATAATAAAATATGATTTACATCTACGTAATATAAAAATAGCTAACTGAATGAAGTAACTTGCACTATATTCATCTCGTTAATCTTGACTGATTCCTTTTAACAGTCCAAATTTTGACTTATGTGAAGTTCAACCACAAAAGAGCCATATTCTCGCTATGTAGATCCTTCAAAATCTTTGACAGTGAACCCAACTTTCTCAAACTTATCCCTCTCCCTATTCTGTCTAAACTTCAAGTAATCTTCACAATCAAAAGACTTGCTGGTTTTCAAGTTACCTTCTTCCAAACATCGCCGGTTGCAAGAATTATCCTTAAAGCACCAAAAGAAAGCAAGATATAACCGATTCACACATATCCTGATAACGACTTTGTGTTCAAATGACCTCAACCTACCATTACTCCAATCTTGCATCAAGTGTCTAATGTTCACGACTAAAGTCTCTTCACACGGGTTTGATAATAAAGAGATGCAGTTATTTAGTTTCATACCCCCACTCACTCTCATATTTTTGTCAAAGTTAGTCTCACCTCCTAAATCAAAAGGTGCATCGTTATGACAAAAAGACCAACAATGCTTCCTTAATTATTTTACCACCCAAGTCCCAACACACAACTTGCGCTATATTTTCTGATATACTACTTTAGTTAAGTAAGTTGAGATCATATATCAAAAAGGTTCCGTGGATTGCTAAACCTCATGTCAATCATAGATAAGATAGATGAATTAAATACTAAATCATGTAATAACGAATTGACTCCATAATACATTCACCTGCAAAAAATAGCAATTTAATAAATTTAATCACACTGGCCAATTAAAGATTCAATCTTTAAAACTGGATTGTCTATCAGTATAACACATGCTTTCAGTAAAGTCAATCAGATTACTAAATAATGAACATAACAGATGGAAATAAAACAACTCAACCACTACCCCCCTTCACCCTCCTTCCAGAGGTTCTATTTTATTAAGACCCACAAACAAAATATAAAGGTAAATGTCAAACTAAAGTAAAAACAAAAGGTCAACACTGTAGATAGCACTTATATGCAAAAAGGAGCCAACAATGACAAACAAAAGGGAAATTTAACTCTAAATAAATTGAAATATTGAAGCTAATTGCAATGAAACGGGAAAGAAACGAATTCAGCCACACAACAACAGCGCAAAATAAACTAAGGTTAGAAGTAAGAAATCACAATAAAATCAAATTGCTACCGAAACAACAAAACCCAAAAAAAAAAAAAACATAAACCCTCAAAACATAATCGAAACTTAAACGAAGTCAGTTTTCAATATCCTAAATTATTATTAGTGAACTTTCGCGAGATAGTGCTCAATAATAACCCTTTAAAGCAATATAAAACATCCCAATCAATCAAAGAAAAATAGTTTCAGCTTCCAGTCTAAACTTCTGATAAATAACCAATCCGCACTCGTCTATTGAGTACTCGATTTCAAAAAATAAACTACTGGATATGCCACATTAAGTTCTGCTAAACTGTATATTGAGAAAGACATGCACTATTTCAATCCATCTATTTGTACATTAGTAATGAACTTTTTCAGTTTTCTTATTTCATTTCTAGGTCTTCTTTCAAAGGATATGGGGAATGGGAAGAAGGTTAGATGGACGGGCACGTGAGAAAGAGGAGAGTAATGGGTTTTGGCAACAATCACTTGATAGAAGAAAAGCATCTTTGTCCAAAGATGGGGATACGATTGTGTTAGAACTTGATTAAAGCTGATATCAGAAATAAATCATGAGATTAGGTTTATCTAAGCAATGGCCTAATTATAGGCCATCCGTGCCCCCATAGAGAAAATATATAAACTGTCATTTTAAAAAAAAATATATATATATATATACAAAAAAGAGAAAAATAGTTATATTTTACAGCTAAAAGTTTAAAGGTTAATAGCAAAAACGTTTATGAATTTTTCCCAACTCTTGCTCATGCATTCACTGAATGAGCAAATGGAATGACACTGTACTCCTACAACTATTTATCTTTTATTACTATGTTTACATAATGACACTGAGCTCCTACAACTACAAATCCTCAATTACTATGTTTATAATTCCCAGACTAAAATCATAAAGAAATAGTCATGTAACATTAAGTAAAAAAAATCCTTGATAAAATTTTCACAATGTGCATTATCTAACAAACCTGTAGGTATCATTATTTAAGTCTCTTTAGACAGAATAAAGCAGCGTAACATCAAAGTTAATGGTGTTTTGAAAAACCTTGATTCTCTAAAAGATGAACTCAAGAACGACGGACCAATTATTTAAAATCAATTAAATAACGTTCTCTAAAAAATGAACTCAAGAACATTGTCCATCATATATAAGTTGAAAGATGGGAATATGGTTGAAGGGTTACAGGCCAGTAAAGGCTGAAATAGTGGCTAAGTATTAAGACCTCCAACTTGGCATGTTTGTCTATTTTGGGGTGGTGTAGGGGGAGGGTTTTCTCTTTTATAAAAAACAAAAAACAAAAACAAAATCACTTAATCCATTATCAGACCACTATTAATTTACCATGGAATTAACAGAAAACATTGATTCTCGGTCCAACAATTTCCCCTTATTGTATAATTCCAAAGGAACAAATTCCAGAGCATGAATAATATTAGATTGAAATGGGAGAGAGAGAGAGAGAGAGAGAGAGAGAGAGAGAGAGAGAGAGAGAGAGAGAGAGAGAGAGAGAGAGAAACCTCATTATGGATGAATTTGGTGAAGAAGATTTCTACCAGAACACGGCCCTTGACATTGGTCGTTGGCCTGTGGCGAAAGGAATCTCGAAATCCTAGCCTGCTAGCCCTATCGTCTGGGGCGGAGATGGGGGGAGGGGTCGTAGATGACTACCGACTGTCCAGGCCTATGCTTCGGTCGGGGGCGACTTCCTCTTTCCTTTTTCAGACGGTGTTTGTGATTTGAGGGAAATCAGATGAGGGAAGAATTGGGAAACTGTCGGTACCGGTGGAAACCGTCTTGAGGATGATGGCGATTGTATTGCCATGAATGAATGAATGACCCGGCTGATTATGATGACGGATCACAATGGCAATTGGGGAAGGGGAGAGAAGGGATTTTTCAATTAGAATCCTAATTACATCTCTTTCTGTTTCTACTACACCTCAATTCCACCACCGCCACACCTTAGTACATCCACCACCGCCGCCACTACACCACCAGCATCAACATCACTACAACCATCGACGCTAAAACCTTGGCTCCATTGGCTTACAAAAACGCAAACTCTACAACTACAACCACAAAACCAGATCCTGATTTGCACACAAAAGAATCATCACAAATAAAAAACTGATAAAACCCTAGAAACCTTATTTTCGGGTTTTTATTCAACAATTTTATCAAATTTGGCATAGGTGAGAGAGGGAATTACATGAAATTGTATGAATTGGATGCCTCAGTTGGCTGGGAAGGGGAGTAACCACAAAAATCATGGCTACCGAGAATAAAAACCTCAAATTCTTAAACACAATCCTTGCTTAATTCAAGAATGAGAGAGATTAAGCATTACCGAAAATTCAGAGCTGCTATGGAGGAGATTCGGAGAGTAGCAATCAGATTGAAGCCCCAAAACGCAACTGTAATCGAAGCTTCCTCTTTGAATTACATTAACGACATTGGCGGTGACGGGTTTGCACCGATTGGAATTGAGAGAGAGAGAGAGAGAGCGAAAGAGAGAACTGGTTGGTTTTCTTTCTTCTGCATTGAAAAAAATTGAGATGTGCGCAGCTCTGGGGGAAGTTACGGACGGTTTCAAGGAGAGAGAGAGAGGAAGGATTTCAGCGGTCGGATCAACTCTCCAACTTTAAATCCTAGCCCCTCTTTATCCCAGGCTAAGAAGCAGTTAAAAGCTCCTTGTATTGTATATTAGACTAGTACTCCGAGCCCGTGCGGATCGCACGGGTCAGTACCCCCACTTATATCCCCACCCCCATTAAAGACTCTTTTTCTCATTATTCTAAGCACTCAATTAATCACCATTAACTATCTTTCACATTATTTCCCGAGACATTTATTTGTCAAAGCAAGAAGTAATTGGTTCATGTACATAAACTTGCATTTAGTAATATTGCATCACTAAGGTGATTAAAAGTCTTGAAAAGGTGAGCTTTGGTTACCTTGGTCTCCTCCTCTTGTACTTTTCTTCTTATGTTTAAAATCATCAGAGGCAAAGATTTTTCAATAATGAATAAAAGTTTGGGCATTAATTAGCAGGTTCTACCTCTTATCTAACGAAGCCCATATAGTTTCGCACCAATAGGCTATTTTTATGGGACGGAGGATAAGATGTAAAAAAAATAATAATGCAATGCACTGAAAGGGAGGGAGGGTCAAGCTGTATTTTGTTCAGACATTGAGACAAACAGATGGAGTGCATAACCAAGGATTTCACAACAAACTGTAAACATTAATAAGTTTCGATTATTTACGAAAATGCCACCGTGCCATTTATAAAATATAAACAAATATTTACAAAAATATCACCAAATTAGTTGGAAAAACTGATTTTTCAAAAATTTTGACATATAATAATGTTACTCAGCTAAAATCAAATCGAGCCACGACAAAATAAAAAAAATCAAATATGATATTTTGAAATAAATGAGTAAAAACAATCACTAATGTCAAGAGCCATGGCAAAATAAAAAAAAATCTATCAATGCATTTATTTATGCCAAAGCGAGCCATCTTCAAGTCCATTTAATTAAGGATAATATTATGTAAATTGAACATTTACTTAATAAATTAAAAAGTTACAACAAAAATAAAAGAAAAGCCTTGATTTTACAAAATGATTGATATTTGCCAAATAACCACCTTTAAATACTATTTTAAATACAAAATGATTGATTTTTTTAAATACCCTCTTGAATTTTGTGCTGTAGTTAAACCACCCCCTCAAAACCAAATATCATCTCAAACTCCTAACTCTCACCCAAGGCCAAACACTTTAACCCAATTCCCATTACGATCCACAAAAACTGCCAACTAAACTCATCTTCGCCAATCTTCAAAACATCTAAATTCTATTTCACAGAACTCGATAATTTTGGCAAATACTTTTCAATACTTGTAATTTAGAGAAATATTTTTTTAAAGGAAATAAATGCTAAAAAAAACACAATATTTGTGTATGGAGTATATATTTTCGTATCTGTCTATATATTTAGTACTGCATCTGTTACAAAATAAATAATCAATTTTAATTTAAGAATTATTTTGAAATGTTAATTTATAGAACGAAAAAATGGGAAACATTTTTACTATTCACTTTCAAAAATTATTTTTTGTAAAAATATAATGAAATATGAAAATCGAGACTTTGCAAAAGGGTTATTTAGTACTCCATTCAACACTGAAAAAGCAAAAATTCAAAAACAATTGAATTTTGAAATCAAAACACTCTCTCTCTCTCTCTCGATCTCACACAGACACACACACACACACACACACACACACACACAAAAAGCAGGTACAGTTCAATTGAAGAAGAAGGGCAAAATCAAAAACCCAAAAGCTTACGTCGGTCCAAGTTTGAAATCAAAACACTCTCTCTCGATCGATTTCTTCTCTTGACTGTGTTCAATCTCTGTGTGAATGACTCGATGGATTTCTTTATGCCTGAGAAGAAACCATACCAAATCGCGCCATGGAGGAGACGGATGCTCAACGCCGGCAATGGAGAGCAGTCGGAGAGAGGGGGAAGGGATGGGTGAGTCAACAATGGTGGAGGAAGAAGCATGGGAGGAGTTGGGTACGCCAGCCGGATTGCGGACGGATTCGGGGGCGCTCTACGGCCGAATCTGGACGGATTGCGGCCGGACTGAACGACGAACTGAAATTCTTCAAGAACTTGCTCCTCCGCCACTGGCTGTCTCCGGAAATTAAGGTATATCGTCGTCACTCCCACCGTTATCACTCTCGCCGTTTCAGCGAAATTGGGCATTAATGAAATTGTGCACATATAAAGACGCTACACGGGATTGAGTTCCCAGTTTACTAATGCTAAGAGTTATATGCTAAGAGTTATTTAAGTTCATAAACAGAGAGAGTATGAAAACATTAAGAAGCTACACGGGATTGAGTTCCCAGTTTAGTAATGCTAAGAGTAATTTAGGTTCTTAAACAGAGAGAGTATGAAAAAATTAAACAGAGTGTATGAGAAATTAAATTTTACTGAGCAAATGTGATGAGTCTGGATGGTAGGGGGTTTAACGGAAGTTTTGCGTCAAAGTGGGAAGAGATCGTGGGGGACAAAATGGTACTGTCGTTGGATTGGAAAGGTAAGAATTAATCTCGGCCCCTCTTTACGTGCAAGTCAAATGGCGTAAGAATTAATCTCGGCCCCTCTTTACGTGCAAGTCAAATGGCGGTTACCTGGATGTCTATTGTATTATAGATTCCCAACTTTTTATTTTTTTTGACGATGTCTAGAGGAGGCCAAAAAAAGGATTCAAATCACAAATCTACACAGTATTATGAGACTTGACTTTTATTAAGTCACTCATTCCATTTCGAGACTAAACCCAACTCTTTTGAATCTCACTCAAAGTTAAAATTAGACCTTCATTTTGCCCATTTTGAAGTGAAGGGTGTACAAATTAGACCTTTTACAATACCACTCCCTCGTGTACAAAATAGTTGTCATTCTGGAACCCAAAAATTAATCTAAAATACTTTTCATTTTTTTAACTAAAATTATTAAAATCTCAAATTTACCCTTATATTAAACTAAGCAATTGGTGAAGTAATTAATGAGATACAATTTATAAAGGGGTTAATTGCAATTTAGGGCATGAGCTCGAGGGGTGGTCTCCAAGCGAGACCCCATATTTTTTTTTGTTAAATCAGGGCTCAATATCTATTTTTTTTTCGTTAATTAAGGACTTTTGACGAATTTCGTTAAAAACTCAGTTTATAAAACAGGTTATTCATGAGCAAGTTTTGGGAGAAACTAGTTTCTTCATAAATTATAAAAAGTTCATTTTTTTTCTACTTGCAAGTAGTTAGCGAATATTTAGGAACAGTTTATAAAACAGGACTTTCTATAACTTAAGGAGAAACTAGTTTCTCCCAAAATCTTGTGGTTATTCATATTGTGTTTCATTTAAAAAAAAAAACTTGATTAAGAAAAAAATATAAATTGGGTAAGAATGTTTTTTGTAAATATTTATTTTATTTAATCTATTTTTATTTATATATTTTATAAATTATTCAATCTAAAATAATTAGTAATTTTTTTGAAGCAAAATAATTAGTAATTTAAATTATTAGAAAAAAGAATAATAGTTAATATTTTAAATTATTTTAAATCATAGAGTATTGATGCTACAGGAAATGTGCTTATCAATCTTCCTCCACGTGGCAGGACTGATCACCTGGCTCCTTGACCTGAAAACAGAACCCACGACTAGCCGGATGTGTCTCCGGCGAAGACGCTCGGGCGTGAGAGTAAGATTACCGTTGTTTATAGCTCAAAATGTATAGAATAATGAATTCTGATAACAAAATGGCAGTTACCTTTGCACCGTTGGTAGTGATGAAGTATTTATAGTTGGTGTAGGTAGTTAATGACAGGGCTACATGAGCTCCGAAATTATAGCTGCGGTTATGCTCGTGGGAACGTGCCTGTAACTGTCCCTGATTTGTAGGGAGGTTGTTATGGAAAGGTTGACCCAGCGTGCGTCTTGAATGTCGGTCGATACTTGGTGATCGGGTCGAGGTCGCCACTTGTGTAATGGTCGACCGGCGGCGGGTAGAGCATGGTTCGTACCCGAATTATGATATGGATCATGAGGTCGGACTAAGTTAGGTCGGGACCTGTAGGTCGGACCATGGGCTTAGTCGACTGACGCTTGAGATGGGCTTTGGGCCGTGCTCTGACTGGCCAGCCCTATTGAGAATGTGATAATCAAAGCTGGATGTAATTGGGCTTTACTTGCTTGGCCCAACTCGGCACTTTTGGTATGTTCAGTGGCCCCCAACTTTCGAGTTGACTTCGTCGACTTGGAAGTTAAGAAGATTTCCGTGACGAAAATTGCTTTACTCGCAGGTCGATGTTAGTCTTGGAAGTAGGTCGACCATGATGACGTGGCAACATCCTGATCGTAGGTGATGAACGGTGGAGATGTAGGAGCGCCGATTTTCGCAATGATTACACTTTAGACGTTTGAGAGTCCGCCTAGGAAACTGTTTCCACCATTAATTAGGAAAATTAATTTTGAATTTCTCTTTGCCCTTTCCAATTCAGGGAACTATAAAATCGAGAATCCTTCCCCATTTACAACTTTCGCCATCCCTGAACTCTGTACGTGATTCCGGCGGTGATAAAGGACATTGACTTCTGCTATAACTCGGTGTTTCACTCTCCATTGTTCCGTTTTCCCTTCACTGCTAAAGGTATTCTCCTCATTCTTTAAAATTAGGGCTTTAATTTCTGCTATTCCTTTGATTCCGCCATGGCTAGGACCTTTAGTACAGAACCCGGAGCTTGGTATGGGTACTGTAAAGTCAATCGTAGGGTTTATAAACATTTAAACGGAGAGTGGAGGGAGATGACCATGGAGGAATGTACTTCAATTTTAACCCGATGGGGTTTGCAATTTACTGAGTTGGCTTCGCCTGTGGGAGAGAACTTAGGTACTTTAGGAACGAATGACCCAAGAATTGAGTCCTTCCATCTTTTTCACGAGCTTCTCGACCATATTGCTACATTTTACATTCATGGTCCCGACAAACCTTCTTTCCTTAGGAATAGAATTGGATTTCCGGGGGAATCTAGGTCGCCCCTTAGCTTATCGATTAGGTCTCCTGAGACTTCATGTAGAACTGATTCCCCTGTTTCCCCTTCTTCTTGTACAGATATGGAGACACAAGGTGGAGCTCATGCCTCGACCTCATCAAGCCCGCGCATTGTTGATGCCTTTGATAACACTGTAGTGCGGGCGGGAATGAAAAAGGCTACGTTCCTCCAAGGCCGGCTAGAGGGAAGCGAGAATTATCCATCTCGCTTAAGCATGATATATGATTTTTGTGATGTTGATAGGAAGGAGTTTAGCGTTGCTCTGTATAGTAGGGGGGACTTCTTTAACAAATTTGGGGACACCTACGAGGAGGAAACTACCAAGGTAGCTTTCTACTACGGCCAATTCGAAGGCGGCTTGAGATTACCTCTTGACCCCTTCATAAACGAGTTCTTGGAGTGCACCGATGCCTTGCCACTTCGGCTAGGAGCCAACACTGTAGAGCCTTGGTCCGCTTTATTATGGTTTGTAGGTTCTTAGGATATGAGCCATGCATGAGGGTTTTTAAGGAGTTCTTGAGCAGTAAGTTTGATAAGGAGAGTGGCATAAGTACTCCTGCCAAGCCAAAGTCGCCCAAATTATTTGCCAATCTTCTGGCAAGGCTAGTGGATGGAACTCTTGCGTGGTGGTGGTGGAGAGTAGAAGAGGATGGGAATTTCCTTTGCCCAGTCTTGTCTGGCCCAGGGTAGATGAGAACAACTCTTGGGCCCCACATTGGCATAATGATTTACGTAAGAAGTTGATGGAGTTTACCAAGAAGGGGCTATCGGTTGGGATGCTCTAGGAACCAACAAAAATAACTTCATCCGAGTTTGGATTGATGGTTGGTGAAGGAGAGGTAGTGCCCGTGGTGCCGGTAGTTAGATGTCGAGAGATATCCAGTTGGGTCACCCGTGAGGGAGCTCGATTCGCATTTGAGAAAGAGTGCCACTTTTGTAAGAAGGCGCCAACTATTGTAAGGAGCGGGTAGAACACTTTGGGGGTAAGAACTCGACCATTTCTTGTACCTTGATCCCTCTTACTTTTGCTTAACTGTTTATTTATGAATTTGATTCGTACATAGAACTTTTTTGCTCGTATGTAGAATAATCAGTCCACACATATTTAATTCGTACATAGAACTTTTTACTCGTATGCAGAAATTTTATGTGTCGACCTAACCCTTGATCATTTCAACTTTGGTGTAGTCTTAACTCCTGAGCAAGAAGCGAGTATGGGCCGAACCATTGACATTAGGAAGAGCAAGTGGAGCTGTGGAGCAGCCAATGCTAGAGAACATAGGGAGAGAGAGGGTGCTCTCCGTCATGATACTTTGCAGACGGTAGATGTGGACCCCGTTAACTCTATACCAATGGAGGAGAACCCCAGGAAGCTGGAGGGGAACCAAGTTGTAGACGTTGCCCGGGAAATGGAAGAGGTCGACACCGAAGAAACCAATGTATCCGACCAAATTGTTGAGCCGGCTAAGGAGGCTAGAAAGACCGTGAGCTCGTGATCAACCCAAAACCAAATCCAAAACCAAAAGAATTCCCAAGGCAAAGTCGCACGTGATCGAGTTAGATGATGAGGGGGATGATGAAGATGATACGGCCCCTCTAAGCAAGAAAATCAAGATTGGGAAAACCAAGGTGAGCTCGGACGGTTGATCGTGTCGATGCTAACGAGCCGATGGAGAATGAAGCTAGGAGTCCCCGGCCTTCCCTGTCCGGGTTTCTTATGCCGAGCCGATCCGATCTCGTGTTGACGAGCTAAGTCTTTGTGGCTCCTTTAACCAGATCAAGCTGCTTAGCCGGGAGTACCGGAGGCTGGGTACGGACGAGCCGTGGTCAGAAGGGTGCGACCGGGATTTGATTATGGAGTTCACTAAAAGCCTCTAACTCCGAAGCTCTGCGAGCTAGGGTCGGGCTAGCTTCCTCCGAGGTAACTCTTTGGCAATTTCTTGTGTTGTTAACTTTATTTTGCTCGCTTGTTCCATGTCTCCCTTTGTGTACTCGGATCTAACCTCTTCCTCCCACTCTTCCTTTCGGTCTCTTGCCATGATTGACACAGCTACTACTTCTGGAAGGCTGGCGAGGAGCAGAGAAGCTAGCCAAGTCCATGTTGGCAAAGAAAAATGTAGAGTTGAAGAAGGCTGGAGGAGGAGAATGCCGAGGTGGGGAAGCGAAAGAAGCCAACGCTACGTTGAAGGAGGAGCTCAAAAACTTGAAGGAAGAGCACTCAGACTTAGACAACTCGTATGAAGCTTTGAAACTTGTTAAAGACAACGAAATAAAGGCCAAAGAGGATGCCTGGGGCAAGTTGGGAGAAGCTGCCAAGGAACTCGCCGCCCTCAAGGAGGAAAAGAATAGGCTAGGCTGGCGATGCGGCATTGGCGACTCGGCGGTTGGAGGAGGTGCCCGTCACTTTGGCCAAGAAACAAGAAGAGTTGGATGCTTTGCTCGAGCTCAATGGGGGTGGACCTAGGCTAGCTGCGTGAGGGTTGCGAAGGAGGATCTTTGTCAAGGCATATAGAGATAGTGATGATCCGCACGCCCATATTACCGAAGAAGCTAGGGGTTCTTCCATGTAGGTCGGGCTCATATGGCTCGACGTATAATAGTAGATCCCTCTCGTCAATATATCGATCGAACAGCTAGCTCAATGGGCTTCTGAAGATCCTTATAACACAGCAGCTCGCCAAGGCCACCCTTTGGTGCCATACAATGAGAATGACTTGGAACTTATAAAGAAAGATGATGAAGCTGCAGAGGCATCACCTTGGGACCCCCACCGTTGAAAAGGTTAACTTTAACACCATCTTGGCTGAGCTCGATGATTATGAGGATTCGACTTTTGACGAGGAGACCCCAAAGTTCACAATCAGTGACTCACGGAAGGTGGTTTATCAGACTGAAAATGTTCTTGGTGAGCCATCTACTGTGGGTGATCAGACTGAGGTCGACCCAACGTCCGTCGCCGGTCCAATAGAAGGCGTTTCTTCTGAATAGACTTTGATTTTAATGGTTTATTGTAATCGAACAAGCTCCAAACATTTTTGCTTTTTTGTTTTTAATACTTGTATGCCTTGGCCCTATTTTTGGGAGGCATGATACTTTGTAAGTTGTCTTTGCCTAAGTCTTAGCCCACTTTGGGAGACTTAATTGTGTTTAATCGTAACTGACTTCTCTTTTCTGCATGTTATATGCTTTAGAGGTAGGTGTCAAGTTAGATTTAGTAGGGCAATGACTTATTTGTTCAAACTTTTTAAGCTGACCAAGGGTCGAGTTACTCGGAGCGAAGTCGATTAGGAATCGGACTTGTTAAAATAGCAGAGCTGATTAAGAATCGAGCTAATTATAACAAACTGACTAAGAGTCGAGTTTGTTGGAACGAAGTCGACTAAGAGTCGGACTTGTTAAACTAAATAAGCTGATTGAGAATCGAGCTTATTATAACAAACTGACTAAGAGTCGAGTTTGTTGGAACGAAGTCGACTAAGAGTCGGACTTGTTAAATTGAATAAGCTGATTAAGAATCGAGCTTATTATAACAAACTGACTAAGAGTCGAGTTTGTTGGAACGAAGTCGACTAAGAGTCGGACTTGTTAAACTAAATAAGCTGATTGAGAATCGAGCTTATTATAACAAACTGACTAAGAGTCGAGTTTGTTGGAACGAAGTCGACTAAGAGTCGGACTTGTTAAATTGAATAAGCTGATTAAGAATCGAGCTTATTATAACAAACTGACTAAGAGTCGAGTTTGTTGGAACGAAGTCGACTAAGAGTCGGACTTGTTAAATGAACAAGGCTGATCAAGAATCGAGCTTGTTATATTTAAGCTGACTAAGAGTCGAGCTCATTGGGGTTGGGGTAACACTATGTTTGATGGAATGAACTGCACTTTTTATTGAAGTAGGAATCATGCTTACATCAATTCGAAACTAGCTTTAACACAAACTTGAACTTTGAAATTGAAAACTAGAAGTAGTATTTGATGAGGTGAGTAGCATGCCAAGGATGTTTCAACTCGTCACCTCCGGGATGAGCTATCATGTAGGTTCCTTCCTTGACGACTCGAGTGACTACATAGGGACCTTCCCAGTTAGGAGATAGCTTGTTCTGCTGGGTCCTTCTACCCGTTGCCTCAATCTTTCTCAATACATAATCTCCCACTTGGAAAGACCTTGCCTTGACCTTCTTGTCGTGATAACTTTTAGTCCGCTGCTTGTAATTGACCATTCGGAGGTAGGCTGTTTCTCGCTTCTCGTCGATCAGGTCCAAGTCGATCAACCTGTTGGTGTCATTCTGCTCTTGATCAAAGAAGGTCACTCTAGCCGTAGGGAATCTGAGCTCAGCAGGTGCCATGGCCTCTGACCCATATGTGAGAGCAAAAGGGGTTTCCCCCGTAGGCCCCCGAGTGGTTGTACGAACTGCCCAAAGAGCAAGGGGGAGTTCGTCCAACCAATTGTTTCGTCGACCTACGAGCCCAGTCTTGAGCGAAGATAGAACAAGTTTATTTGCTGCTTCAGCTTGCCCATTTCCTTGAGGATAGGCGACAGAGGATTTCCAATGTTTGATTCCCACTCGCTTCATCTCTGTTTCGAAAGTCTGGGAGAACTGTAACCCATTGTCAGACACTATAGCTCGAGGAAAACCAAACCGACACCAAATGAAGTCGTGTATGAAGTTGATAGCATTCTCCTCTGTGATGCGAGCTAGTGGTTTGGCCTCAACCCATTTGGTGAAGTAATCTATGGCCACTATCACATACTTGCAGTTTCCTCGGGCGGGAGGGAAGGGTCCAATCAGGTCGACGCCCCACATGTCAAATGGCCAAGCTGCGATCACAGGAGTCTGCTCTGTTGTAGGCACATGGGGAAGGTTGGCAAACCTTTGGCATTGATCACATTGCTGAACAAAGTTGTGAGTGTCAGCTCTCATGTGTGGCCAGTAGTATCCCAATGTGATTAACTTGTCAGCAAGAGTCCTGGCCCCCGGGTGTCCACCACAAATTCCACTATGCACTTCGTGTATTAATAGGGCGACCTCTTGGGGATGGATGCACTTTAGCAATGGCCGAGTATAAGATCTCCTGAACAGATCGCCTCCTTGAATGACATACCTTGGAGCTTTCTTTTTGATAGCTCGAGCCTTCTTCTCGTCATCTGGAAGCTCTCCATTTTCTAGGTATGTTTTCATTTCCTCGATCCAACACTTCTCCTGAGTCCAATTTCTTGAGGGATCATCTATGCACTGAATTTTTACCCTCTCATAAGCTGGATTTTCTAGGAAGGAGATTGGCTCGTCATGTGGCTCATCTGAAGTAGCAAGTTTCGAAAGGAGATCAGCCAGCTCGTTATCTTCTCTTCCAATCCTTTGAATCTCCCAGAATTCTAAGTCCTTTATTAGCTCCTTCACCAGGTCGCAGTATTTGATGAGAGTAGAACTAAGCACTTCGTACTCGCCTCTGACCTGGTTGACTATCAATTGTGAGTCACAGTAAGCCATGATCTTAGTCGCTCCAAAACACTTGGCATACTCGATAGCTGCAATCAAGGCTTCATATTCAGCTTGGTTGTTGGAAGCGTCAAATTTGAACCTTAGCGATTCCTCGTAAACAGTCCCAGACTCTGGCTCGACCAAGACAATTCCAGCTCCACTGACATTTTTGGTTGCTGACCCGTCTGAATAGACCTTCCAACAATCGACGGGTAGAGTGATGGCGACTTGTGACTCTGGCTCTTTCCCTTTGCCCTTTTCTTTTGGAGCTCGCTGCTCGTCATCTTCCTTGGTGAACGTAAGCTCGACCAAGAAGTCAGCCAGAGCTTGAGCCTTCAACGCCTTTCGAGGTCGATACTCAATGTCAAATTCAGTGAGGGCAATTGACCAATTGAGTAGTCGACCTGAACTCTCCGGCTTGTGCAGTATTTTTCTTAAAGGAGCATTGGTAAGAACCACGATTGGATGAGCCAGAAAATAAGCCCGTAACTTTCTTGAAGCTACGACTAGAGCATAAGCGACTTTCTCAGCGTTGTAATACCTGCTTTCCACATCTGATAAAGCTTTGCTGATATAGTACACAGGCTTCTGAAGCCCTTCATCCTCTCTAATCAATACTGCAAAGAATCGACTTGTCTCCTACAGATAGATACACAAATAAAGTCTCACCAGCGTCGGGCTACTGAGCAGAGGTGGAGTAGCAAGATAATCCTTCAATTGTTGGAACGACGAATGACATTCGGTCGTCCATTCAAAGCTTTTCGTCCCCCTCAACGCTTTGAAGAAGGGGAGAGATCTCTCTGCCGATTTAGATATGAAGCGACCAAGAGCTGCTACCCTTCCGTTAAGTCGCTGCATCTCTTTGACACTGGTAGGAGCCTTCATGTCGACTAAAGCCTTTATCTTCTCTGGATTAGCTTCTATGCCTCTTTGAGATACCATGAATCCCAAGAACTTGCCACCACCACTCCAAACACACATTTGCTTTGGGATTGAGCTTCATGTCGTTTGCTCGTAAATTGGCGAATGTCTCCTTTAGGTCGACTACGTGACTCCCGGCCTTGGTTTTAATGACCATGTCGTCAACGTAAGCCTCCATATTTCGACCAATTTGTGAGGCAAAGACTTTATTCACCATTCTCTGATAAGTTGCACCCGCATTCTTCAAACCAAATGGCATCATATTGTAGCAGTAGATGCCCCCAACTGCTTGAAATGCTGTTTTGACTATATCATCCTCGTGCATCTTAATGCGGTGGTAGCCCGAGTAAGCGTCGAGGAAACCGAGAGGAGTGACTGACCAGCAATAGAATCAACTAGCTTGTCGATCCTTGGAAGGGGATAACTGTCCTTTGGGCAAGCTAGATTAAGAGTAGTGAAGTCGACACACATCCGCCATTTGCCATTTGATTTCTTCACCATGACCACGTTGGCCAACCACGTTGTATGAGTGGCCTCTTTGATTATCCCTGCACTCAAAAGTTTTTGTACCTCAGTTTTTATAGCTTCCTCCTTGTCGCGAGCAAAGCTTCTCAATTTCTGGGGTCTAGGCTTAATGGTCGGGTTGACTTCGAGCCGATGAACAGCGACCTCCTCCTTGATTCCCCTCATGTCCTCTACTCTCCATGCGAAGACATCACTGCTTTCTTTGAGTAGCTTGATAATTTCTGCTCGCTCCTCAACTGATAACTGCTTTCCAATTTGAATTTTTTGATCGGGGTAAGAAGGGTTGGTGATTACTGACTCTAGCTCATCCACAGCTTCTAGCTCTGGTCCATCTCTGAATTGTAGAGTCTCCACTATGATCTCCCTGACCTTTTGTCTTTCCTCAGCTCCCAAGTGTGGAGCCTCCTCAGCTATCATATCATCGAGCTTGTCTGCAACCTTGTTGGTAGGGGCCCCCGAGTTATTGTCTATCTGGAGGCATAGGTCTCCTATGACGACTTGATCGACCATAACTACATCTGAATCGACCTCAGTGGTGTTAGAGTGACGTGTCGACTCAAGCATGACCTCGTCATTTGAGCGATAGGTCAACTCTACCACGTCGGTGATTGTTGACAACGGTAGTTTTGGTGATCGACCGAGACAGCCTTCAAGTAACCATCAGTAGTCTCAATCTCTAGCTCCCTTTTCTTTCTTTCTCTTAGAACATGATCCAGATAAGCACGAGCTGTGCCTTGTACGCAACCCACTCCAGCAGGTGTGGGGAACTTTACTCGCTGGTGAGGAATTGATGCTACCATTCCAAGAGCGACTCCGTCCAGAATTCCAAGTATGGCGGCATAGTCACTATTTACATCAATTACGATAAATTGTACCTTCGAGACAATCCCAGGGGGTGCCGCCTAGGTCGACGTCGAGCACTATCTGGCCTTTAGCATCAACTCGGTGGTTGGTGAAGCCCTCCAACCTGCCATCATATCTCTCCAGCTGTTCATCATTAAGACCCATTTCCTTGAAAGTTTTGTAAAACAAAATATCCTTGCAGGCCCCCGTGTCGACTAGGAGTCTGCTCGTCGTACATCCATCAATGAGACCTGGGATGACGAGAACTTGCTCCCTAGCCGCCATATTAGTTGCCAATTCGTGGGGGTAGAAGCTGATCGCCTCATCTCTTACTTCTCTCCTTGGAGGCACATGCTGGGCCTTATTAAGCCGGGAATATCTTGTGCTTGATGGCCGTGTTGCTTGCTTGTTCAGCTGATGACCCCCAGGTTCAGCCTAGGCCGCCTAGGTCCTTGTTGCCCACCTGTGGCCGCTCACCTCCCCAGCCTTGAGGTCTCTTCACATAAGCTTCGAGTCTCCCCGGTCGACCATTCTCCGGATGATACGCTTTAATCCCAAGCAATCCTCTCGTGAGATGACCAAAGGTCTTTGTGGTAGTCGCAGCATTTCCGCTGTCCCGCCTGAACTTGTTGCCTGGATTCATTGGGACTGGAGGAGCCGCTCGACAAAGCATTCAAAATCTCGGTTCGACTCACCGTGAGGGAGCTGAAAGCTTCGGGCACCTTCTCTGCCGCCCTAGTTCTCGTTCTTTCCATTTTTATTGTTCCCCCATTCTTGTTGGAGTCCTTTTATCGTCGCCGACTTCAACCTTGGGGCTCTTACCGTTCTTCTTTTCTTTCCTTTCCTCGGCCGGAGCGACATTATACACCTTTTCAAACAACTCCTGTCGAGTTGTGACCGTTCTGACCGCGAGCTCGTAGTCCTTGTCTTCGAGGAAATACCACTTCGGAAGCAATTGATTACCTCCGCATGCCCGCGAGGTCTTCCTCTATCTTATCAACCATCTCTTTGAACTTGGTGAAATAGCTCATCGAGCTTTCATTCTTACCCCTGCACCAAGTTATTCAGATCGCTGACGGTTATCTTTCGAGCTCCCGCAATGAGAAGCGATCTAAGAATTTTGTTCTGAAGCATGCCCAAGTGGTGATACTACCAGCAGCTCAAACCATTGAACCAAGTTAAGGCCGCCCAGAAGTGTGCTTAGGAGAGCTTTGCACATGTTGTCATCCTCATTGGCGACAAAACACATAGTGGCTTCCAGATGGGATATGTGGCTCCTGGCATTTGTCGACCCAGAGTACTTCTCCGTAAGAGGCAACTCCGAAAGTAGGAGGAGGTCGACTATCTCGATTTCTTTGGAAAAGGTCGAAGAGCAAAGTCAATTCGTTCAACCTTTCCCGTCTCTTTTTTCTTCTCCTCCTCCCATTGCTCAAATTTCTTTTTCATCAACAACCATTCGCTGGCATCGGGTCTCTCATCTCCTGGAGGGGGAGCAGCATTGGACCTCTCGGCCTTCACTTCGGGAGTCACCCGCCTACTCCTTCGTCCCCGTGAGAATTGGTCCTTTCGATCTTATTGGAGATCTACGTCTACTTCTTTGAGGCGACCTGCGCCTCTCCAGCCAGACGGCGACCTGCGCTCGTGATCTCCATGTGGCGACTCGCGCCTTTCCCCTCTCACAGCGACCTATGCCCATTTCTCGTCTCTTTGAGACCCCGATCTCTCGTGTTTGGGCCGGGAAACATGTCTGCTTTCTATTGGCCGTTAATCGAGTCCTCAACCGGATTGAGCCTCCCGCTCTCGTTTCGCTGAGGCTAGCTCTTAAATCATTACTCGGCACATGAACTATAGTGGGAGCTCGACGTACCATTCTCGTCCTCGCCGTTACGTCCCACACCTTCATTTCGCCTAGCACTCCCGGCCCGTTGCCCATTAGAAACACGAGCGGGTGCCGTTCTCTCGGAAGCGTATGTCGGCCTGTTTCGCTCCTCCACGGCTATTAAGTCGCCGGAATGCAGGCTCGCTCCAAGCATCATTTCTTTCTTGCTCATGGGATTAGTGGAGGGACTCGCCCGCTTCCCACGTTAGCACACGCCCAGTTACGTTTTTGGGTGAGGTGGAGCTCCTTTGTCCTTCCATAGGACGCTTTTCTCTCCTTGCATCTGGCAATCCCACTGCCATCGGCCACGCTGATAGAGCGTGTCGCCCTAGCATGATGTCGCTGAGGAGGGGGAGGAGGAGGCAAATCTGCATTTCCAACGTTTGTATTGTTGTTGTTGTTCACTTCATCGTGCCCAGTGAAGCCTCTGATACGTGTCCTTCCGAAGTCACCATCATTGTTGCGGGTTGATGAACTTTTCGAGGTCAAGCTTAAGCACGTTTCCGAATGGAACCAAACCGATGCTACAGAAATGTGCTTATCAATCTTCCTCCACGTGGCGTGATCGATCACTGGCTCCTCGACTCCAAAACAGAACCCACGACTAGCCGGATGTGTCTCCTGCGAAGACGCTCGGCGCGTGAGTAAGATTACCGTTGTTTATAGCTCAAAATGTATAGAATAATGAATTCTCGATAACAAAATGGCAGCACCTTTGCACCGTTGGTAGTGATGAAGTATTTATAGTTGGTGTAGGTAGTTAATGACAGGGCTACATGAGCTCCGAAATTATAGCTGCGGTTATGCTCGTGGGAACGTGCCTGTAACTGTCCCTGATTTGTAGGGAGGTTGTTATGGAAAGGTTGACCCACATGCGTCTTCAAATGTCAGGTCGACACTTGGTGATTTGTCGAGGTCGCCACTTGTGGAATGGTCGACCTGACTGGCGGGTAGAGCATGGTTCGTACCCGAATTATGATATGGATCATGAGGTCGGACTAAGTTAGGTCGGGACCTGTAGGTCGGACCATGGGCTTAGTCGACTGACGCTTGAGATGGGCTTTGGGCCGTGCTCTGACTGGGCCAGCCCTATTGAGAATGTGATAATCAAAGCTGGATGTAATTGGGCTTTACTTGCTTGGCCCAACTCGGCACTTTTGGTATGTTCAAGTATTAACTATTATCTTTATTTTTTTCATTATTTTAATTTACTAATTATTTTTTGTTAAAAAAAACTAAATATTTGAATTTGGATAATTTTTTTAATAAATTATGATAACATTAGAATTAAAAAGAAATTCAATAAAATAAAAGGTTTATTTTGTTCTATGATCCCTTATTTATAAAATATGTCATTTAACCCCTTAAAAGTTAGTGCCAATTCAATTTAATCAAATTTGTTATTAACGTGCGTGACACATGTCACTTAACTGAGTTTTTAACGAAATCTTTAAAAAAGAAGAAATTAGATATTGAGCCCTGATTTGACAAAAAAAAAATATGGGGCCCCGCTTGGAGAACACCCCCTCGACTTCGGGTCCTAAATTGCAATTTGCCCTTTATAAAGATAGATTTCATACATTCTTTGTAAAATTATATTCCCTCCTCCCCGAATCCCCAAACGAATGTCGAAATTTTTTTCAAATTTCCTTTTAATCGATAGCAATTTTGGACCAGAGAAACTGCTAAGATCCCCACAATACACATCATTCCAACCCAAGGCAAGGCCTCCCAAAGGAGTTATTTTGGTCCAGAGAAACTACTAAGATCCCCACAACACACACATTTGAACTGTTGCACAGAAGCCATGCAACTCAGATCAGAAAGTTAATGTTTATAGGGTAAACCTATTCTTTGCGAAGAATAGGTTACAAAAACATACCTCAGCTCGTGTTGATTATATGTTCATATATTATACAATTTCCCTATACTTTTAAAGTCGATCTTGATAAAAATCAAGCCATCCGTTTGAACACTCGTCATGCTCTGTATACCACGGGGCAGCAACCGGAGGCAATGGACATCCTTCAAGCAAATTAACCTACACATCAAATACATATCTGTAATATACTCTAATTAGATGTAAAATAGTAATAAAGAGGTAAGATTGTACCTTAACGAAATGATCGTTGTTGATTATTCCAATACAAATCAATTTTGGTTCCTTGGGTATTGGGGTTCTCAAAGGGAGAAAAGTCACAGGCATTTGCAAGTCTATACACACAAGAGCAACATTATAACGCGATGCAACTAAGTAGCCCATATCAGGCAAACAAAACCAATGTTCTTTTGGTGCAGGTTCCCTGAAAAAGTTGAGAATGTGAAGAACTTTCTCCACCCGACTACGGTCAATGAAGACCTCCCTGTATAATTCTATATTTGATATCAACTCGTGAAAAAGGCCACCTCGAATCCTTCTATGTGAATCAATACCGAATCCAAGAAAGTCGGCTATGGCACGAAAACCGCAATTACCATCAGCGGGTACGTTCATAATATTCGTAACAAAACTCCGTAGCTGGGATGGAAAGTGATGAAGGTACTTATATCTATCAACCCCAGATGTTTTTTTGGCAGCTTCCTTGACTCCGTCTAATATAAACCTCAGTGGCTCTGGCGAATTTGGTGTCTTCAATTTGATGACTAGTTTCTTGATGGGCGGTTTTTTTGCCAATTGCACACTAACTTCCTCGTCCCCCATTGATGTTGCATCACCAAAGAAGAAAGCTGGTATCGTTTCTGGAGAAGACAATTCTGACACATATTTGAACTGTTCCATAGAAATCATGCAGCTCAGATGAGATAATTAACTGACACATAATTTCGCCAAGAATCGTTAAATATCGCATACCTCATGGTTCTTGTATTTGTTTCTCACTGCATTTAATATGCCACCACCTTTTCTACTTGTTTGCCAATCATGTATGAGAAGAACACATTCTTTCAGATTTGCTGGCTCATATCCTGATTCTTGTTGAAACGCAGAACTCTGAAACATGAATATAACATGTTTATTTTCCTAGGTAGGTAAACATTAATACAACCATTAATGTTCTGAAAGGCTAGAAAAGATTCTACCCATGGATGCGAATTCGGTCTGATTGTGTATCTTGAAAGAAATACAACAGAGGCAGCTACCAAAGAAGGCGAAAACTTGAGACATTTATACTCCAACAAGCTTAAATCTGCTAAGTAGTCACACAAGAACTCCATCTGCACTTTATAAACCTGTACAATGCAGAGAACACAATAAACACCTGGAACAGATTGTACATGAGAGAGAGAGAGAGAGAGAGAGAGAGAGAGAGAGAGAGAGAGAGAGAGAGAGAGAGAGAGAGAGAGAGAGAGAGAGAGAGAGGCATCCTTACTTTGGCCTCTTCATGAGCAACTCTAGTAAATTTCCTGTAATTGACGACACAATGGTAAACAAAATTCAGGCAAAAGACACCTTTAAAATGCATTATAAATGAATGTACCGTAAAAAAAGAGAGAATAGTTTTCTGACTATGTCCTCCTACCTAAGAAAAGTTTTAACCGTGGTATTGCCCATCTCAATCTCGAGAGATTTGAGTATCTCATTTTCCATCTTCGCAATCTCTAGCTTTGTGAATTCAGCACCAATAGTCTTATAAAGATCACTTTCACATGAATGACCATTATATTCATACTTCCTACTAAACACATCAGAAATGAAAATTCATGAGGGAAAAAAAAAAGATTTCTAAAATAGACAAATACAGTACTCTTGAGTTTGATTCTCACAGGGATATAAGCATTGAAGAAACACCAAGAAGCTTCAGCCTCTGCCTGTCAACAACATTCACCGATAAGTATCTATCAATGCATGAAACTGTTAGGTGCATGATATCAGATGGAAGCTCGATTTTCTCTGCAACTTTAACCAACCAATCAACAAATATTGATCTCATGTCAACCGTAAATTCCTTCTGAACCTTCTCAATATAATCTGGTAGTGGTCGCCTTCTCGCCTCCCACTAAATCAGAAAACCAAATCAAACAAACTTGAAAATCCCCAAATCGTAAAAACATTCCATTTTAATCTCAAAAACAAATAAAGCAAAATGAAATGCTAATCTTGAAAACCAATTATACTGAATACTCTAGGTTAACTCAACCAAAATCAAATAATTACACAAACACTGGATTATCCCTAGTCATTTCTAAATAAAAAACATGTATTCCCAACCCTAACCAATCCCCCTGCTTTGCTACTTCCAATGAACTGAAAACCTAACAAAAGTAAAACAATCAATCTTAAATAAAAATCGAAAACGAAAGTGAACAAATAAATACAAAAAGGGGAAATTCTGTATACCTCCAACTGATGAAGGTACTCATATTCATCAACCTGAGGTGTTTCTTCCACAGATTTCTTGACTCCCTTCGAATCGAAGACTAGTTTCTTGATACCCAATGGTTCTTGTAATCGGTTAGCGTCGGCAGGCCTCTTCACATACACATTAATCTTAGGTGTTTTATTCTTGGCTATCTCCGACGGAGAATTTGGATGCTCTGGTGTCTCCGGTTGGGTGAGCGTTCTTCGTTTCTTGAGAGGCAGATGGTGTTGTGATATCATAGCATTATCAACACTCTTCTCTGTCAAGCGCACACTGTCTTTGTCTTCTACCATTGACGTTGAATGGAACTTCGATTTGGGGGGAAACCAGAGAAAGGAAGGTTTGGTTTGATAAGAGGGAAATGTGGGTGTTGCTGTTGTCGTTAAACAAGAAACAAGTCCCGCCAGTTTTCAGTTGCTTCAAAATTGTTTTTGTTAGTTTTTTTTTTTCTTCTTCAACAGATCTTTATATTATGGGATAATTCCCCAAGGGCCCCCTCGTTCAGATGTAACTCCCGTTTATGAAACGCCATTTCCTTTATCCCAATAAAAAAGTTTTTTCAAATCATATTTCCCAGACACCCCTCACTTCCCTCCTCTCTCTTCTCATTTGGGCCATGGACTCTAAGACCCCTGATCGACATAAAAAACCCATAAAAGGCCGGGCGAAATGTAAAATTTCATAGAAACCCACACTTACACATTATCCCATCACGTCGTTCTTATACCCAAAGGTATAAGACTGAAATTACTCTTATACCTAGGTATAAAAATATTTTTTTTCAAAAATTTTTACCTTTTTTAAATATAATAAAAAAATCTCATATTTATTAAGCAATTCGCTCATATACCCAAAGGTATAAGACTAAAATTACTCTTATACCTAGGTTTTGGATTTTTATGAAATTTTGATCTGGGCCTCTATTTGAGTGTAGGGGTGTAAAGAATCGAATCGAATCGAATATCATCGTATTCGAATATTAAAATCGATTCGTATTCGTATTCGATTCGTATTCGAATATAAAAATTGATTCGTATTCGATTCGAAATTGATATTCGAATTATTCGATTCGATTCGAGTATTCGATTTGAGGCCCAATACCCAGCCCAGCCCAATACCAAACCCAGCCCAATATCCAGCCCAGCCCAAACCTCGGCCTTGTGTGCAGCCATGATGCGGCCGCCTGGGATTATGGGATTAAACAAGCAGTTTTATAAAAAAATTAAATAAATTTAAAATCAGTTACAAGCGGCCAGCATAAGTTTTAAATACAATCATCCAAATCCAGCCAACACTGTTTTAAATACAATCATTCCTTACAGTTTCATAAAAAAAAAAAAAACTCAAAAGACAACATCACTAAGACAGTAACCAGCAGCAAGAACTCCAATAGCACGAGCAAGGCAGCAGCCATCAAGAACTCCAACAGCAAGGCAACAGCAATACTACAGAGCTGAAGGAAGTAATGTCCAAGTTGAAAACCAACATCAACGCAATACCACAGAAAAGGTTATTGCTCCAAATTAGATGACCTAGGTTTCATGCTAAAACAGACTACAAAACTATAAGCAAATACCACATACATTAGATCCAAGTAGGGGTGAGCAAAAAAAATCGTTAACACCATTAACACCGAAAAACCGAATCCGAGAAAACCGAAATCGAACCATTTGGTTTGGTTTAGGTTTTAAAAGTTTAGAAACCGAAATTTTCGGTTTGGTTTAGGTTTTAAAAATTTAGAAACCGATAAGAAACCGTTAACACCGATAGTCAAAACTACGTCGTTTTATCTTATACTATATATATTATTTTTCTACCTTTTATTTTCAGTTTTTCACATTCAGTATTCACAATGCGGCAATGCCCTAGCTAAAGTCGACGACGAGACGACGGCGCTGCTACAACGATCTCTCGTCTTCGCCTTCGCCTTCGCCGCAACCTAGATCCAGTCCACGCCTAAACCACAACCCTAGATCTCTCGTCTTCGCTGCATGTTGTTGTTGCTGTAGCTGCTGTTGTTGTTGCTGCTGTTGTTGTTGCTGCTGTTGTTTTACATTTTTACCGTCTCAAAATGATTTTTTTTTTTCCAATTATGCAGGAATTGTAGACTTTTTGAAGAGTTGAAGAGGTCTCTTTTGAAGTGTTGAAGAAGAGAAGAATTTTACATTTGTAATTCTCCTTATGTTTAACATGTGGATGGATGAATTTAACTTTTTAATATTTTGATTATCATTTCAAACATCATACTTTTAAGCTTAATATGTAGTCTTACATATGGATGGATGGATGAATGTTATTTTTATGGATAAATGTTATTTTTATATGTGTTGTTGTTGTTGTTGTTGTTGTTTTTTTTTTTTTTTTTTTTGTGTTGTGTTGCTGAATGTCAAAATCACATTTATATGGGCTGGTTCATATGCTTGGCCCAACAAAGCCCAACAAAAGTAATTGATGCCCAAACAAGGCCCATTAAAGCCCAACAATCCATTAAGACACCGAACCAAACCGATATCACCGAAACCGGTAACACTGAACCATTAAGAAACCGAAGTTAATGGTTTCGATTTACACAAAACCGATAGTTATTGATTTGGTATCGGTTTTATCCTAAAACCGATCCAAACCGATCCGTGCTCACCCCTAGATCCAAGCCAAACCAAACCAAATTTCCAAAATTAAAACCTCCAAAACCCTAATTAGCAAAAACCCAACAGAAAAACTTACTCAGATCCGGAAAAGAGTGAAATTGACCAGCGGCGAAGCGGCGAGGCGGCGCCGACGAGGCGACAGTAAGGGATCGGTGTAAGGAGCGGAGCTCGTCGTTCTCTTCTCTTCTCACAGTTCTCTACTTCTCGAATCGAATATCGTGATATATTATTCGAATTCGAATACTAATCGAATCAATATAAAAATTCGAATTCGAATTTGAATTTTTCGAATACGAATATCGAATCCTCGAATTAAATATCAAATCGAATTAAAAAAGTTCGATTCGTTTACAACCTTAATTTGAATGTATACTTTTGGATCTCTCCTTAGCTTTTATGGAGAATGATTTGGGGTGAGATGGTCTCATTAAATTAAACCTAAAAGTAACTAGTTGGGACCTTGAATGGCTCATTGTCAGCTCTGAGGCTAATCTCTGGTACATATTTCAACCAAATCGAAAATCTTCTGCAACAAAACAATCAAACAATCTAATTGAGCAATCTTGAGGTAATTAACACAATCAAGCAACTTTTCCCATCGTTATCCATAAAAGCCCAATTCCACTCTATACAAACATAAGGCCCAATTCTGATCCACCTAAAAAGGATGAACACACGTAAAACTAGCCGGATTGTCTAAGGCGAATACCTTACGATTTGAGAGTATGATTACGATGTATGAGAGATAATACGAAATTAATTGACAAGAGTTTAAGGCTCCGTTTGTTTAGCGTAAAACATTTTTCGGAAAATGATTTTTGGCAAAATGTTTTTCGAAAAATGAAAATGTTTTCCGAAAAATAAGATAAACATGTTTTTGACTGTTTGGTAAGGAAAATATTTTTCGAAAAATGTTCGATTGAGTTGACTACAAATTTACCCACCCCAATCACCACCACCATCCCCACCCTACTCACCACTACCACCCCCTCCCCCTAGGGTGGCAGGGGATGGTGAGTGGAGTGGGGGAGAAGTTGTTAAAAATAAATTTAAAATGATTAATTTTTTTTTTGACTTAACGGGGGTGGGGTGGCGAGGGGTGGCGAGTGGATTGGGTGAGGAGTTGTTAAAAATAAATTTAAAATATTTTTTTTTACTCGAGGGGGGTGGGTGGGTGGGGGTGGCAGGGGGTGGTGATGGGGATGGGGTAGGGGTGGTTGATGTGGGGTGGGTAACGTGGGTGTGTGTGTGTACCAGAGGGTGTTATCATTTTTCGAAAAATGTTTTACTTAGGAAAAATTCGTAAATCAATTTACTTAGAAAAGTGAGGAAAATATTTTCCTATAAAAACATTTTTCGGTTCTAAACAAACACCAAAAAATGGGGAAAATATTTTTCGAAAAATATTTTCCCCCAAACAAACGGAGCCTCAGTCAAAGATGCATTACCAATAATCCCTGTGACGCTCTTGCTCTTGTATTTATACTTGTATTTATAAGAGATTTGGACCAGTTGAGAGAGTGACTGAAATGTAAGAGTGATTGTAAGGAATGATCATATGATTGTAAAAGAATTGTAGTTAGGACGGTAACCACTTGTCCAAAGACTTGTGTTTACAGTTGTTTATGTTCTACTAATAGGAGGATTGAGTTAGAATGAAAAGTGAAAATTTATGCTGTCAAATCCATCTACTTTCAACTGTATTTTTTGAAACTGAAAAAAAAATTAATTAGGATAAAAATTAATTGTTAAAATAAGTAGTAATAGGGTAAGATAATTAATGAATCTACCATTTTCCTATGCACCTGCACGAAAAAAAGAGATAAAGTTAGTGTAAAAAGATAAAGAAGTAGTGGGAATATAAATTCCCTAAAAAATTAACACAAATGATCAATATTTGTAATTTCGATTTCTCGGGCCGGCTCATGTCATGTGCAAGAAGAGCCCGCCCCAAATTTTTAAAAGACCCATTTTCAAAAATAAATAAAAATAGTTTCTTCTTTGAGTTCAATTAGATAAAAATTAAATATTCTACCTCCATTCCAAAATAAATGATATAAAAAATCAAGGATAAATTTGAAAAAAATTGAATATTTATTTTGGTACAGGGGTATTAGGTCTTTAGTCTAATTAGGCCATGTATCAAAAATTCATGTACTAGTATTTTATTTAGGCTAGCTTTCTATTTTATGTGTTCATTTAGACAAAATATAATTTATAGGTCTTTCCGTTCAAATAGGCAATAAATAATCTTCGATAGGTCTTTCACAACATAACAAAACTAAAACTAAAAAAGCTAAACTTTCTCTGATGTCTGTCTCTGCTAATTTTTTTGTCGCAGATCATTTCTCTAATAAAAATGTTATATGGGCGATACTTATATAAAAGTTTGATAAATGTTTTTACGTTTAGAGATTTTAATACTTCAAATGTTAGAAAATAAGTTAAAACTTATATTATTATTATATGACATAAATTATTTTTTATTTTTGATAAATATTTTTAATGGCCTAAGTTTAAATTTTGAACAGGGCCCCTAAAATATTAGGGCCGCCCCTGAGATTTCTAGTACTCCGTATAGAGTTTTTTTTTCTTTTTTAAGCAAACAAACACATTTTGCATATAATAAGCTTAAAAAATACAATCGGTCAAAGCAGTGGTTTGATAAGCAACTAAACATAACGAAAAATGATCATAAACACGAAGAACAACTCGATGTGTTTGAAGTAGGCTGCATAATTCAGTTAAACATCTCTCATTAGAATTCAATTCATCATTAACTACCTTTATGAACACACTTTTGCGAGGCTGCCAAATGAATAACATACAATTCCGCATAAGCCTGAAATTGATTGGAAAATCAGTTGAAAACCTTCCTTTTAAACATAAATCCGATGAGTTATTATTCGGACTAATCAACCAAATCGACAATTCGTCCTTAAATGAATATCCAGATTACATTTTAATAGACACTCTAAAAATGTGTGCTTTTTATACATTTTAATGTCAAAAATATATTAATATTCTTGTTATCCACTTTCTAATAATCTAGTTTTACGATAATTAAACAAACAAAAATTTAATTTTAGATAAAAAAACGTTCAAGAACAAAGTTTTTTACAAAATAGAGTATTCATCTTGAAACAAAATTTCTTTAATTTAGACATTCATTTAGAAATAGAAGAAGTACTAATTTTTTATAAAAATATGAAAATGTTTTATATGTATTATCTCACTCATATTTTTTTTTCAATATTATATACATGTACTGCAAGAGGGTATTAATTTGAGAGGGAAGTTCGAAATCCCTATTGATGAGCCCAGACCCTTGACACCGGTCCCAATATCGTGTCATTCGAGCTAACTCAGTTATTTTAGTTAACCGATTTACTTCTTAACTCACCCGGGGAGCGAGCTAAGCTACTTCACTAAGAATCATCTTGTATTTACTTTATTGCGGACTCTCTACGTCCTGACTATCGAGCAACAGACTGGTCTACTCGGACGTTCTCCTCTTTGTCATTACCGCTGACAGATTGTGCTATACTGACATCCCTGACCGGCATGTCCCCATCGCATTAAATGCAATCCCAAATGCCCATCACGCGCGTTGTGGCGCCAAACCAACTGTCACCTGCTATTCTGACATTCGTTCTTTCAACGGCATCCCCTACAGTGTAGTACACTTTATCCGTATGCTCCTATCAGAGCCTGACACAAGTCATGAGTAAAACAAACATAGCCAGCGGTCGAGATCTCTCCTGAGGGATCTCTCTCTACACTATAAATACTCCTCATTGCTAGAGCTGTCAATACGGGAATACGGGACGGGACGGGACGAAATTATGTTGTCCCACGACGGGAACGGGACGAAACGGGACGGGACAAAAACGGGACGGGACTAAAATACTCCGTCCCATCCCGTCCCATTTGCGGGACGCGGGATCCCGCGGGACCCATGCGGGACCCGTTGACTAGGAGGGATAACGTTGACTAGGCTTTTCTGATAATGGAGGCATAGCTTAGAATTGACAATAAAAACAAAGGGATGTGCTCATTAATTTTATGTTATGATTAAATAAAACTAACTGCTAATAAGAGCAGGCCTGTGAGACGGGTCAACGGGAGGGGAGGGGAGGACATGAACAAAACAAACTTGTAAAGAATAACCAGGCAAACTGTTCTGAATCTTCTATAACTCTTCATGCCACTAATTATTTCGAAATGGTTTCAGTTGACATTTTGTTAGATATTGACATATCTTACAGTTACTTTGGTATCCGTTTTCAAAAACTCAGAAAGCAAACTTCATTAGCAACTAGGCAGAAAGTAGTTCCAACAAAGTTTTACTATGCTCAGCAAACTAGACACATTTTATAGGGAATAGATGATGACACTTTTCTCAATGCTGCTCATGCACAACCCAACCTGGGGTTCAGACATTGAAAAACTTGATTATCAGAAAAGATAATCCTACATTGTCTTTTGGTTTGTACCGAAATATGGCCTCATTTCAAGCATGGGTCCCGCGGGACGGGACGGGATAAAAATAATACTGCCTACAACTGAAACAGGACAAGAAGATAGAAATGCAAAGTAGTAGCGGTGATAAACATATAATACTTGTACGGGTCAATACGGGAAAACGGGACGGGACGGGATAAAAATAAGTTGTCCCGCGACGGGAACGGGACAATACGGGACGGGACGAAAACGGGACGGGACTAAAATATTCCGTCCCATCCGAGTCCCATTTCAGAGTGGCGGGATCCGGACGCCGTCCGACCGACCGTCCCAACTGACGGGCTCACTCATCATTGCCCCATTGGGCAAGGTATGTCATATTGTCTAACCCTAAAGACATACACAAACACACTAAGGCATCTGAAACCTTATTCTCAGATCATACTCCTCGGAGATCTTACTCTCACACCCGAGGGATTGAGACAGAATCAACTCTAGCTTGGTCTCTAGCGGTGTTTTCCTGTTTGTGTTGTGTTCTAGGTTTGGATCACTCAAAAGCCTGTTGTTCTCGAGAGACTCAAAAGTCTTGGCGTTATCAGAAGTTCCATTACCGGAAACGTCTAAGTTTTCTCGTGTAAACTAGTTGTTCGTGTTAAAAAATTCAAAACGATAAACATCGATCAGTTTTAGCCTCAAAAAACGTTTCAGAATTTACAAAGACCTCAAGCGGTTTCAAAATTCTCACAAACTTTTAAGCAAGACTTGTGTTTCTCTTTCTAAGCTTTTAAAAAGAAAAAATGACTGGAAATCCTTTAAAAATGTTGGTTTCCTCATTCCTCCTTTGAGAAATAATGATAAAGGCTCTCGCTCTAACATAAATCCCGTCAGGCCAGCCACCTCCACCTTTAATCGATTAGGAGGGCAGACTCCTAGCCAAGGCTCTCTTACCCCCTCACAGAGAGACCTAAGAGAGGTATTAGAGGTTGCAAGGGCTGAAAAGGCACATCAAACACAAAACAGTCTACAAAGTCCCCCATAACACCAGCGTTAATACAAAAAAAGAACCAAGCTCTAGCTGAGAGAGCTGGATTGGTAGCCGAGGCCATGTCAATTAATGATGCTCAGCTCGAGCTAGTAGAGATGGAAGCTAAGGAGGGGTACCCTTGCAAGAAAAGTCTCTTCCTTTAGACGGCGGAGTAAGAGCTCGAACAATGATCAGGCAGGCTCGAGGGGTCAAAAGACCGAAAATACCTATTGTTGACCTAGAACAAGGAAATGGTCAAGATGAAGAGGATGGTGAGGAGGTAGAATCTACTCCTCACCCCGAGAAATCCAAAGCAAAACCTAAGGAAAGCGCTAAAGGAAAGGTCGTGATTTCTTCCTCCAAAAGGACTAACAGAATAGATGAATCCAAAATTTCTAAAACTTATGCACCAAATATAGGAAGCACAGAAAAAAGGCCATACTAAATGCACTCATACCATGGATGCCTTTAGGGACTGGATGATCGAGGCCCCCATACACAGAAGGCCAAACCTCCTGCTCTGGAACCTTATGATGGCTAAACAAATGCAAAAAGCCATATGGGGAGGTTTGAAGTCCAAATGGCCTTATTTTCCGATGACGAGGCGGTTTGAAGTCCAACAACCAGCTATTTTCTTATAAATCCCGCCAGAGGCTATACAACAATCGTAAGTATCTGGGATAAATTGGTGGTCAAAGTGAAACTTGAAATCAACGACAAAAGAGAAAAAGAAAAACACTAGTTCAAAGTTGACTGCCTTGATAACGAAATTGAAGAAGAATCGAGAAGGATCAAAGAACTTTGAAAAAGTTTGAAAGACTTGGAAAATTTTACAGAAGTTTTTAATATTTCTCTTTCTAAGATGCACTAACAAAGCTCAAGAGTGATAAAATATTGGAATGGAAAAGGGATCTTATATTTATAGGCCCCAAATTCGGACGGATCGACCAGTATTTACTAGCGGCACGACCAAAATAACTCAGAGCAACCAGCTGTTTTGCTTTTAAATTTTAAATTTATGGCGATTAACATATATGGCGCCCCTTGATATTCGCCCCACGTCCTTTCCGTACCTGACATTGTATGACGGTTCTAATGTGCTGTAGGGCCCCTCCCAAGTCTTATCCAAGAAACTTCCCCACAAGTCTACCTACTTCCACCTACACTTGACATAGAGAAAACACGTATCTACAGGACCTCTCCTTTGCCTTCCTTTCCCTTTCCCACCACCCCAACCACAATTCCTTCCCTTCCAACCATCCCTACCACTATCCCTTTCTTCTCACCACCACCTTCCACCGAGATCGATCCTAGCCTTGATGAGTTGTGACGGTTGTATTGAGTGCTTGTGTTGTAACTAATGGGAACTTGGCATGGTTACATATATAGTTTGTCTTTCATATGTATTTTTACATATGTTCTAGTGTTTGTAGAATTCATTTATATATGCACTTTTATACTATGTTATTGCAAGTATTATGTTCCCTCTAGATCTTGATATGTAAGAAGCTTGCTGCTTCTATCAACAGTACTTTATGGAACATAACTTTTTTAAACAACGTTTTGGTTCTGTTTGTTTTTCTACTATGGATCAACGTGATGATATCCTCTATTTTCGAATTTTTTCCCAAAATGTCACATTTTTAAAAAGTATTTCCCAAAATGTCACACTTTTAAAAGTATTGACCAAAATAGCCTAGTTTTTAGAATTCGCGGTTGGCAACTGCGTTTTCAAAGTTGAATTCGCAGTTGCCAACCGCGTTTTTTTTTTTTTAAAAAAAAAAGAAAAATTATAAACCCGCGGTTGCCAACTGCGAATTCATTAATGAAAACGCAGTTGCCAACCACGAATTCTAAAAAATTAGGCTATTCTGGTCAATACTTTAAAAAGTGTGACATTTTGGGAAATACTTTTAATAAATGTGTCATTTTGGGAAAAAATTCCTCTATTTACATCTATTCTACAAATTTAAATATCTTGCGCAAGTCTCTATTTATGCTATCTATAGTATAAAACACAAGCTGTCGTGAACAGGTTGTGTGAAACGATTTCAAATGCTTAAAATTTTTCATTTTGCCCTCACTAAGTTGTCCCTTTCCCATTTTGCCCTTTAATTTTTTTTTAATTAAAAAAAAAAAAACACACGTGTCCTCGGGCACGGGCTTTTACTAGTGACTTATAAGTTCCACTCATATTTCAAACAGGACAACAGCTTTTTGGTTCAGTTTGTTTTGTTTGATTGACGAGCTTAAAATCCTGTTCAAACTCGAGCTCGAGTCGAGTTCGAGCTAGCTCGGATCGAAAAACAGCCCTATCTATCAGCATGCTCAATCTTAATAAAATAAGTTAAATTTAGTATTGACTATCTAGAATAAAGTAAGGGCTTTTTAGATTGAATTATTAATTTTGGAATTTTTTGGATATGGAAGTTTTTATAGGGGAATTTTGGCTATAATATAAGAATGGTATTCCTTATTGATCACCTAATGCATTGCAATTTTAGAAAGTAATATATACGGAGCTGAATACATAAATAGGACAATAGTTGATTGGATGATTACAAAAGGAAATTCAATCATATTAGAACTGTAATAACTAGAAAATCCTAGTCATTTACCAATTTGAAATCAAAGACGCGTATAATTGTCACGTAATTGGAGGAATCAAATTTCAACCTCTTAACTATTATATTAATAGATAGACATTTTTCCTTTCCTCAACTTGATTTTGACAATTATGGTTTTGAAGAAGATGAAGACAAGTATCTGAACTACGTTGGCCAAACGCTCCAGAGGTTCCACGACCATAGCCATAGTTCTGGGGGGCTCGAAACTATAAGGTTGCTAAACATTCCTTTAATCTTCCGCCCTAGACTAGTTCCACTTCTTGATAGTTGGATAGCGTTAGTTTTACAACATGGGGTTGAGGACTTGAATATCAAAATCAGCAACCCCGAAGTGCAAAACGTGAATAGACCTTACTATGACTTGCCTCAAGCAATTTTTGATGCAAAATCAATGATCAAAGTGGCAACTTTTATGGGTTGTAGTTTGCTGCAGTCTTTTCCTAGCTCTAACAATAGTTCAGCTAATTTTCACATGAGGAAGCTATGTTTAAAGAAAGTTCATCTCGACCAGGCTACTTTAAGTTGTATCATCTCTGGTTGCCCCTTGATCGAGGAACTATCCATATCTGATTGTATGGGAAATCTAAATCGTCTTCGGATATCTAATCTTCACAAACTAAAAGCTCTTGCAATTTGTAGTTGGAATCATATCACTTTTGAAATTGACGCGCCAAGTCTTCATAGTCTTGAAATTCACGGGCCGTTTGTCAAGATGAGCATACTTAGTTCTTGTCCAATTTTGACAGACTTGCATGTGAAGCATGTATATGAATTGGATGAAATAGAGTTACAAGACATTCTTTCGAGGCTTCCCTTCCTCTGTAGGTTGTGGTTGGTGAATGTATATACATTGGCCAAGCTTCGGATATCAAGTGATACCCTGAACAAGCTTACCATTTTAGGATGGGAAAACCTTGTTGAGCTCCAAATTGATGCTCCAAATTTGCTATCAATCATATATAAGGGTCCATTCGCACCTCTTATCGCCAGCTCTTCAGATTTAACTAATGTAAGCTCAGCCCAATGGTATGTTAGCACCAGTTTTTATGGCCCATTCATCGTGTACCCATTCAGGACGGTTGAAGATTTTTTATTTGACTTGAGAAACTTTGTTTCTAAGATAAAACAGGTAGAGTATTTCGACCTAAGGTTTGACGAAATTCAGGACATAAACTTATGGGAACTAAAACGCAGAGTTCACCCGCCCGTTGCCAACATAGAAAATTTAAAGCTGTGCGTTCCAAAAATCAATGATTACTTTAATTGTTTTCTTGATGGCGTGCTTTGGAGCTTTCGTCCTCGTTCTTTGTCTGTGCAATTAATGACGGGGAACACAGACTATGTTGTAAATATATGGAGTGTTATAATGCTTTATCGTGGTGGTTGTTGCTGTTGCTCGCCTACTAGAAGCAACTGGCTTCATTGTTTAGATGATGTAGTGTATGTGACAAAAGATGGAACTGAAAATCGACTGCCCATGGATGGAGCGTTAGTACGTTATATATGTAGTTGGAGCGATGAAATTAAATTTATCTTCAAATGGTGAATCTAATTTCTCAATTTGAATTTCTGCTCTCTAGATAAATTTCTTGATCTGGTTCATTCCAAGTGTGCTTTCATTGTTATTCTTCACAATTTCTTGACTATGGGACTTGAATCTTTAACATTAAAACTGCCTAGAAATAGCTTTGGAATACCCAGAAGTTGTTATCAGATGACGGTGCTGCTGGTAAAGTGGCTCCATCATTGTCACCCCAAGCAATTTCTTGCTGTAGTAAATGAATGCTTGCAAGTGCTAGGGTTTATGGTGGAGAAGCCTATCTTCCAATAGGTGGAATTGTTGGTCATGTTTATGATCACTAGCATTATTCTTTCTGCAAATTACGACAAGGGGTTCAAAGTATAGGGGGTATTTGTATTGCAAGGTCTAATGTTTTATTTTTGGCGATTAATGTTTCAAACTTATCATTATCAAAAGTTGGTAGTTAAATTTTTTTAAAGAAAAAGTTAGATATTTCAAGAATAGTTTAGTAATTTTGCTTTCATTTATATAGATTGGTTTAATTTTAACTCTCCTATTTTCAGATTGAAAAAAAAAAAAAAAAAAAATCCTTAAACCAAAATTTGCACCCAATTTTATCGCACCTCACACTTTTTCAAAAATGCCCCACTTGTCTCCATGTGTTTTCCACCCATTCCTTCTCCGTAAACCCATGCCCACAGACAATCAAACCCATATGACATATTAGGACCATAATATTAGAATATAATATTTTATACTATACATTATTATATATTATATATTATATAGTTTAAGAAACATAATCTTTGTATAGATTAGGAAAAATAATTGTATTAGAATAGGATTCTAATTTTCTTTGTAAACCCTATAAATATGTATCTCTAGTAACATAATAAAATTGAGTTTTTCATATTATTCATCTCTACATAGTATGATTGACTTCGTCTCTCTCTCCTTCATTCTAATATGGTATCAGAGCAATAAGATCTATAATAGGACTTCTCCGCCAAAGCCCCTAGCGGCAAAACCCTAAAGCCGTCCCACCATCAAAACCCCACCCTCATCCACCTTCCAAAACAACTCGGCAAAACCCCTCAAGCCGCCCCACCCCTCACCCCATTGCTTCCGCCACCCTCCATTAAAAACCCCACCACCTTCAACCTTCCAAAAAAAATCCTAGCGGCAAAACCCTAAAGCCGCCACACCCAAAGACAACCCTCTTACACCTCCTTCAAACCCCTCGGCAAAATTCACCGGCCGAAACCCTCTTTACCTCCTTCAATTCCCTCGGCAAAACCCTATTGCTGAAACCCTCTTCCGCCACCAAAACCCTTCAACCTTCCCTCGGTAAACCCACCGTAGGGATGGCCAAACCGGACTGGAACCGGAAAATCGGATCGGAATCGGACCGAAAAAGTCCGGAACCGCCATGAACCGTCACGAAAACCGGAACCGGGGTAACCGAAACCGGTTTGGAGCCGGGCCGGTTAAGGGTCACCAAAATGGTGAATCGGACCGGAAAAATCCCGGAATCGGACGAAAATTCATTGTTTTTCAATAGAACCGGCCCGGAACCGAACCGGAAAAAGCCCGGAACCGGACGAACCGGGGAGAAAACCGGAACCGAAATAACCGGAACCGTGAGCAAACCGGGCCGGTTAAGGGTCATACATTTTCCGAATCGGAATCGGAATCGGGCCCGAAACCGGTTTTGGTCATCCCTAACCCACCGGTCGAAACCCTCTTTACCTCCTTCAATCCCCTTGGCGAAACCCTATTGCCAAAACCCTTCCAAAACACAATCGGCAAAACCTAAACCGCCGCACTACCACACCCCTAGGCAAACCCCACCGGCCGAAACCCTCTCCCCCCTTTCAAACAACCTCGGCAAACCCCACTGGCCGAAGCCCTCTCCCCCCCTTTCAAACACCCTCGGCAAACCCCACCGGTCGAAACCCTCTACATTTCCTTCAAACCCCTCGGCAAATCCCATCGGCCGAAACCTTCTTCACCTCCTTCAAACACCCTAGGACCCCAAACTTGCGGCAAACTCTACTGCTTGCCACAAAACCCACGACCAACTCTCCAGTCTTGTACAACAACTCACCCTCGGCAAACCCTAACCGCCGCAATACCACCCTAAAACACCAAAACCCGCACTAACCCACCCTCGGCAAACCCCACTAGTCGTACCTCCTCCCACCACCACCTTCGACCCCAACCCTCGGCAAACCCTCATAGCTGAAACCCCTCTCTAAAACTCCACCGTCTCCGATATAGTCATGCACGTCCGAGAACACATCCGTCTCCACCCACTACATCAAACCCGGTTCATCTCATCTTTCTTCAAGATTGGACTTATCCAAGAACCGTCCATCTTGCGGGGGCATATTAGGAATATAATATTAGAATATAATATTCTATACTATATATTATTATATATTATATAGTTTAAGAAACTCAATCTTTATATAGATTAGGAAAAATAATATTTGTATTAGAATATGATTCTAACTCTCTTTGTAAACCCTATAAATATGTACCTCTAGTAACATAATAAAATTGAGTCTTTCATATTATTTCTCTATACCATGTATAATTGACTTCATCTCTCTCTTTCATTCTAATATGACATACCAAAATCCACCATAAATAATTGATCAATCTCCTAATACTAGACATGGCCGGTTCAAGTTAACTCAACGCTGGCTTCACGGTTCTGCTATCGAACCTAAGGTTCCCAAACCTTACAAATTATCAATCGGAACCGAACCGAATAACCGCTTTAACCGGTTACGGTTTGACGGTTTACCGGTTATAACGGTTTGCCGGTTAACCGATTAACCGTTTTTAATTTTTTTTTTAAGAAAAACAAAGCTATGGCTAGCCAAAGGCCAAGGCCTAAATAAGCCTCCTAGCCCCAGTCAAGGCCTGATATATACACCCAAAACCGCATTTTACTTCCTTCCTATTTCGATGTGGGATAAATAACATCCAAGGCCAAGGCCGAGGCCGCCTAGCCAAGGCCGGCCAAGGCCGAGCCAAGGCAGGCCAAGGCCAAGCCAAGGCCAATGCCAATTTTTTTAATTATTTGAAAATATTTTTAATTAAAATTAATTTAAAAATACAAATAATTAAAAATATTTTTCAAAATGAATAATTAAAAATATTTTTATTTTCAAAATGAATTAAGCCATATAGATTATACAATAATTAAAATTAATTTAAAAATTTTGTGCTTTCATAATGAAACCATATAGAGATTGTATATACAAATACAATATTAAAATGAAATCATATAGAGATTGTATATACAAATACAAAAATATATATACACATACGCTCATATATGTTAATGAATAGATACTTATATATATACATATATATGTATTTTGTCGGGCTTACGATGGTGGCCGAGGATATGTATTCGGCCATTCGGGCATACGATGGCTGCCGGTGAAGAAGTTGTTATACCCTAAAACCTAATTGCTATACCCTAAATCCTAAATCATATATTCCTAAACCCTAAATTGCTATACCCTAAACCCTAATTGTAGATCATATACTCCTAAACCCTAATTGTATATCAAGAAGTTGTTATACCCTAAACCCTAATTGCTAAATCCTAAATCCTAAATCATATATTCCTAAACCCTAAACCCTAAGCCCAAACCCTAATTGCTATACCCTAAACCCTAATTGCTATACCCTAAAGCCTAAACCCTAATTGCTATACCCTAAACCTTAAATCTTAAATCATATATTCCATACACTAAACCCTAAACCCTAAACCCTAATTGCTATACCCTTAACCCTAAATCTTAAATCATATATTGATATATTCCATACACTAAACCCTAAACCCTAATTGCTACACCCTAAAACTTAATTGCTATACCTTAAACCCTAAACCTTAATTGTAGATCATATACCCTAAACCCTAATTGTGGATCATATACTCCTAATTGTAGATCATATATCCTAAATCCTAATTGTAGATCATATACTCCTAAACCCTAATTGTATATCAAGATGCTATTTATTTGTCAAAATAAATATTTCAAAATAATAATTTTAAATTTGTCAAAATATTTCATAAATTTATATATATATCCAAAAAATATTGCCACTTATTTTTATTATTTGACAAAAATAAAAAATATTTTTTATACAAAATAAAAAATATTTTTTATACAAAATAAAAAATATTTTTTATGCAAAATAAAAAATATAATATTAAGATGCTATTTATTTGTCAAAAAAATAAAATAAAATTAGAAATTGGCCTTGGCCTTGCCTTGGCTGGCCATGGCCTTGCCTTGGCTGGCCATGGCCTTGGCCTTGGGCCTTGGGCCTTGGCTCGGCTGTGGCCTTGCCTTGGCTGGCCGTGGCCTTGAGGATAATATCCCACATCGAAATGAAGGCAAAGTAATCAAAGGCTTGTGGTCGTGGCTTGGCCTTGGCTTGGCCTGGCCTTGGCCTTGGCTCGGCCGGCCTTGGCCTTGGAGGATTTCTTTCCCAATTCCCACATTGATTGAAAAACAAAGTGAAATCCCTTGCCTTAGTATATAATGAGGCCTTGGCCAAGTTTCCCATGATTCATTTGGCCTAGAAATGGCTGGCCTTGGCCTTGAATTATTTCAAAAAATAATTTTGTTAAAATTTATTTTAAAAACCTAATTTGAAAAAGAAAAAAAAATAAATTAAAAAAGGTTAATCGGTTTGAATTTTCCGATTTAATCGGCGGTTAACCGTCGGGTTTAATCGGCGGTTAACCGTCGATTTTAACAGGCGATTGACCGGTTTTCAAAATATCCCAACCTTAACCGAACCTTAAAAAATTCGGTTACGGTTTAACCGGTCCGGTTAACCGCGTTGATCGGTTTGATGGCGGTTTTGACCGGTTAAAATCGGCCGGTTTGCCGGTCCGGTTCATTTTTTGGTCACGTCTATTTGCGGGCCGATGGGCGGGTTTGCACACCCCTAATAGTCACCTATATTATCTCCACATTCTTCAATTATTTATTTTTTTTAAAAACACATAAAATCTTCATCTTTTTTTGACAAAAGTAAAATAAAAAAAATGTCTAACTAGTGATCATCTATCTCGTAAACATAAAAAAGTAGTTATAATCTAAATATATATTCTTAAATTTTAGACTAAAAGTGAAAAAAATAAATTAAATATCCACATCTAAATTTAAAAATTATCGTTAATACAAAAAAAACTGTTATTAATTAATAATTAAAAAATAATAAATTTAGTCTAAAATTTAAGAATATATATTTAGATTATAACTGTTTAATGAGTTTATTAGACTAAAAATGAGGTATTTTTTTCAATTTTTCTGAATTAAAAATAATAAATTTTAAAGCTCATTAAACAATTATTTTTTTAAAAAATAATTAGAAAACGTTCAAATATTGCAACCTAGTCTAGACACCTAGTGTTAATTAATTAATGAAAAAGAAAAAAAAATTGCACATTTCCAAAATTTTCAAAGAATGTGAGTAGTATAGATCATTTTTCCCCTTTCTCTTCACCCATGTTTCAAAATCATTTGCCAAAATCATGTGTTGAATCAATTTCCATTTTTAGCTCCTTGATAATGACATTTTTGGGTTTCAACATGCCAAATTTAGGAACAACTTTACTTTAATATATTTATAGACAGCGCATGTTATTATAAAATATAGATCATGTTATTATATCATAATAACAACGGTTGTGTAGTCTATTGAAATCCCAAATCCTTCGACTTCGAGGTGGACTTGGGCATTTGGACCACGCAGTCTGATTGCACTAAAATGTGAGACTGCACAAAACCGTGAGAGAGTTCAAATTTTAACACCGAGAGTTCTCAATGTTAATTTCTCATCCCAAAATAAACCAAAATCACTCAGAACAAAATGAAGAACCAAAATACCAACAAAAATAACTCTCAAGTCTAAAATAACCAATAAAATAAAATAAATAACCAAAACCCAACCAATAACTCCTCAAGTAATATTTTTAGAGTGACACAACTCTCTTACCCAAAATTCAACAGCTGCAGGCTGCAACCTGCAGCCTACCAAGCCCTCATTCTTTCCCAGCTTCAAAATCTTCAAAGCAGAGCATACCAAATTACATAAAGCAGTAATTTCTGGCAAAAAATGGCTACTGCTAACTGCTAAGGCTAGATTCTGGAACAAATGACCAGAGAGAGAAAGGCCAATCGCCAGCGATAGTGCTTGGTAGTTGAAGGAGCGACTTTGAAGCATGCAAGGGAGAAACAGTGCTGGTAGTTGGACCGGCGTGGCTGAGTTGGGACTTGGAGAGGACTAGAAAGCGGAGATGGTGCTGCTTTAGCAGGTATGGAGACCTACTAGAGAAGTCGCCTAAGGTTCTGTAGAATAGATTGATGGCTTGGAAGAGTAGATCCGGCTGCAGTAGACGGATTCGCCTAAGTATTGCGGGAATCATGCCAGATGTCAAACTTGTTTGACATGCTTTTCTTCCAAACGTACTACGCTGATTCACTGTCCAGGTATTAGATGTATATAGCATGAACTTTAATTTATGAACAATATCTGTTTGTTTTGCACCGATAGGAAAGTAGTGTGCCATTCATTTTTGTTCTGTTTTTGGTTAATGCAGTTTACATGCTTGTGTTTTTGCCTGACACAAATTCATGCTTCTAAGTGTTTGAATCCGTCTGTTAAAAGTTGCTCTTTGTGTTAATAGTGATATATCTTGACCCTTTCCATCTACATAAACTTTTTAAGTCTGAATCAAAATCAACGGCGCGCGTACGCACTGGTGTGCATAGGAAACACACACACACACTGACACACACTATATCCATTGTCTATGCTTGTGAGCTCTATTACTATTTACTACACGAAACAATCATACATAATCGTAATGCGAAAAATCAAAACTAGTAGCCGTTAGGATGTTACAAATTGCATGAACAGCCGATTAAAAAAATCATCCGTGAAACCTTATTGTAGAAGTATACTTAATTTAAGCTATCGGCTACCTTTCATTTTTTGATTGGGTTTCTGAAGGGAGTCTCTTATGCTTTTCAGTTTATGAACAACTTCCCTTATACTAAGGCGTCCATCAGGAGAGTCATTAGTGCAAGACAGTCCAACTCCAATCACCCTAACCATGCAATCAAGTTGGATTTCTGGGCTCACTAATTCACCATCACCATCATTATATTCATCTTCATCTTCATCTTCATCCGATGAATGTTTGGTTTGGAGAAGAAGCTCGGGGTCCAGTACTTGCTCCGTGTTAGTTGGGAAAGCTCTTTGGACCCATGTCTTCAGGCTTTGTCCTCCCACAAAGCTCTCATGAGTTGGACTTCTGCCCGTAAAAAGCTCCATTAGCATGATGCCGTAACTGTAAACATCTCCTGCAGTAGATGGCTTTGATCCCACACCATATTCTGCATCATGCATATGTATATCATCAGAGATTATAATCTGATTTTTCAAAAATAAATAAAAATATAATTCAAATAAAAAACACTAACCTGGAGGTATGTAACCAATGGAACCTTTGAGGGAATGTGTAGAGCTGATAGATATAGATTGATAATCTGTTCTTTCAATCATTAACCTGGCAAGCCCAAAATCTCCAATCTTTGCAGTCATGTCTTCATCCAAAAGAACATTACTTGGCTTCAAATCACAATGAACCACTGGAGTCTCGCACTCGTGGTGCAAGTAAGTCAACCCACTCGCAACATCAATTGCCACGTTCAACCTCTCCAAGAAAGTCAACCCTTCCCCATACCCGTTCTTTCTCTTCCCTTCTATCCAATCCAATAAGCTCCCTTTTTTCATTAGCTCGTAAACCAAGGCAACAAATTCCATGTTCTTAAAATCGATACTTGAGCATGAGGTTATAAGTTTAACAAGATTCCTATGCCTAACATGCCTTAAAGCAGCACATTCCGCCAAGAAACTTTTTTGAGAACCAGTAACCTCCATATCAAGAACCTTGACAGCAATGGCGGTTCCTTCTCTTAGGCACCCTTTGTAGACAGACCCAAAACTTCCTTTCCCGAGCAGATTTTCTTGGTTGAAATTTCCTGTGGCTAAACGAAGCTCATCGTAGCTGACCATTTGATGCTGCCCCTTGAATGAATCATTCGAATGCGTGATCTTTGCTTTTCTTTTTCTAACGAAGAAAAACAAACCAATTGCCAGAACTAGTACTAGTAGTACTACTACTGTGGGGGCAACTATGGCAATAATTAAACCTGTTTTATTACTGCCACGATTCTTGCATTCTGAATGGACACAGAGCTTTGCATTGCCTTCTACATGGACACTAGAGACATTTGAGAAAATCCCATCCGTAGGGACTGCACCATCAAGATTATTGAAGGATAGGTTCAAAGATCGAAGGGCCCTCAATCCTTGTAGCTCAGAAGGGATTGAGCCAGAGAGCTGATTTGAGGAGAGGTCAAGAATTGTCAAACCTTTGACTTCACCCAAAGTGTTTGGAATAGTACCCGAGATTAAGTTGTTGGCAATGAACAGTTCCTCCAAGCTCTTGCAGTCACCAATTGAATTGGGTATGTTACCAGACAAATGATTATCCGAGAGGTCAATTGTAGCAACAGATTCCATTAGGCCAACTTCCTGAGGCAGAGGACCAGTTAGGGAGTTTCGGGACAGATTAAGAATGTAACTTAAGCTAGGAAGATTGAGAAACTCTCGAGGAATGCTTCCATTGAGGTTGTTATTGGACAAGTCCATTGAAAGCAGCCTTTGGAAGTTTCGGAAAGTAGTAGGTATATTTCCAACCAGCTCATTTCCTGACAGATCAAATTGGCCTAGTTTCTCTAGATTTCCCAAAGAACTTGGTAATCTACCAGAAAACTTATTTCCAGCCAAACTCAACTCCTGCAACTCCTCCAACTGGCCTATTTCTGACGGAATTTGACCAACAAGGGAATTGTGGCTCATATTTAGCAAAGCTAAGCCAGAAAGCTGGCCAATTGAAGAAGGTATTTGACCAGAAATACGATTCCCTCCCATGTATAAGTTCTTGAGAACCTTGGAAAGATTACCAATGGAGTCTGGAATCACACCCTCAAAGAGATTCTCATCAATAGCAAGAAAATTTAGCCGTGTACTGTTTACCAAAGAAGTCAAGAATCCGAGCCCTTCATCACCCGAGCTAATGATTCTATTTTTTCCAATGTTATACATGGTTAGCTCGGGGAGATTTCCGAGTCCTGGTGGTACTGTGCCATGCAAGAAGTTTTCAGCCATGCGAATGACTTTGATTCTTGTGAGATTATGCAGTGATCCCGGAATTCTACCAGTGAATTTATTGATGCAAAAATTGAACACAAGAAGATTCGGGAGTGTAACTCCAACGTTGTAAGGGATTTCTCCCCACAAATTGTTTGAAGCCAAGGCTATGGATTCAAGAGAGGACATGTTGTAGATTGAAGGAGGGATAGTTCCGGTGAGATTATTAATGGTGAGATCAAGATGCTTTAAGTTTCGAAGACGAGCCAAGTCACTGGGAATCATTCCACCTACTGTATTGGTGCCTAAATTTAACGTAATAAGCGAAGAAAGGTTACCTATAGAAGGTGGAATGGAACCAGAAAGACGATTTCTTGCCAAGTTCAAGACTTGGAGATTTGTGAGCCTAGTAAGCTCTTCTGGAATTCCTCCAGAAATTTCATTTTGCATTAAGTCGATAATTTGAAGATCTTTGCAGAGGCTTATATTCGATGGTATAACGCCTTCGAGGTCATTGGAGCTGATATTGAGAAGTCTAAGTCGAAAAAGATTGGTTAGTGAAGTGGGAATTTTTCCAGTGAATCTGTTGTTTTGGAGCTGAAGTGATCTGAGGAAGGAGAGGTTGCCTATGTGAGGGCTAATGGAACCGGTGATTTGCAGGCCGGAAAGGTTGAGTCCGGAAACTCGGGTGCGAGGCCGGTTGCAAAAGACTCGGGTCCAGTTGCAGGGGGAGGAGTTGGTTTGGTCCCATGAAGATAGAACATTGGGAGGGTCTGTGGTTATGTAAGACTTGATTGAGATTAAGGCTTCTCTGTCTGTGTCAATGTTTAGAGTGGCAGACTCTATGAACAGATTTTTGGTGGTATAGGGAAATAGAATGAAGGAAATTATAAAGAGAAGGATGGAAATGTAGTGGGAATTATCCATGCTTCTTGAAAGCATAGAAAGCTGGTGTGGCTTTGAATTGAAGGGAAGATGGTGAGAAATATTGGATAGCTTGCTCTGGGTATTTATAATTGATGAATTAACATTGCACCAACACTGATTACATTACATTGCAGTTGGATGAAACGTGCTGTCCAAATCCAATCTTTTTCAAATGGACAGTTTGACCAATCCAACGATCGACAATCAGACTCTCACGCATTACTATCGAGAAAGGTCAATAAAATCTTAGACGTGTCGACATTAGGGTAATCCAAGATATGAAAATGAAAAGGTTTCACATTGCGGAGAGATACAATTGTTTTATTCTTGTGGCTGTGGTTATAAGTTTTTGTATGGCAAGAATAGCAAGACAAGTTTGATTTTAATGAAATAAGGATGATGCAATGGATGTGCTTGGAGGTCAAGGAAACCTCGCACGTTGCAAGGACTAATTGGAACTTGGTAAATAATTTCCAATCCAAAATACTCCCTCCGTCCCATTAAGTGCTTCACCCTTTTGGGTGGGCACGGGAATTATGGAAGCATTATTTATATTCAAAAGTAATAGGAGAGAGAAAATTTAATCTGAGATTAGGGGAGGGAGGGAAAACTAAACATAAGAGTAATATTCCCACCAAATTTGAAATACATCACTGTTCCTTCAAAATTCAAATTACAAAGTACTGTATGTTTAAGATTACAGCCACTGAGAAATGAAACATTCCCTCCATAATTACATTCCCTCCACATTTATAAACCAGTTTCAACCAAAAATCATCAGTTCACCTCCTACAAAAAAGTTCTTCCAGCAAGAACATCTTCAACAGCAAAAAAAAAGGAGGAAAACAGAGAGAAAAAAGATCTTCCAGCAACAGCAAGCACTAATACTCCCAGTTAAGATCAAAAGTTCTTCCAAAGAAGAACATCTCGCATAAAAAAAAAAAAAAAAAGAGAAACAGCCAAGGCAAAAATGGAAGAACCCAGCAGCAGAAGAAGGGGAGAGTGCAACTTGTTAGCCAAACCAAATTTGACTTCAAATCAAATGAACATGCTGGGCCAATTCTTGATCGAAGCTATGGTGGATGGGAAACTTCCTAGAGGTTATATTCAAGTGGCTGCAACAAAATTTGGAATAACAAGGAGGAGAGTGTTCACATATTGGAGTAAGGTGACTCACCAGAGAAATGAAGGTAAACCTGTCAATTTATGTTCAAATAAAGGAGGAAAACAGAGAGAAAAAAGGATTAAATTAGATGAAGAAAAAATGAAATCAATTGAATTGTCGAAAAGAGGAACCATTAGAAATCTTGGTCAAGCATTAGGAGTAAGTAAAAGCACAATTGGGAGATGGAAAAAACAAGGAGTGATCAGGGCTCACACTAATGCAATTAAACCAAGTCTCAGTTATGAAAATCAAATAGCAAGGCTGAAATATTGCCTCAGTTCAATCTGTTTTCAAGCTGAGGAAAACATAGTTCAGTTCAAACCAATGGAGCAGCAAATACACTTGGATGAAAAATGGTTTTACATAACCAGAACAGCAGAGAGATACTACATGTGCTTAGGTGAAGAAAATCCTCATAGGACATGTCAAAGCAAGAGATTTATCACAAAAGTCATGTTTATTTGTGCTGTGAGTAGGCCTGTTTATGACAACAGTGGTAATCTTATTTTTGATGGGAAAATTGGTATGTGGCCATTCATCACAAGAGAAGCAGCCAAGAAAAACAGCAAGCACAGAGAGAGAGGTTCAATTGTTACAAAGCCCATGGATTCAGTCAACAAAGAAGTCACAAAGAACATGTTGATATACAGAGTTCTTCCAGCAATTAAGAGAAAATGGCCTGTAACATCAAGCAAAGACATAATACTCCAGTGGGATAATGCACCACCACACATCAACAATGATGATGTTGATTTCAGTGGCGAAAGAAGTTCGTATGGATTTAACATGCTACTAAAGTTTCAAACAATAAATTCACCATTACACGAATATCAATGATTTGGGTTGGTTCAACTCATTAGATTCAGTGAGGAGAACTCTTCAAGCAAACAATGTAGATGAGTTAATAAATGGAGTGCAAGATGCTTTTGAAAAGTTATCACCTAACACTCTCAACAAATTGTTCCTCTCTTTGCAATCTTGCATGAGATGCATAATGGATGTTAGGGGTTCAAACAACTATCCACTTGAACATCTTGGAAAAGACCATTTGGACAGAAATGGTGTGCTTCAGAGAAACTTGACAGTGGATACAGAATTAGTTCAGTGTTGCATTAGATATCTACAACAAGCTGGGCAGGGACAAGAGTTTGAAGGCATGATGCATGAAATGAACCTTCTTCACATGTCATTAGGTAATGGTATGTAGACCATTAGGACATGTATCTACTCTCAGAAAAATATCATCACTGAGTAGTTTTTGATTGGTCTTTTGTACTCTCAGTTAAGATGTCATGACTGAGTAGTTTTTGATTGGTCTTTTGTACTCTCAGTTAAGAATCATCATAGAGCACAATTGAGCCAATCTTTTGTACTCTCAGTTAAGAATGTAAATATTTTCTACTCTCAGTTCAAAATCATCATAGAGTAGTTAAGAATCATCATAGAGCACAATCATGCCAATCTTTTCTACTCTCAGTTAAACATGTTGGTCTTTTCTACTCTCAGTTCAAAATCATCATAGAGTAGTTAAGAATCATCATAGAGTAGTTAAACATGCATCTCACCAATTCAAACTCAACATAAGCATATCACAATTCAGGCACAAAGTTCAGTGTTCATAAGAGTTTGAAGGCATGATGCATCTCACCAATTCAAACTCAACATAAGCATATCACAATGCATATCACAAAGTTCGGGCCCAAAGAAGAAGAACATCAGAAGAAGAGGAGAGTGCAGACCAAGGCAATCACAGTTCACACCAAAGCAGTTAAGAGTGAGCAGTTCAACAAAAATCACAAAATAGGTCAAGAAGCCATATTCATCATTTCACACAGTCATTTCAACCAACTCCCAACAATGTACTCAAACTAGAAAAAGATTTGAATTTCGAAAAGAAAACATGAACCTGTTCCTTGAGCCAACGTTGTCCAGCGGGACAGTGCAAACCAAACATCAACAAGTCTTGCCTGTGGCTTGCAACCTTTTTCTGGAAGGGTGACATAGCAGGTTCTGGAATGGGGGGAGTCCATTCATAGACTGAGTTATCCTCCTTAAATCGATAGTACGTTTGTGGACCATTTGGAGCCAATATCTCTTCGAGCTCCGTCGACAAAGACCACCATGGTTCATTAAAAACTGATAATGGAACGATACTCAGGTTTGGTTGAGCTAGGGTTTCCCCAAAAATGTTTTGATACACTTCTGTTTCTTCCACCACCGAAGGAATAGGTTCCCCCACCACCGATTCACCATTAAAGTACGAAAAAGGAGAGAAATTTGACGAATCGCCGGCAACGATTGAAACATCGTTCGTCGCCATGGACGACTCATCTGAGAAATTGATAGGTTTGGTCGAATCCATTCGACAAGGAGAACAAAGAGAAGAGAAAATCGAAGATTGGATGTTATAATTTCTGGTGTAATCGATGAGGGAGACGGAGAGAGAGAGGCTAGGGTTTCATCGTAAGATGAACACGATTGGGACGAGAGAGAAAATGTGAGGAGAGAGAGAGGCTTTTGAAAATGAATTTTGGGTTATTGATTTTGGGTTGGACTGATAATTTGGGTTGGGTAAGGGTTAATTAAATTTGGATTTAGTTGGGGTTAATTAAGGGTTATTGTTAATGAAGTGGGCCCCACCATTAAAATAATAATATTTTATGTCCCAAAAAGGAAAGGTGAAGCTTCTAACGGGACGCCCTTTTGGGTAATTGGTGAAGCTTTTATTGGGACGGAGGGAGTACTTGAATTTCTAGCACTAGCATTAGCACTGTGCACACATATCAAAACAATTAATATACGGAGTATATCAATTAAATTAAACTATCTTTTGAATATTTCAAATACCTAGGCAATTAAATGTTTTTTTTACAATAACAACTACCTAATTATAAATAAAGGTAGTTTAGGCAAATTATGTCAAAATTTTATGAAAAAAATTAAAACCGTAAATATTTTGAAACAAAAAATCTCTTCTAAAATTCAAGTATTTTAGGACGGAGGGAGGGAATAACCAGTTTTCTTTCCCCATTATTGTCTAAATGAGATTCACCATTATTGTCTGAAATTCTAAAAATAATTATTAATAATGTTTCTGAAGACTTGACATGGTTATGATAAATGAGCATGAGGTCAAATGGAGTTCCGTCCCAATCACTCTCTCACCGATATTTGGAAAGTGAACATTTCTAAGCTAATTAAGTCTCCCACGTAATTCTATAATTGTCAAAAATATGACTTTTTTTTTCATCGCGACCCCTCCATGCATCTTTTTCTAAGATTAGATCTACATTTTATTTTATTTATTCGTAGTGCTCAATTACATAAAGTTGTGAGCATGAAAAATAGACAAATTTTGGGTCTAATTACAAACATATAAAACACTCCTTAAAATACCATATAAAAGGCCTGTTCAGGAACATCTAATTTTCCGAAAAAAATTAATTGAAAGCCTCGAATTGTTTCTACTAGACCAACATATTTTTCCGGAACGGGTGAATACTCCGGCCACAAAAAAGGAGAGTATAATTATTTATAAATAAGATTTCTATTTTTAGATGAATCAGAATTAGGAAAAGTTAGAGTTGTAAAGTCAAAGATATAGTTGGTTGGTGAAGAAAACATACTTCCTCTCTCTCAAGCCATTTACAATGGAAAAAAAAAGGGTGTTGAAAAATTGTTTCAACTGTTGAAACCCTTACAATGGTGAGTTGAACATTTTTTTCAACGGTTGAAATTTTTGATTTTGTTGAATTTTTTCAACAAGTGTTGAAAAAAAAATTTGAGCCCGTTCTGCCACGTGTCGCGTACCCATTAGACCAGAAACGGCGCGTGTACCACACCTTCTTAAGAGGCGCGTCATGCGCTGAACATTTCCCTTTTTTTTTCTTTTTTCCTGAGACGACACTTGTCGCCTTTATGATTGGTCACCTTTTTTTTTTTTTTCAAATTTCATCCAAATTTTTCAAAGGCAACTATTTTATATAAAAATAAAAAAAAAAATTTTACACCAAAATCATAATTTTTTTTCTCTATAAATAGAGTCTTGATTCATTTGATTTGGACACAGAAAAAAAAACACTTTTTTTTCAATATAAATTTCTCAATTATATTGAAAAATAAGGAATAAAAAATAAAATAAAATAAGTATGAAGCATTTTTTTAATTATAAATGATAATTATTATTATTATTATTATTATTATTATTATAATTATCATTAATAATAATAATTATTATTTTTTAATTAATAATAATAATTATTATTTTACTAATTATAAATTTTTTTTACACCAAAATCATAATTTTTTTTCTCTATAAATAGAGTCTTGATTCATTTGATTTGGACACAGAAAAAAAACACTTTTTTTTCAATATAAATTTCTCAATTATATTGAAAAATAAGGAATAAAAAATAAAATAAAATAAGTATGAAGCATTTTTTAAATTATAAATGATAATAATAATAATTATTATTATTATTATTATCATTAATAATAATTATTATTATTTTTTAATTAATAATAATAATAATAATTATTATTATTATTACCATTAATAATAATTATTATTATTTTTTAATTAATAATAATAATTATTATTTTACTAATTATAAAAATAAAGAATATAAAATAAAATAAAAGTGGTGGGGTATAGGATGATGAGTTAGAAGAGTGTTGAAAAAATAAGGGTGTTGAAATCATTGTAGGAGTTAAAAATTGAATGGGGTGTTGAATAATTAGGTGGAGGAAAGAGAAGATGATGTGTTGTGTTTTAAAGGGTGTTGAAAAAATGAACGTGTTGAAATGATTGTAAATGATCTCATTCGACTCCCTCTCATTCTAAAAGTTCCCCCCTCTCATTCGAAAAGATAAATCTGTCCCATTCCGATATTTGGAAAGTGGACATTTCTAAGCTAATTAAGTCTCCCACGAATTCCATACTTGGCAAAAATATGACTTTTTTTTTCATCGCGACACCTCCATGCATCTTTTTCTAAGATTAGATCTACATTTTATTTTATTTATTCGTAGTATTTAATTACATAAAGTTGTGAGTGTGAAAAATAAACAAATTTTGGGTCTAATTATAAACATATAAAATAGACTCTTTAAAATATTGTCAAGTCAAATGTGACATTTATTAAAGGAGTATAATTATTTATGATAGTATCTTTATGATATGGTAGTATTGTGATTTGTTCTTTTTTTTTTTTTTTTTTTTTTTTAATTTTTTTTTTTTTGATATCCAGGTTCCCAGCTTCGCCGGACTAATCCTGGACCACTGCACCGCCCCTCGGTATGCGCGGAGGTAAATCGCGGGATGTCTTATGCGTAGGGGTGGCGGCGCACCTTATACTCCAGAGCCCCAAGGGAGCCCTCCTACAAGGCAATTACATCACTATTACATCACCAAATGGCTGCTCCAGCTGCTCCTGCCAAAGTGGCACTTACATCACTCTTACAACACCATTTGGCTGCTCCAGCTGCTCCTGCCAAGATTCGAACTCCCCACACTGAGGGTACAAGCCCAGCAATGCTGCTTCCTTAACTGCACGGATGTGCCCCGGGGGACTCCAAGGCTCCTGAAACCCTAGGAAAGAATTAAACCACAAGATTCCCCCCAAGGGGAATCGAACTCGTGACCTCCCCGAAGGGAAGCCACTACAATACCATCAGGCCAGGAGACCTTTGGTGTATTGTGATTTGTTCAATTTAAGAGAGAGTTGTTCAAGTTAAGATTATTTCCTAAGTTGACCAATCCTATAAGAATAATGAGATTTGTTAAATCTACTAGAATTAAAATTAGGACTTATATGATTTGTGTATAAATATAAGTCATACAACATTTGTAAGCTTTGAGATTGAATAACAAAGAAATATTATAATACCCTCTCCACACATTTTATCGTGGTAACAAAGTTGGTCCGTTACACTTGCATTTCCAACGGCGTACAATGTTGATTTGCCCCACCTGATTAGTGGTAACAAAGTTGGTCCGTTACATTTGCATTTCCAACGGCGTACGATGTTGATTTGCCCCACCTGATTAATACGTCCATATTGTAAATTTTGGCAAAGTCCGAATACACGTGAGAGGGCGTATTAGAGACATTATTACACATCAAAAATTGGCATACCATGTTGTAAGATTGTTATACAAAATCTTACAATAAGCACAAAAAGAAAAAGAATTACAATATAAATAAAATATAAGTTATAATATAAACTTAAATAAAGAGAAAATCGTATGATCATCGTCTCGATTTATTTGAGTACGAGCCGTGTGTGACACACTCTTATTAAAACTAAATCGCCCCCTCACTATGAGTGCTCGATATTTCAACGGACGTTAGTCTCCCATGATAGAACGGATGAACCGGATAATACTGCGCACTTGAGTTTTCAGGCGAATCTCAATATGCTTGACAAAATCACCATACTATTGTATACTATTCAAGGAGGACAAAGAAAGGAAAAGAACAAATTGCAACGGAGAAGATGGAGAATTGATGAAAAATGAAATCATTCATTCTGTAGTTGTGTCTTTCTCTATTATAGCTCCAACAACTCTCCTATAAATGACCAATTAATCTTTTTATTAATATGAGATTAATTGTCTTGTATTCGTGAGGTTTAATTCTACAATTCGTAACTCATAATTGTAAGTACCCCAATCTGGACCGCTCCCCATCCGAGCACACGGGAAACACTGCGGACTCACGCATCCCGAAGACCCGTAACCTCCAAAAAGTCCAAAACCACCAACCAAATCAAGGTAGGACCTTTCCGAAATAAAATGGGACAAAATGACTTTCAAGAATTACAAAAAATAGTCATCCTGCAAACATGTCCGCGCGGACCACTTTGCATGGTGAAAATAATCATGAAAAAATCCTCTTAAAGTCCACAATATTCCCTCAAATTCGGGAAAACAAAAAAATTGGGATTGCAGAAGTGTCCGCGCGAACATGTTTGCAGTTTTTCTAGGTCTATAAATAGAGGGTTCCCCCTCTCATTTTCTACACACATCCCTTCTCTCCTCCCTCCCCCAGCAAGCTGGGACAACTCTAAGGCATCCCGAGCCCCTCTGGCCTTTCCCGAGCCTTCCAGAGGCGCTCTGAAGACCTCCCGAAGCCCTGCCGAGCCATCCCGAGACGCTCCCGAAGCATCACGAAGCCCTGCCGAGCCATTTCGAGGCATCCCGAAGCCCTGCCGGTCCATCCCGAGCAATCTCGAGGCACACTGAACCTCTGCCCGCACACACCTAGCAATCCCGAGGCACGCCGAACCTCTGCCCGAATACACCTAGCAATCCCGAGGCACGCCGAACCTCTACCCGCACACACCTAGCCATCCCGAGGCACGCCGAAGCTCTGCCGGTCCATCCCGAGCTATCCGAAAGCATCCCGAAACTCTGCCGGCACACATCGGTCCACCCCGAGGCAATCCCGGTCCGTCCCAAAACACTATTCACACTAATTCAAATATATTCCCCAGCGGAAGATAGACACGAACCAACATTGGTAAGGTCTTCTTCCAAAACTATTTCAATTAATTTCAATATTTAAATACATAGCATACAATGTAGACATCATTTTTAAAATGCATTTTTAAAAGCACATACACACACACAACTTTTAAAGAAAGAGGGGTATCGAAAGACTCGTGTATTCGAGGCGACCCGGGTGAGCTCAAGTATCTCTTCCCGAGGCTAACCTGACCTCCAAACTCAAAATTTCATCACACAACAACACTAAAACAATGTCTTTTCTCAATGTTTTGGGCGTAATCAAAACGGCGTGGTGACTCTAAAAAAAAACACAGCAACGACAAACCAGCGCGAGATGCACGGTCCGCGCGCCGGATTCGGGTAATTTCAGTTGGCGACTACGCTGGGGATGTTTTGTTTTAAAAACTTTTAAACAAAAAAAAAAAAGATTTTTAAAACAATGATGATGGTCAAACTTTCATTTTATCCCTTTCTTTAACTGTTGTATGTGTGTGCATGTGCTTACTTTTTTTTATTCAAAAAAAAAAAAGACAAAAAAATGCATCATAATACATCTGTGTACATACATTTAAAAAATTCTGCAAAACTTTTTGTTTTCCTCATAAAAAGAATTTACTGACCGCACACTACGCGCACGCACTCTTATCCTATATACTGCACACTACAATTCCAAACCCGGGATGGTCTCAGATGCAGTTCGATTGGTGTTCCTATGACTTTCGAGCGCACACGGGAACATTCCAAACTTCCCATCCTAGCCAGTGTCAACCATGCACGCTTGCATCACACTCTGTCCGGACTCGGTTGGTTTTTGATCCAGTCCGTGTCATAAAGCCTGGATACATATTCCATGCCGGCCATTATCTGAGTCAAAGCCCAGAAGTCAAGATCCCTTGCGCAAGCAAAGCGATGAAAGGCCATGCTAAAATCTTGACCTGATCTTGATTTCCAAAGCTACACCCAGACAATGATCCGTACCGGATATGCATCCATGCCCACATGACACCATGTCATCAAGCCTTTAATACGTCATCCATGACAATATGACCTAGTCAAAACCTAACGTCATAGATCCCTTGCGCAAGCAAGGTAAAGAGAGGTCATACCGAACTCTTGACCCGATCTTGACTTAGGTACCACCTCTGTTCACTATTCACAATATGACATGCTCGGTCCTTAGGTTCGATTTTTCTTTTAGACGGTGAAAACCGCTTGCCCTATAGGGCCCTCGCCCGGGGCTGTCCACCCTGGGAGGTCGAAATACAGGTGCAAAATGAGGGACTTATAGCCGCATTGATGGTCTCCACTGACCCATGATCTAGAATAGTTGCGAAACAGAAGAGCAATCTTTTCCAACCAGCTTAGGATTCTGAGAAAACACGTTTTAAGTAAATTAAAACAAAAAAAAACATAAAACAACAACAAAAAAAAAGAAACTGCATGTCGCATGAGCTTTCCCCATTTATCAAAAAAAGGCCTTCCCCTGTCTAAACCGTACCCATCACCCCCTCCAGTGAACCGAGAGTGGTTGAGAGTACCCGGGAGCCGTCTTTTCAGTATCGAAGTTACAAGGTCCGACAGCCCTTCCGGTTCAGCGGTCCGAACAGTCCGTTACTCCCCTATGGCAGGGTCGACAGATAACCGTGAGGGAAACGGAACCCCGCCCCTAAGAAACCTTCAGACAATGGAGGAGGTGCTGCAAGCCTTCGAAACTCTCAAGAAGCGCCAAGAAGAACAACAAGCCTGGATCGTAGACACCATGCGCCGTCGCGGAACCGTCGCCGTTCCCCAAACTTATGGGACCTTCGTCCTCATAGAAGATGAAGAAATGCCTGCTCCCCCGGTTTCCCAAAGCTACCAGCAGGTCCCTCCTCCACCAAGCTACGAAAATCAAGCAATGCAAAGTAGCTCCCGCTCAAAGCTTCACTCGAGCCTCAGTCAAGCAGCTCCGATCTGCCCACCTCAGCACAACCAGTTTCCCGGCCCTGCGCCACAAGCTGAATATCACTAGCGCACATATGGGCCCGCTCCCCCAGATCCCAATGTATCTCGGTATCCCCCGGGATTCAATCCTTTGCCTCTATATGAGCCTCGCAACCATAATCTAAAATCCCAATGTCTGCCATGGACAGACATCCCAAGTGGATATCCTGACATTTCATACCTACCACCCGCTGGACTGGCACTTGGGGCTAATAAAACATTTCCCCAGCTCCTAAACACAACCCATGGTGGTCCGGGTAACCATGGCCTCAACTCCAATTTCAACAATCAAGGGTACGGGATGGTATACGCTCAACTACCTCCTCAAAATTCTGGAATGGCGATCCCATCAGCCAATCCACCTCCGTCTTCAGTTTCCATCCCAGAAAATGGCAGCCTGCCTCTGCCTACTGACCCTCACATGGCTTGGTTGGTCGAACAAATGAAAGACATGCAAGGCAAATTGGCCAACTCTCGGAAAGACTTGCTTATGCCCACATATCCGAGCAAGGTGGTTCCTCTCCCTCCAAAGTTTAGAATGCCGGAAATGGAGAAGTTCGATGGGACAGAATGCCCAAAAACCCACATCGATACCTACGTCTTAGGTATGAGAGCCAAAGGGGCCACCCAACAACAAATGGCAGATCACTTCCAGCATTCCCTCAAATCCACGGCATTAAGGCGGTTCCTCAACGTAAAGGCGGAAAATCGCTCCACCTGGGATCAAATCAGTGAGATCTTCCTGGAGAAGTAATGTGCCAACCTCGAATGGGAAACCAACCGCCATGATCTGCAAGCCACTGAACAAAAGGATGACTAGCCTGTAGGCGAGTTCTATAAAAGATGGAACTGGAAACTGAGCGAGATAATGGATCCGCTTTCCAAAGAAGAGCAAATGGACATCTTCCATTCATGCCTCAAATAATCTCTGAGGACCCTGATCAGCCACCACTTTTATCCCGACTTCCGTGCCATGGTCAACGCCGGGACTAAGTTCGAAAAGAAGTTAAACCTACAAAAGGCAGCAGCCGCTCCTGCTTCGTCCTACCGCTACTGGTGAAAGGTCTGCGGCCTCTGAACCTCCGAAGAAGTCCCCGCGTCAAAGCTATGCCGCTCTCGAATTGGCACCTCAGGCTGTGGCTCTGCCTCAGCCCTCGAAGAAGGAGTATCCACAGACCTCCTCGAAGGCATTGGCTCGAAGGCCGCCGCACTCCGCGAAGACCCTCAGGACATCTTCCTCAAGAGCTTTTTCGTAAAAGCCCTCAACCACACATACTGGCGGGTAAGCACATCCACGGTCCGCCCCGAGACCTGCACAATAAACAACAAAAGAAACGCTCAGCAAAAGAGATACAAAAAATACTCGATAAAAGAGAAGTACAGAACAAGATGCCAAGATGGAAAAGAGTAAACAAACTCACCACAGCATCTGGGTCAACCCGTTAGGCGGCAGGAGCCTGCTCTGGGATGGGCATCGACACCCTCCTCAACGAATCCCCGCAAACATAAGTAAAGTCCGGCCAGAAAGACACCCTTGTTCTTCTGAGTCTCCGCCAGCCCGGCCAGGTTCTCTACGAACACATTCAACCCAGAAGTAATAACTAGCCTCCGAGGGCTAGGTCTCCCGTCCCGGGAGATGTCGGGCATGCGCCTCCACACCTCAATCACGGCCTCAAGGGACCCCCGCGACTTCATCCTTTTCGCCTTCCCAGACGAAGGCACCTCATCCTGCAGGTAAACACAGCAAAGGTACGTCAATAACGATGCTTAACAAGTATCCACAAAGACAAAAATGATAACACATATCATTCACAAACCACAAAAGTCCGTCCCAAAACGGCAATTCCACAAACACAAAGTCTGTCCCAAAAACACGGCACACATAACACATTTTCCAACAAAAGGAATCCGTCCCTAAACTCATATTCCAACAAAAGGGATCCGTCCCTACACACATTTTTCCAACAAAAGGGATCCGTCCCTACACACATTTTTTTCCAACAAAAGGGATCCGTCCCTACACACATTTTTTCCAACAAAAGGGATCCGTTCTTACACACATTTTTTCCACGAAGGGTCCGTCCCCACTACACATATTTTCCAACAAAAGGGATCCGTCCCTGAACACATTTTTTCTAACAAAAGGGATCCGTCCCTACACACACTTTTTCCAACAAAAGGGATCCGCCCTTACACAACACATTTTTTTCAACAAAAGGGATCCGTCCCTACATGACACACTTTCAAAAAACATAAAGTGTCCGTCCCTACACAAAATTTTCCAACACAAGGGTCCATCCCTACACGACACATTTTCAAAAAACACAAGGGTCCGTCCCTACACGACACTTTTTCAAACAAAAGTCCGTTACAAAAACACGGCACACATAAACACAATTTCCCCACAAAAAGTCCGTTCCTACACGGCAATTTTTCCCACAAAAAACCATGTACATACAAAAATAGCATCAACGTACAAATCACCAAAGCATGCATCTCAAGGAGAGACACTTTATTTAAACTACACATTTTTTTAACAAAAATCATATACCCACAATCCATATACACCCAATTTCAACAATTCAACATCAATTTCACAAATTGATCATGGCAACAACAAAAGCCCCAAATTGCAAAGAACTAAAAACCTAGTTCTAGCATACACCATTTCAAAGCAAGAATCAAAACAAAAATTGATTTCTTACCTCCATTACCGATTTTCCCCGCAAGGTGTGCACACTCACATCCGAATACAACTCATCCGGGTTGATTGTTGAAGGTGCGAAGGAAGAAAAATTTCTTTGGAGATCCAACCTCCTCTCTATGGCCTCTAGGCCCTTTGACGACGACCTCGCCTCAATCTTTCCGCCATGATAGTAATCTAGCGACTTGGAAGGTTTTTCTCGAGAAAATTTGGCTCAAAAATCGAATTTTCTTCTCCTCTTTTCTCTTCTCTCTCGACTGGAATTTGAAAATGAAATGAAAATGGCGTTTTGCAATCTGATTCTGGTTAAGAAAACCAGATTTGCAAGTGAGTCCGTGCGGACCACTTTGCATGCATGAAGTGTCCGCGCGGATCACTTTGCAGCCCAGACGAAATTCCCCTTTTGCCCTTATTATCTTTACCCCTGGCCGTCTAAAGGTCATTTCCAGCAAAATCAATGCAGTTTGGTCCCTAAATCAACAAAATAACACCGATCGTCATCGTAAGCCCGAATTTCGCCAACTAAACGGCAAAACAAACACCGGCCGTCATCGTAAGTCTGGACCCCAAGGCGCAAACGCCTTCAAACACAAATCCCAAGGCGCCTTCAACAACAAATTCCAAGGAGCAAACGCCTTCAAACACAAATCCCAAGGCGCAAACGCCTTCAAAAACAAATCCCAAGGCACAAATGCCTTCAAAACAAACAAGTCATTTCCCCGGAATCCATCGTAAGCCCGAACTTTTCCCCAGCGGACACAAATCAAACACAAGGCACAAACGCCTTCAAACACAAATCACAAGGCAAGCACGCTTCCCCAAAATCAATCACAAGGCAAGCACTACTAGAAACTGTGTCTTTAGCGACGAAATTACCACCGGCGGAATTCTTCCGTTACTATATAGCGGCGGAAATGATGCAATAGCGACGGAATAAATTTGGCGCCAATATTACCGACGGAATTTGATTCCGCCGCTGATTTTCGTCGCTAAAAACGAATATTCGTTTCAATACCGCCACTAATTTGGCGCCGAGGTTACCGACGAAATTTTTCGTCGCTATTTATTTTCCAGCGGCGGAATTAATCTGTCGGTGGTAATTAAATATTTTTTGATTTTTTTAAATTAGCCAGCGACGGAATAATTTCGTCGGTGTAAAATTAATTTTGTTTTTTTATTTTTTTTAATTCAGCAGCGACAGAATAATTCTGTCGGTGATTATATCATTTAATTTTTAATTCTTTTAATTAATCAGCGACGGAATAATTCCGTCGGTGATTATATCATTTAATTTTTAATTCTTTTTAATTATTCAGCGACGGAATAATTCCGTCGGTGATAATTTAATTTTGTTTTTAATATTTATTTGATTTATCAGCGACGGAATAATTCCGTCGGTGATAATTTAATTTAATTTATAATTTTTTTAAAAAACTAATTAAGAAATTATAAAATATTATTTTCTAGTCAAAATTTTTTTTTAAAAACACAAGGCAAGTACGCCTCCCCAAAATCAATCACAAGACAAGCACGCCTCCCAAAATCAATCACAAGGCAAGCACTCCTTCCCAAAATCAAACACAAGGCAAGCACGCCTCCCAAAATCAATCACAAGGCAAGCACGCCTCCCAAAAATCAAAACACAAGGCAAGCACGCCTTCCCAAAATCAATCACAAGGCAAGCACGCCTCCCAAAAATCAATCACAAGGCAAACATGCCTCCCCAAAATCAACAACACAGGGTGAGACGCCCCAAGGAACAGTCTCAACACAAAGCCGAGATGCCTCAAGGAATAGTTTCAACACAAAGCCGAGACGCCTCTAGGAACAATCTCAACACAGGGCGAGATGCCCCAAGGAATAGTCTTAACACAGGGCGAGACGCCCCAAGGAACAGTCTCAACTCAGGGCGAGACACCCCAAGGAACAGTCTCAACACAGGGCGAGACGCCCCAAGGAACAGTCTCAACTCAGGGCGAAATGCCCCAATGAATAGTCTCAACTCAGGGCGAGACGCCCAAAGGAACATTCTCAACACAGAACGAGACGCCCCAAGGAATAGTGTCAACACAGGGCGAGACGCCCCAAGGAACAGCCTCAACACAGGGCGAGACGCCCCAAGGAAAAGTCTCAACACAGGGCGAGACGCCCGGGCAGCCTCAATACAGGCGAGACGCCCGAGGAATGGGGCTCAACTCAGGGCGAGACGCCCCAAGGAACAGTCTCAAAACAGGGCGAGACGCCCCAAGGAACAATCTCAGCTCAGGCCGAGATGCCACAAGGAATAGTCTCAACACAGGGCGAGACGCCTCAAGGAATAGTCTCAACACAGGGCGAGATGCCCCAAGGAATAGTCTCAACTCAGGCCGAGACGCCTCAAGGAATAGTCTCAACTTAGGTCCAGACGCCTCATAATAGTCTGAACTCAGGACGAACACCTACAAATAGTTCCCCACAAATCGAGGCCCCTCAAAATTGCCCTCACACACGAACTACGATCAGGCTTGATTCCCATTCGGGATACGTAGGAATCCTACCAAAGGGTCCAACCATCCGACCTAAACGGTCACCTCCGGACACCAAAACGTCCACACAAATCTCACCTTCGGACACCACCACGTCCTCACACACGAACTACGATCAGGCTTGATTTCTATTCGGGATACGTAGGAATTCTACCAAAGGGTCCAGCCAACCGACCCAAGCGGTCACCTTAGGACACCACCACGTCCCCACATTCGACCTAAACGGTCACCTTAGGACACCACCGCGTCCTCAGCCATTCGACCTCAGCGGTCACATTAGGACACCGACACGTCCACACAAACCTCACTCAGGACACCAACACGTCCACATAAATCTCGGTCAGAGGACACCACCACGTCCTCACATTCGACCTCAGCGGTCACTTCGGACACCGACACGTCCACACACAATTTCACCTTAGGACACCACCATGTCCTCATATCTGACCTAAACGGTCACTTGGGACACCACCACGTCCTCACATCCGTCCAACATGGTCACCTTCCCTCTCCCGATAGGCGATCCAGATCAGGACCCTTATCTTTATCGACGACCCCACTTCCTTCATAAGTGATGTCGCCGAGGGGCTTCTGTAAGTACTCCAATCCAGATTGCTCCCCATTCGAGCACACGGGAAACACCGCGGACTCACGCAAATGTGATCTCGAAGACCTGTAACCTCCAAAAATTCCAAAACCACCAACCAAACCAAGGTAGGACCTTTCAGGGATAAAATGGGACAAAAGGACTTTTAAGGAATTACAAAAAATAGTAAGCCTGCAAACATGTCCGCACGGACCACTTTGCAGGGTGAAAATAATCATGAAAAAATTCTCTTAAAGTCCACAATATTTCCTCAAATCCGGGAAAACCAAAAAATTGGGATTGCAGAAGTGTCCGTGTGGACATGTTTGCAGTTTTTCTAGGCCTATAAATAGAGGGCCCCCTCTCATTTTCTACACACCTCCCTTCTTTCCTCCCTCCCCTGAGCAAGCTGGGACAACTCTAAGGCATCCTGAGCCCCTCCTGCCCTTCCCGAGGCCTCTCGAGCTCTCCCGAGGCGCTCCGAAGCCCTGCCGAGCCATCCCGAGATGCTCCCGAACCATCCCGAGGCGCTCCCGAAGCATCCCGAAGCCCTGCTAGTCCATCTCGAGCCATTTTGAGCCATTCCGAGGCATCCCGAAGCATCCCGAAGCCCTGTCGGTCCATCCCGAGCAATCTCGAGGCACGCCGAACCTCTGCCCGCACACACCTAGCAATCCCGAGGCACGCCGAACCTCTGGCCACACACACCTAGCCATCACGAGGCACGCCGAAGCTCTGTCGGTCCGTCCCGAGCTATCTGGAAGCATCCCGAAACTCTGTCGGCACACACCGGTCCACCCCGAGGCAATCCCGGTCCATCCCGAAACACTATTCACACTCATTCAAACACATTCCCCAACGGAAGATAGACACGAACCAACATTGGTAAGGTCTCCTTCCAAAATTATTTCAATTAATTTCAATATTTAAATACATTACATACAATGTAGACATCATTTTCAAAATGCATTTTTAAAAGCACATACACACACACACATACAACTTTTAAAGAAAGAGGGGTATCGAAAGACTCGTGTATACGAGGCGACTCGGGTGATCTCAATTATCTCTTCCGAGGCGTAACCTGACCTCCAAACTCAAAATCTCATCACACAACAACACTAAAACAATGCCTTTTCTCAATGTTTTGGGCATAATCAAAACGGCGTGGCGACTCTAAAAAAAACATAGCAACGATAAAGCAGCGCGAGATGCACGATCCGCGCGCCTGATTCGGGTAATTTCAATAATTCCAAGGTAATGATCCATATTAATCCGTTATTAATCTAGGAATCCTGGGACGTCAATAGTGGGTTTAAATTTTAAATTTACACTTTCAACCCACCAACTTTGAGCTTTCATATCTTTTCCATCCAATCTCAAATTGGACATCTAGATATACAATTTGAATGTTCACACGCAGTGGAACATGAATTCACAATAATCTTTGTCAAACGACGAACAATTCATGTAAGAAAAATACACGATTTTCTTCACACACAATATATTTTTCCAACAATCCCCCACATGAAGGAAATTGATAACGAGTTTGGGGATAGAGTTCGGCAGACAAAAACTTGCATACGATAGGTGTGGGAATGCCCATTGAACCTTCGCTCGTACAAGCATATTTATTCTACTCGCAAGTCGATAGACGCGATGTCTTTGAATCGTCATGCTTTTTGTGTAGCCAATCATATTATTGACACAAGTATCGTCCTAACATGGCTCAATTCTCAAAGCTATGTTCATTCATAGCCCTAAACGTTTTGCCTTGTTCCGTGAGAGGATCTAAGAATCGAGCCTCAAACAATTCTCCTTGAAATGGCCACACTTCTCTCTCTCATAGGTGATTTCTTAAAGGTAACCAGTATTACCCCGCTCGAATTTTCAACGCGTAAGAATCATTAAAATCCATAGGCTTATCCTTGTCCTTTTGGGATGTCACTAATAGAAATGTACTTGGGGTTAATTCCCCCATAGTGACACTACAAGTCTTTTAACAATTAGGTGGTCCCATTGAATCTAGTTCTTGGGATATCCAGTCATCTAGATTGGATTTTCCGTTGTCTTTAACCTTTAAGAGACTTAAGTCCCATTCCCCTCCGAATTTACAACTAACTCTCGATTTAACCCTTTGGTTAATGGATTCGTTTATTATTTGACGTCAAATAGTCAAATTAGTTGAAAGTAGTTGTCTAATGGTATTATGTTTTAGACATATATGTCTAGACTACCATTACACACATTGCTATATGTCTTTTCAATCATAAATTAACTTTAGTAATATACCATCTTGCTAACATAAGCTTTATCCATTTAATAATTGTTAACTCAAATTCATTTAAATCCTACCTATTCCATATTGATCCTTTCATTATTTCAAGAATATCCACTTAATGACTTGTTTAACAACGAGTCAATTAGTTTTTCTTGAATTTGAATCAACGGATCAAATTTACTAGAAGTTTCCTTAGTTAAAATATCATTTTTGGATTTAATTAACAAATTGATGTAGTCACCTCTTGTTTAAGTCAACACAATCAAACCTTTAATGTCGTTATCTTTGTACTTGTCTCAAGTTATACAATAACTTTACAAACTAGCACATTTTCTTTTAGGTTCCATTTCTTGAACAATTTCAATACTTTGATCTATTTCATCCAAATTATCATTTATTCACTTCCATAAATTTGACATCAATACTTGATTTTCATTGATTTTATTTTATTTTGATTTTTATATATATTCAAACTTATTGAATCATATACAACAAACCAAAATTTTCAATTGATATAAACATAAATTTTGAAACATAATTCACAATTTAGTAATCAAATTCAATTTATTTGGTAATTAGACTTTCTACTTTGCGAAACACCCCCACATTCAAAAGTGTACGTAGGCCTACATTTCCATAATTCATATGAACATTTCATTGTTTTCTTGTGGAAAAATTTCCAAAAGGTAATTATTTTTCAAAGTATACTCACCCCCATATTTTCGGGGTAGCCGTTAACTTAGCAATAAAGCCATCATTTATTCATGATAAGTTTCTTCTTCTTCTTTTGAATCATGTATCCGTTTAAATGAGTTTGCCTTATCTCTTAATTTATACGAAAACATATTCTTAAAGAAAGAAGTGTTTCATGATTAATCTTGTGTATACATTGAATCTTGGATTCATAAACAAGAATTCTATAAACACTATTGTAATCATACTCAACACATATGCAATCAATAGTTTTTAGTCTAACTTATACACAAACTACACTTAGTTGTGTTTTATCACTGAGTTGGTCTGGCGAGAAACGCGTTTCTCCTTACTGTATGGAGAAACAGGTTTTTTAATATCCAGAAACCTTCAAAATGAATATCCAGAAACCTTCAAAATGAATATCCAGAAACTCATTTTGAATGTTTCTGGATACTCATTTTGAATGTTTCTGGATATTCATTTGATGGTTTCTGGATATATATTTGAAGGTTTCTGGATACTCATTTTATAGTTTCTGGACATGGTCAATTGTATGTTTCTGGATATTCAATTTGGTAGTTCTGGATATTCATTTAATAGTTTCTGGATATTCATTTTGAAGGTTTCTGGATATTCATTTTGAAGGTTTCTGGATATTAAAAAACCCGTTTCTCCATTTTCTCCTTAGATTTTACGTTTATCACTAGTTGTTTATTAAGTTGATTTCCAACTTTTCCTTTAAAAAGATATGATTCAACATTTTTCTTTTTAGCAAGCAACGATAAAGGTAATAACTTGCATTTTACCATCATCTATGTGAATAATATTAACATCTCAAGCATCAATATGCATTGATTATAACCTCAAGCAAATATTTGATAAGTCTTTTTTATATCTATTTTGACCATATAACGAGATTCAGTCTCATTGTTGATCACTTGAACACCCTTTCGTTTCATTCATTCAAACATCATGAATAACATTCTTGTTGACATCACAGTTGTCTCTCAAGACACAAGGTATATGCTTGAATTTTTCAAACAAGTTTGACTTGTCAAACAAAATTGACTAATTTTGTATTAAGCATTTGGTATGTTCTACCGCATTTGCTTTCGCCATAAGAAGTGTTAGACAACTTCTTCTTTAAAGTTTTAATCTCTAATGCAACACAAAGACGAATAGCACACACCTCAACATTCATTTCTATTCATTTATGTTAGATGTGATTCTTGAAATATTTTCAAGTGGGAAACAATTTCTCAATTATTGTTGTCACTTGAGAATTTCACTCAACACCACTCGGCTTCGTTTTCATGAAAAACTATTTTCAGTTCTTCCATTTTGCTTTTTACGGTTTATGGATTCCACTATTTTAAAATCAAGGAAATGGCCTACGATAAATTTCATAGCACCCGCATTCTCGATTTATAGTCCAACGACTCCCACAATTCTTTTGCCATTTTCTTGGTACTATATATGTTATATAACGAAACTGACAATTCGTTAATTATATAGTTCCGACAAAGGAAATTCACATGCTTCAACAACACCCAAAACTTGAACATCCATCTCATTTTCACCAAACTTTGTAGAATATTCCTTATGAAATCTCACTAAGTTCAAGGTGGTCAAGTACAACATATTTTGTTGTCACTACTCAAAGTCGAGGCCAACAAAAATGTTCTACCTTCTCACAATAGTGAACAAGAATACTTGGAACAACCATATTATGTTGGAGATTTGTCTCCACACAATGAGCCTTTCCCAAAAAATTGACTTTAAATTTCAACAATTAAACACCAAATTATAACTTTACTGTTACAAATATAACTCTCTAATATAATTAGAGAATTAAATCCAAGAATAAATTGCTAATTCAATAGGAGAATTAACACAATTTATTTCTTACAACAACCCATATTTATTAACTTCTAAATTCCTTAATGAAATTATAATTAGAGGTTAATTACTCTAAACTTTAAAGGTCTCATAGTGGAGTACCTCTAAATTAGAGAAAGTCACATTCTCATTTACATAATACACAATTTCTTTTAAATTCCTCCTTCTAAATGTTTTGTGTCATTTGTCATAATCAACAACAATATAATTTAACAACTTCCTTCAAGAAGTCCTATTCTCTCCTCCTTCAAGAAGTCCTATTGTTTATATCTTTATGACATTAGTCACATTTTCTAATAGGTTTTAACAACTTCTTCCAATAAGCCATATAATTTTAGTTCTTGTGACATTTGTCAATGTTTACAGCAATAGAATTCAACAACTTCTTTCAAGAATTTCTATTATTTTTATCTTTGTTACTTTGTTATTATTGACAATAATAGGATTTAACAACTCATTTCAAGAAGCCCAATCATTTTTGTCAATACATAATTTATAAAATGCAACGTTAAAGGCTATATCTTTTAACGTTCATCTTCTCAACTTAGTTTCAACGAACTATTCAATTTTTCTCACTATAATTCTTGTGAACTATATGAACGTTAAATACTATATCTTTTAATGTTTATTTTCTCAATTTAGTTTTTATGAACTTTTCAATTTTCTCACGATGATTCTCATGAACTATAAAAGATATATCACCTATTATATAAATAATAGAAGTGGCTTCGCCACAACTATTTTACACAATCGTCACAACATCCTTGATATTCATCCGTTAGTTCATTATATGTTCAAAATAATTTTTTTTTCTTTTCATAAACTGTTCTGTTTCGAAAATTTTATCTTCATTTCCACATAATAGATATTGATCTTCACCATCCATATTGTTTTTCTATGAGTTTATAACTTGGTCACCAAATTTGAGCTCGATCCAACGGTTAACGAATCGGGAATTTCAATTTTCCCACAGCTGGTTATTGCAAAAAACGTGCTGAAATTTTCTTACCTCCGTCTCTTCCACGTATTCCATTTTTTTTACTTCTTTTCTTCCATGCCTACCGCTTCATCGGATTTCTCAAATCTGTAATCGTTCTCAAATAGGGCACTAGTCTTAAGATTATTAGACAAAATCTATAATTGAGCACAATAGAAAATAATTACAATATAAATAAAATATAAGTTACAATATAACTTTAATAAAGAGAAAATCGTCGTATTCCATTTATTTACATCTTTTCTCCCATGCCCACCGCTTCATCGGATTTCTCAAATCTTTAATCATTTCTCAAATAGGGCACTAGTCTTAAGATTATTAGACAAAATCTTTAATTGAATACAATAGAAAAGTATTACAATATAAATAAAATACAAGTTACAATATAAACTTGAATAAAGAGAAAACCGTCGTATTACTTTTCTTTACATCTTTTCTCCCATGCCCACCGCTCTATCAGATTTCTCAAATCTTTAATCCTTTCTAAAATAGGGCACTAGTCTTAAGATTATTAAACAAAATCTTTAATTGAGCACAATAGAAAAGAATTACAATATAAATAAAATATAAGTTACAATATAAACTTGAATAAAGAGAAAACCGTATGATCATCGTCACGATTTATTTGAGTCTGAGCCGTGTGTGACACACTCTTATTACGACTAATTCGCCCACTCACTACGAGTGCTCGATGCTTCAATGGACGTCCTAGGATAGAACAGATGAACCAGATAATACTTCCCACTTGAGTCTTTAGGCGAATCTCACTATACTTGAACAAAATCACCATACTATTGTATACTATTCAAGGAGGTCAAAAGGATAGAACGGATGAACTAGATAATACTTCGCACTTGATTCTTTAGGCGAATCTCACTATACTTGGACAAAATCACCATACTATTGTATACTATTCAAGGAGATCAAAGAAAGGAGAAGAACAAATTGCATAGGGGAAGATGGAGAATTAATGAAAAAAGAACTCATTCATTCTTTTGTTGTGTTTGTCTCACTTATAGCTCCAACAACTCTCCCATGAATGCCCAATTAATTTTTGTATTAATATGAGATTCATTATCTTGTATTCATGTGTTTTAATTTCACAATTTGCAACTCCTAATCCCAAGGTAATGATCCCTATTAATCTCTCATTAATATAGAGATCATGGAATATCAATAGTGGAGTTAAATTCTAAAATTTACACTTTCAACCCACCAACTTTGAGCTTTCATATCTTTCTCATCCAATCTCAAATTGGACATCTAGATATACCATTTCAATGTTCACACGGAGTATAACATGAACCCACAATAATCTTTGTCAAACAACAAACGATTTGAACGGTATAAATCGAGGTACGAACGTGGGTCATAAGCCGGGCAACACCCAATGGATTGGGTTCAAAATATAATCCATACAAGTCTCAAATACGACATAGGAAGTGGGATTCCCTACCTATGCTCGTCATGTCTGCTCGTCATCACTATGTCGGCGTGGACATAGCAGAGCGAGTAATATGATTAAGGCACGGAATTCTTGTATGTCGACCTAGGCACTAACTAATGCCGATAAAGGCACCTCTCGTATGCCGAGTAAGGCATCCATCAAAGCCGATGAAGGCTTCATCAATAGACGAGTAGACCCTCCTTGGTCATCATCCAGGACAAGGAAACGAGCTTCCCTATTCTTGCTCTCCTCTTCCTCGGTGTAAACTCAGGCCGACCAATCATCACATGCCGAAGAGCGTGCCTCCTAGGCACACGTGCATAATGCTATTATCAAATCCTACTCAAATAAGGATTGTGGGAAGTTATATTCCCACTAGGATTATAACCCTCATCTCACACAATTACCTAGTCAAAGATGGAATCTACATCCTACACCTATAAATACAAGCTATAATTCACACAATTTTGGTAACACATCTTTTGACTCTCAACTCTTGTCAAATGATTTGCTCTCTATATCACACAAGTACTTACTTGATGCGGGAACCAAGTGGTCGGCATTTGACAATATCAATAAAGTCAGTCCAATTCTATGGAGTGTATCTCACAGTCAACTCATCCAATAATTACAGGCAATATATCTTCGGAAAGCTCTATGAATCTAGTTTCCAGAACACTTTTCAGATCATCATTTGGAATTTTCAAAAATAAGTTATGCAATTTTTATCAAGTACTGTGCATGGGGACTGTTCATTCGAATTTTGTCATGTCTATTGGCTTTCTTGTTTTTTAGTATTTCTATGTTTATCTTATCAACAATAATTGATTATTAGGTTCATCCCTTATGTATTTTGATGATTTCTAAGCTTGGAGGAATGTTCCAAGTATCTATAAATAGGCTAAGCATATCAATGTAATGGAGTTGAATTTTGAGTTGATAAAAATATAAAGTTGAGCTTTGTGCCATCTTTTATCGTTCAGTGTCTATTCGGTGGATTACGTTTAGTGGTGAACACACAACCCTGTATCTCTTCGGTGGATTCCGTTGAGTGCTGAGTTGTTTATGCCCTGTATCTCCTAGGTGGATTCCTTGGAGTGGTGAGCATTCTATTCGTTTCCATATACTTTTCTTTCTGTTGCTTTTTTCCGGCATCAAGTGGTATCAGAGCCGAAACCAGGATTTTCCAAATTTCGGTTAAGGTATCCAATTATACTTTTCTCTTCTATTCAATCCTCACCCTCTTCATCTAGCTCATCTCTTTTTCTCATTTTTGTTATAAAAATACGAAAAAAAGAATATTATCTTTCTCTGTCCTTTGTCCATCATGGTTAACGTTGTTTGGCCATTTACCGATAATATTACTCCCTTGCCCATTGTGGATTGGTCTAAACTGCCAATCTATGATGATTATCCTCAAAATTTAACTGAATTTTCATTTAATCAATTCAAAAATGGTTCCCAGCCATGTTTCGAGAAATGTGTGCGTTATTGTCAAATTTGTGCATCTTATACATCTTTTTTATGTGGGGAAAATTCAAATGTTTTTCCTACACTTCCATTGAATTGGTCGAGAAGTATTTTTGAGTATCTTAAGAGTGACAGTTATTACAAGGATCCCTTTGATATCAACCCTTCAACTATTTTACTTTCTTGGTTCATCGAAAACATTGTTATTGATAATTTCCTCAAAACTCGTTGGACCGATTGGATGGATGTCGTCACAAGGGCAATAAAATTCAAAGTTCTTCAAGGATATAAAAGAAAACTTCAAGTGTTCATATTTTATATCACAAGGAGGATCATCACAAATATTTTTGATGCAATGATCAAAATTCGAGGACGAATTTTCTTCAAGTGGGGGAGTATGATGCGGGAACCAAGTGGCCGGCATTTGACAATATCAATAAAGTCAGTCCAATTCTATGGAGTGTATCTCACAGTCAACTCATCCAATAATTACAGGCAATATATCTTCGGAAATCTCTATGAATCTAGTTTCCAGAACACTTTTCAGATCATCATTTGGAATTTTCAAAAATAAGTTATGCAATTTTTATCAAGTACTGTGCATGGGGACTGTTCATTCGAATTTTGTCATGTCTATTGGCTTTCTTGTTTTTTAGTATTTCTATGTTTATCTTATCAACAATAATTGATTATTAGGTTCATCCCTTATGTATTTTGATGATTTCTAAGCTTGGAGGAATGTTCCAAGTATCTATAAATAGGCTAAGCATATCAATGTAATGGAGTTGAATTTTGAGTTGATAAAAATATAAAGTTGAGCTTTGTGCCATCTTTTATCGTTCAGTGTCTATTCGGTGGATTACGTTTAGTGGTGAACACACAACCCTGTATCTCTTCGGTGGATTCCGTTGAGTGCTGAGTTGTTTATGCCCTGTATCTCCTAGGTGGATTCCTTGGAGTGGTGAGCATTCTATTCGTTTCCATATACTTTTCTTTCTGTTGCGTTTTTCCGACATCATTACTCTCACGCCAGAGGGTCTTCGTCGGTGAAGCCCCGGCTTAGTTTATGTGTTTGTTCTTATTTTTTAGGCTATTCAAACATCCAGGATACAACCTGCCACTGGATTTGGGCTGATCCGATCATTTTTGAGATCATCAGTTTGGTTTCATTGCCGGGAAACGATTCGTATTATCCATTGAATAGCTTGAAAAATTCTGCTTAACTTTCCTAATCCTAATGGAAGACGGACATACTGCAAGTATTACTCCTGATTCAGATAATATTCTTGCGGAGTAGACTCATGGCAACGCTAGAACTACTTTTCCTCTTGCCAATGGGGAACTGCCACCTCCTCCACCATTGATTGATGGGCTGCCACCCCTAGGAATGAATCTGCATTCTAGGGGACATCCAGTAACCGAGGTAATACTACCAAATCCTCCTCGTCGTCGACGACGAGGAAGGCCTGCTGGCCACCAGACGGGGAGGAATGCGGCCCAAGGGGGCACTGGGCTTCCCCCCTCCACAAGTTGATCGCAAGACTCTCTTGTATCAACAGATGGAAACTCTGCAACACATTTATGAAACACAAAATGCCTTACTACAATTGGATCCTGAGAACTCCCTGGCTGAATTAATGAGGCTTACAAAGACTGGAAATTCCCTTGTAGTGAAAAGTCATGTTAACAGGCGTGGTTGTCGGGGGAATAGAGAAAATCTTCCTCCTGGCCAACATCCCCCTCATCATGGCATTTCTGGTAGATCCAAGCAAAACCCCAAGATGTCCCTCCTCGTAATAAGGCACCTGGGTATGGTAACACAATAAATGAGGTAGACTTGAGAAGTCAGCTGAACCACCAAAGGGAGCATGAGGTTAATTCTGGCTCAGCCATGCAAAGCAAAAAACCCCTACTCGGCATAATCCCTCTCCTCGACATAGGAGTCCTGCTCAACCTAGTATCCCTCCTCGGCATAAGAGGTCTCCTCATCACATGTCTCCTCCACATCCAGAGTTAGCTCCCAGGAAGGACAAAACCCCTCCTCATCATTTCAGGTCAGTGAATGGCAGAGCACCATCAGAACATGAGGATAATCACCAGCAACATGAGGAACAAAGCCGAGTGAATGGGCACAGAAAAAGAAAGGACCCAGCGTAGTTCTCACTTTAGCTCGCAAATCGATGTAATGGATATTCTCCTCTTGAAAAAGAGACTAGATGAAAAGGAAATGGGGAGAAAGGAAGTGGATGACGATGATACCAGTGCCACTCATCCTTTCTTCCAGCGGATTAATGATCTACCCCATTATATTTCTCTTAAAATCCCAAGTTTTGAAAAATATCGGGAACCACATACGCACGGGACCATGTGCAAAGTTTTGAATCTACCATGACCCTCCTCACCAAGGCAGATGATATTCTCTGCAAGGCTTTCGCGAGTACCTTCTTCGGAACAACTTTGTCCTGGTTCCATGAGCAAAAGAAGGGAAGCGTCGATAGCTGGAAAATCATGAGGAAGAGGTTCATGTACCACTTTGCTACAGCGGGAAAGAGAAAGAAAAGATTGGCAGACCTTGCTAACATTGAGCAAGGGAAGAATGAAACAACTCTGAGTTATTACAATCGATTTAGAGCCATGGCTGACCATGTAGAGGAAAGCCTAAAACTGTCCGGGAGGTGATTGTTTGGTTTAACTCCGGACTGAGATCCGGGCAATTGATCTATGAAATTTCTGCTAGAGAGCCTAAGTCAAAGTGCGATCTGTAAAATGTGGCTTACGCCATAGCTATGGCAGAAGAGAAAAGTAAAAAGAGGTCTAAAAAACCAGAAGCAGATGTAGCTGGCACCAATCAGGCTTCCAACAGAAGCAACTATAAGGGGAAGAATAGAACTCGGGCTATTGAAAAAGCCGAGGTTTTCACCCCCTCACCAAACCTATAACGGAGATCACATAGTTGGTGAATCTACCAAGTCCTCGAACACTCAATGAAAGAATAAAGTACACCCGTGACAGCTCCAAGTATTATTCCTTTCACAAGGATCATGGACACGACACGGATAATTGCATCTCCATCATGAGAATGATCCTGAGATGGGTAGACAAGGGAAACCTTGATCGCTATGTCATGAGAAAGGATAACAAGCGAAAAAGAAAGGATGACGATGACAATGACAAAGGTGATGAAAGGGAGGACATGCCTCTACGGCTAAACTCCATGTTATAAGGGAGGAGACTGTCTCCAACAAGAAACTAAAAGACTAGATACACGAGCTAAGGTCTACCACATCCCCGCCTGTATCCATAAGGAAGAGGAAGTCATTAGCTTCTCTCCTAATGAGCTGGCTGGAAGTCGAGCAGCTCGAGAACAACCCCTAGTAATCAAAGGGAGGATTGATAACTGTGAATCTGAAAGGCTTCTCATAGCCTCGAGGGCCTCCAGGGACATTCTATATTATTCCACCTTCCAGAAGATGAATCTGAAGGATAGCATGCTGGAGCCATACTCTGGAAGACTAGAAGGCTTCACCAACTTCTAAGTCAGCGCAATGGGGACAATTGACTTGTTGTTGGACGTGGGGGAACATCCTTTTTGAGCTGAGGCCACAATAACATTCATGTTCATGGACCTGGCAAGTGACTACCATGCCATCATAGGCATTCCAAGTCAAGGCAAACTTGGGTTGGTCGCCTCCCTCCCTCACCAACGAGTTAAATTCCATACTCGTGCTGGAATCGGATGCGTGAGGGAGACACCCAAGGACTTCTTAGAAGATGTGATGAGGAGCAGAAAAATACCTAGAAAAGTGGAGGCGGACACACTAGAGGAAAATCTGAAAATCTCTAAGTCTGTAAAGACTACCAGCACCAATTCTAGGCTGAATCTGATTTTTGAAGCAGAGGATGAGGAACACATGATTCTAGATATCCATGAAAACAATGACATAGTTCTGTCCGTCTCGAATATAGCCCCTCATCTCATCAGCGGCCAGAACTCGGGGGCATACCCTGATTTGAGACAAGGAGAGCCACCGGACGTAGACGAACTAGTTGAGATGGAAGACCTAGACTTAAATGGTGAGGAAGGTAGAAGGCTTAGAGAGATAATCATTGAAAATTTGCAATTTTGAGACGGTACAAAAATGGAGCCCGTAGACGAATTTGAGGAAATTATACTCAATCCCGACTATCTAGAGCAGAAAATAAAAATTGGGGGCTAGCTCTCCCCGCAAAAAGGGAGAAAATCTTCACCATTCTGAAAAACAATCTTGATGTCTTTGCCTGGAAGGTCGAGGATATGCAAGGAATAAAAGAAGAGGCAGTTGTCCACAAGTTGAAAGTTGACCCGTCTGCTAAAGCTATCAAGTAGACACGAAGAATTTTAGCAAATGATAAGGAAGATGCAATCAAGGAAGAAGTGCGGAAATTACTAAGTACTGGAATCATCAGGGAAGCAATCTGCCCCATTTGGTTGGCCAATGTTGTGATGGTCAAGAAACATAACGGGAAATGGCAAATGTGTGTAGACTTTACAGATCTCAACAAAGCCTGCCCGAAAGACAGTTACCCTCTCCTCATAATTGACAAGCTGGTAGACTCCATTGTTGGACATAGAACTCTCAGCTTCCTAGACGCCTACTCTGGTTATCACCAGATAAAAATGGCTGAGGAAGACATTGAGAAACATCCTTCCAAGCAGCTGGAGGAATTTATTGTTACACCATGATGCCCTTCGGACTCAAAAATGCAGGCGCAACCTACCAACACATGGTCAATAAATTATTTGGGGAACAGATAGGCCATAACATGGAGGCCTACATTAATGACATGGTCATTAAGACTAGGAATGACAGTCACACCCCATACTTGGTGGAAACCTTTGACAACCTACGATCAAATAGCATGAAACTGAATCCAAGTAACTGTGTGTTCGGCCGAAAAGTTCCTAGGCTTTATGGTATCACAAAGAGGAATCAAGGCGAATCCGGAGAAAATCAAAACCTTGATAGACATGAAAGAACCTACTAGCATCAAAGAGGTTCAAAGGCTGAACGTAAGAATAGCATCCCTTGGAAAGTTTATTACAAAGTCAACGGAAAAATCACTGCCTTTCTTCAAAGTTCTGAAGGGGACCGAGAGCTTCTCCTAGACTTCTGAATGCTCAGAATCATTTAAACAGTTGAAGGAGTACTTGGGTTCCCCTCCTTTGTTGAGCATCCCTGTTATGGGGGAAATGCTATATATCTTCCTAGCACCCACGGACAACGATATAGATGCGATATTAGTCCGGAATGAAGGAAACACTAAGAAGCATGTCTATTATGTCAGCAAGGCATTATCTGATGTGGAGAGCAGATACTTCAACGCAGAAAAGATAGCCTACGCCTTAGTCATTGCAGCAAGAAAGCTATGAGCATACTTCTCTACACACCCCATAACTGTGTATACGAATGCACCCCTGAATAAAATCTTGCATAAGTTGGACTGCTTAGGACGTCTCCTTAATTGGTATATCAAGCTCACAGAGTTTGACATCAGATACCTACCTAGGAAGACACTCCTAGCACAACCTCTGGTCGATTTTATGGTTGAAACCGCCTTCATAGGTGAGCACGACCCCACCTCCCGTAAGAGCAAAAAACCTACGGGAGAAGAACAGACCATCAAGCATCCATCTAACTGCTTGGTCATATATACAGATGGATCAGCCACTAAGAAAAGAAGCGGAGCTGGAGTGTTACTAGCAAGTTCCGATGGGAAGCACACCATCCAGGACATAATCAGATTCAAATTCCCTACTTCCAACAATCAAGCACAGAACGAAGCTCTGATTTTGGCATAGAGTTGGCTTCCTTTTATGGGGCCACTAAGATCGCCGCCTTCTATGACTCCCAGCTCGTAGTCAAACAGATAACGGGGGACTACAACACTTAACACCCCATACTTACAAAGTATAGAGACCTCGTCCTGACATAACGAAGAAGCTGGAATTTTTTGGATAAGTCAGATAGGCCGGGAGGATACAAGTGGCAGATGTTCTATCTAAACTGGCAACCATTGAGATGGAAAATCCTGATTCTAACCCACTCATAGTCTTTGCCAAAAAACTTGCCTACAAAAGACTACGAGTAATGCTCCTAAATGAGAAGGAGAGATGCTGGATAGATGACTACATGGACTTCATTGAAAAGAACCAACTGCTTGAGGACGAAACAATTGCTAGGCTTATCAAGAAGTCAGTAAGATTCACAGTGTTGAATGGGATCATGTACAGATGATCATTTACGAAGCCCCTGCTAAGGTGCGTATATCCCAAAGAAACATAAATCTCTTGGCAAAAGTCCACGAGGGCATCTGTGCTGGTCACCCGGGGGATAGAACCTTAGCTGACAAAATCATCACACTAGGTTACTATTGGCCAAACCTGAGAGATGACGCATAAGCCTACATAAGAAAGTGTGACAAGTGCCAGAGATATGCTGATATTCCTAGGCTTTCAGCAGTGGAACAGACTCTCATAATACCTACATGGCCTTTTGACATGTGGGGAATCAACATCATCGGACCCTTCCCCCCTCCCCCCCCCCCCCGCCTGAGGCAATTGCAAGTATGTGATCGTGACAGTCGAATACTTATTCAAGTGGAAGAAGCTAAATCCTTAGCCAAAATAATAGAGGAGAATGCAATCAACTTCGTCCACGACTTCATCTGGTGTCACTTCGGGGTTCCACACACTATCATCTTAGATCATGGTCTCTAATTCTCTAAGGCATTCACATCAGAACTGAACAAACTAAGAGTCAGACACATCAAGTCATCTGTGAGTAGACCTAAATGCAACAGACAAGCAGAAGAAGCGAATAAGTTGGTGCTAACAGCCCTAACTAAGAACCTAGAAGGAAGTGATGGTAAATGGTTGGACAAACTTCCCTTAGCCTTGTGCGCAGTTCGCACAACCACCCAGGGGCCAATCGAGGAAACCCCATTTGCACTAAACTTCGGATCTGAGGCTATGGCACCAGCTGAGATGGCTATCTTTATGAAAATAAACTCAAACTATGATGAACAAGTCAAGAAGGTCAATAGGCTGTTGGACTTAGACCTAATAGATGAAAGAAGACTAGCTGCTCAAATGAGGATGGTGAACTACAAGCAAATGACCAAAGCCTATCATGACAAAATAGTCAACAAAAGAGTATTCCAGATGGGCAAGAGCTGAAACATCCGTGACATTCTGATCATCTACGGAAGTATTATCACTAGTTTATAGTTTGTTTTTAATGTAATAGATTAATCGTTGTTATTCTTTCCAGTTATTTTCAAGTAAAATAGGATTGCAGTTTGATAGAATCATGTTTCAGTTAATAAAGATTCAGTTTTCATCAAGGCAAATGACTAACAAGACGAAAAGATGAGGAGCTCCCTCCTCGACATCGAAGGGATAAAATCCCACACTTTATCTAAGACCTATGACTGAGTGACCCTCCTCGGCATAAAGAGATAAAACATCAAAAATTTATCTAAAAACTATGTCGAATGAACCTCCTCGACATATAGAGATAAAGTCTAAAAATTATATAAGACTTATGACCGAACGACCCTCCTTGTCATAAAGAGACAAGTACTCAAAATTATCCAAGACCTATAACCGAATGACTTTCCTCGTCATGGAGAGATAAACCCTAAAAGTTACATAAGGGTTAAGCCGAATGACCTTCCTCGGCTTAACGGATAGACTTGCAATTTATTCAAGTATTAAAGCTGGATGATCTTCCTCGGCTTAATAAATAAATTCTTATTTATCCAAGTAATTAGACCAAATGAGCCTCCTCGGTTAGAAAAGAACCAATGCAGATGACGAGAATACCTTCCTCGGCTTCTCAAGAAAGTTGGATACTTAGGCAAATATCCAACATACAACATTCATTCAACATACAACAGTCATATCAAAACAGTAAAGGCAACAAAAAGTTGAAGAATAGATATTATATTGATCATGAAAAGTCGAAGTACAAAAGGCCCTATTACATCAAAAAAATGAACAAAAAGCCCCTAAGCTTGGTCGTCTCCCCTAAATAGACCGTCTTGCTCGGTGGCAACGTTTGGGATGAAGACTTGATCAGCTTGGGCAACCTTGGCCTCTTCCTCCTCACCTTCAGTAGCTTCCCCCTCCTCCTCGATCTTCTCTATTAAAGTATGAATGTTTAAGGGAAGTAGAGGAGGAACCCACGTAGGACGGTTATTGTGGGCATCCTAGGAGGCAATGACTTTCGGGGCATTATCTGAAAATGGCACGAGGGAGTGCATCGACCGAGCTGCCTCGTCGTATGAATCCTGGCAGATGAGCCGGGCAAGCACCTCTAGGTTGAGGTTGAGAGACGGATCCACCATGGCCCTTCTGGCCAAGTGTAATTACCCATCAGAGTAGATAGTGGCCGTCTTCTCTGCTACTGCTTGTCGAAATGCCGATCTGGATTTATAACAAGCAATGGCATTTGCCTCCCTAGATGGGATGCTTGCCTCTAATTCTCTAAGCCGAGCAGATGGCTTCTCGGCTTGCTTGAAGGCTTCAATCTTTTCGTCTTCTAGTTCAGCCTCCCTAAGCCGGGCAGCCTCCTCAGCTCTGGCCAGGGCCTCCTTTGCCGCCTTCTCCTCCTCCTCAGCCTTGGTCTTAGCCTCCTTGAAAGCATCAGTATTAGCACGGAGGGTTTTGAGGAGTTCCAATGCCTTTTTGAGGTCGGATTTGTCCTTCTCGGCTTGTTTCTCAAGTTTTGCCCTTGGACTTCAGCCGGCTTGAAGTTAATGGCCTCATACGCCGAGACCGTGGCAAGCTACAAAAGAAAAAGATTAATTCAGAAAAATACAAGTATAAAGAAGACGAGGAAGATAAAGTCCAAAAGGCGAGGAGGCTTACCTCGCTCAAAAGGAGACATTTCCTACTGTTTAGGCTCTCCATGCTAGGATTGGAGTCCAAGGGGTGATCCAGAAGCTCGTTGTCCATGGATCTATAGATGACTGCCCGACCTACCCTCTGCTGGGGGTCCTTGCAGGCAAGAATATCCATCCCCTTAACGACATGGGCTTCACATGCCTCTTGCATAAATTTCTCGGCTTCAGCATATGTTTTTATATGTCGAGCAAAGAGTGCAGTCGAGGACGGTTCATTTATCACCCACTTGGAAGAGCCTCCCACCTCGGTTTCCACTCTTGGCCTCTTCTGGGCAAGGGTCTTAACCACGGCATCGACTTCCTCGGTCTCAGCTAGACCGGTGCGCCTTAAAACATCCTCGGCTTCAGGAGGTACGACCAGGGAGCCCTGTCCCACAACATGGGCGTCTTGCCCGTCTTGTTCTCCCTCGGTGGAGGCCTCAGCACCCCCCACCAGTTTCAAAGGCAAAACACCTGCCTCCTTGGTGGTTAGAATGGCTTGACGATCAGTGGCATCGTCTCTTCTCTTATTTCGAGATGAGGACCTAGACGTCCTCCTTTTCAGATTCATCAAAGCTTGGGGGTCAATAATCTCCTCCTCCATATTCTTAATTTGTTCCTCGGTTAAGTCTGCAAATGACGAGAAATAATAGTTAGTAAGATAACGAGGAAGGACAAAATAACAAAAATTGTGCAAGTATGGAAAGACGAGAAAGAAGAAAAATTACAGTCGTGAACACCATCCTTGGCAAGACATTTATCCTTATAAAGCTTGTAGATGTCACACTCCGAGTGAAAAACCAAACCGGGGTGTACCCTCCAGTCGGGGTACCTATTTCCCCACTGGGACCATGGGCACTAGGCCGTCCAAGGGGCCTGACATAATACCGGCCTAAACATAATAATGTTGGTCGATCTCCAGACTTGACCAACACAATGTGCCGACAGAGGCAAATTGCTTCAACCTGTCGATGAGGCGATTGCTCCACTCCGGCCTCCAGACTTGTCCAGGCACACGTGGGAACTCCGAGTGAGCAGTAAATTCCTAGCCTTGTGGGTTGTCCACTCTAATAACGTGGTTATTCCACCTTGAGACTTTGCTAGACATTGGGTAAATCAGCTTGGGTTGGTTGGGATCACTCTTCACCACTAGGATCCTGGTGTACTCTTTGTAGCTGACGGTGAAAAAATGGTGGAACACAGACCGACAAGGTTCAAAACCTAAACTACGGCTAAGACGATGAATCCTACGAGGAATCTCACGGAATTGACACCTAACATAGCCAGAACGACCTGCATATCCTCTAGAAATTCACAGATGAAAGAATCAAGGGGGAGGCGAAGGTCGAGTTGGAACTGTTTATAAAAGAAATGAACGTAGTTTAAACAATACAAGAAATCATCCAAGGCTTTCTCGATTTGAGCAGGTACGCCGGGAAGGTACGTAAGGCGGTATTCCTCCCTCGACACTCCCTACTTAGAATGAATTTCCTCAATCATTGGCTCCCCGGCCCTGGCAGATCTAGGCCTAGGGGCAACAGACCTACCACGATTTGACCTCACACGTCCCCGTCCTCGGTTTCCAGCTTGGGCCCCCTCGGTGAAGGCATTCACAATTCTACCCGAGGTAGAGGGACCAGTCGAAGGACGAGTAGCAGTATTTCCCCTTCCCGTCATAACTGCATAAATAAAGAAGTAAAGGTCAGTTCTAGCTAAATAAAAAAGGGAAGACGAGGACAAGGAAGGTATCCCTCCCCGTCCTATTAACTAAAGTCGAGGAGGGATCCTTACCCAACGGAGGGCACTGCAGGTGGTTGGACTTCAAGTAATAAAGATTTATGTGATCAATAATTTCTGACCAGCCATGGAACAACACAATATTTGGGGAATCAACGCTAAGTCGGTGTGAATGTGTGCCCAAATTTTTGTGTTTGTTGGATTCACGCGAGTTTGAAGACATCCGGTTTAATTTGAAAAATGGAGTCGCCACGCCATTTTGATTACCTCAAAACTTTGAAAAAAAGGTTTTATGGGTTCGGAGGTTAAGTTACCCCTTGGGAAGAACGGATCGTCGTTCACCCAAGGTGCCTTGCCGGAGCAAGTCTCCCAAGATCCCATTAATCGTGCTTGCTTGCGTGCGTTCTTGTGTGCATGTGTTTGAAAATAAGGAGAGGGAATGTCCCAAGTCGTCTTCCGGACGTACAAACCATTTGTTGGTTGTCGCTCGGGATTTCTTGGATTTTATGTATTCGGGATTATGATCCCGTCCTCATCTTGGACTTGTGATCATCGCATTTTTGGACCTTGGGACTTGCGTGATCGAGAGAATGACTCTCTTTATAGTCAAAGATGAGGTTCTTTAGAAAAGGAGGGTCCTTAGCCCATCAATCCTACACTTTAAGATGGTCGAGCTCATATAGATGCTTCATACTCATCTTAAGTGATAATCGGAGATATAGGGTTCAAAGGTGTCCCTTTCTAAAGAGATTATGAAACCTTTATGGAAGGAACGATGTAAAGATAGGATCTTTTACACCGGTCCGTTCCTAGGTTACTAATGGGGGAATGGGGGAATGCATGTAAAAATGTCATTTTTAATGAAAAGATGACATTTTTGGCTTTGCAAAGGATGCATTTGGTTTAAAGAAATGATCTTTATTGCAAAGGATGCATAAAGACATGATTTTTATGCAAATGATGCATTTTTATGAAGAAATTGGAATTCAATATGCAAAGGATGCATAAAGATTGCATTTTGAAAAGCATAGGATGCTAGTTTATGGTAAAGACATGATCTTTAAAGCAAATGATGCTTGGAAAAGGGATTTTGAATGCAAAGGATGCATTTTGATTGAAAAGATTTGATTTTTATATGCAAAGGATGCATAAAGATGACATTTTTATTGGAAAATAGGGGTTTTAGGTGCAAAGGATGCACCTTTAAAGACTACATTTTTAATGGCAAATGATGCCTAATGCATGCAAAGGGGAAGGGGGAATATAAAGATATGATCTTTAATCTACCAAGTCCCAAGCAAGATAAGAGCAATGCAATGAGCAATTATAGAGCAATTAAGATGCAAGGTTAGGGCGTGCGAGGTTACCAATGGCTTCCTTTTTTTCTTTGGATGAAGCTAGGAGGAGAGGATTGATCTTGAGCCTTCAAGGAGGAGGGAGATGACTTCTTGAGCTTCTTCTTCACCTTCTTGAACTTTCAGTTGCTCTTGGGAGGTTTCTTCACGTATTATGAATATTTGTGGGTGATTTTGTTGTTGTAAAATGGGTAGAGGAGGGCTCTATTTATAGGCAGTCTGGAAATCGCCAATGAAGCCGTGCGGCTAGGGACCTCGAGCTAATGCAGCCGTGCGGCATTATCCCTTGTGACTCAGCATTTCTAGAACCATGCAAGGTGGCAAATTCTAGAAGCCTCCTCCCAATTAAGAAAAACGTGTTTCTTAATTGGGAAGGCTCCCTTTCAGCCTTTATTCAATTTGGAACAGTTCCGGAATATTTCCGGAACACTAGGAAGGTCCGGGGAATTACCGGGAAACTTACCGAAATTGCCGGGAAATTTAACCGGAAGGCATGAGCCAGATTTGGGTACTTACAGAAGCCCCTCAGCAACGTCACTTGCAAGGCGAGTGAGGTTGTCGATAGAAAAGGATCCGATCTGGCGAATGCCGAGACGGATTGAGAGACCGAAGTGGTCGAGTGGCTGAACCTCTGGAAGGCTACCTACGTATCCCGAGTGGGAATCAAGTCAGGCCGTAGTTCGGAATAGATCCGCTGGGGAATGGAGAAGAGAAACTGGTCTCTTGCTGAGGAAGTAAAAGAGAAAATGACCTAGGAGGTCAAACAATTGATCCTACTGGGGATATGCTAGAAGTGACTAATGTGGTCAGGTATCTGAATCTCTATGAGGGGTTACTTCATCACTGAGGAGTAATGAAGAAACAGGGTGACCAAAGTGGTCGGATGGATGGACCTTTTTATAAAAGGCTACTTACGTATCCCGGAGGAATCAAGCCTTGATCGTAGTTCAAGCATCACTAGATAGTTAGGAACGATGTCTAGGATCCTTGAGAGTTTTGACAATTAATGGAGGTTGTCACCTGACATTATTTCATTCTAACGGAAGCTAAGGCTTAGGGTACTATCTCTTTTTGACAGAGATAGAGGGAGCTAAAGCTGGATGACGTTATTTCTTTATGACGGAAATAACGGAGACTAAAGCTTACGGCGCTATCTCTTTTTGACAGAGATAGAGGGAGCTAAAGCTAGATGACGTTATTTCTTTATGACGGAAATAACGGAGACTAAAGCTTACGGCGCTATCTCTTTTTGACAGAGATAGAGGGAGCTAAAGCTAGAAGAACTTAAGCATACTTCACTATTCGGGATAGAGGTAGCTTAAGTTAAGAGAACTTAGCATACGTCACTATCCGGGATAGAGGTAGCTTAAGTTAAGAGGAACTCGAGCATACGTCACTATTCGGGATAGAGGTAGCTTAAGTTAAGAGAACTTAGCATACGTCACTATTCGGGATAGAGGTAGCTTAAGTTTAGAGAAACTCGAGCATACGTCACTATTCGGGATAGAGGTATCTAAAGTTTAGAGAACTTAGCATACGTCACTATCCGGGATAGAGGTAAGCTGAGTTTAGAGTTCTGACAATTCGGAGGTTGTCACCTAGCATTATCCCGTTATAACGGAATTAACGAAGGCGACTGGGAAGAAAGCTCAATTGCTTAGGATATAAGGGATATCTTCTGAAAAAGATGTTATCTTAGTTAAAAGATAACGGGAATTGCATGCCCAAGTGGAAGGTCCAGGGGCAGGATTGTAATTTCTGCTCATAGCGAATGAGGCCGCCCGACATGAGATGGAGAAAAAGAAGTCGTACGGCTAGGAGCTTGATTTTTCCAGATTATTTAAAACAGATTTGAACGGGCATTGGGCATTATTGCCGCCCAAGAGCTGCCGAGGAAGAGAGGGAGAAAGGAGAGAATTTCTGCAAAATTCTTCAATTTCCTTTGCTTCTATCGATTGGAATGGATCCGGAGGGCAATCCTATACCGAGGCAAGCAAGAAGAAATATCTCCGCGGCCGCTCGGAGGAGGAGGAAAGAACTCGTTCGAACGGAAAGAAAGTATGACTTTCTTACGCCTCCGTCGGAGCTTTACCCGGGGAGAAGAGAGCACAAATCGACGAACCCGCGTCCGGTTGGGGTAAGCGTTCTTATTTGGCTCAATTTTGTCGATTTTGATTGAGTTTTCATTGATTTAGGGCTTGACCCGAATTTTAAGAATTTTCTAGGATTTTCCTAGGATTTTTGAATGACTTTGAGACATTGACGATGAACCTATGAGGCTAAGAATATGCAATGTGCAATTTGTTTGACAAAAATAATGGGAATGACCCACTTTTTTCTCGAAAATAAAATAAAAATGATAGTTGTCTAAAGTGAGACGGAGTTCTTGCATGAGCTAGAACTAGGTCAAAATTTTGATTATCAATGAGAAACAAGATTTTTGGAAGATGAAAAGGATTCATGCATGCCATTTTTGAAAGAATAATGCTTATGTGCAAAGAATTGTGAAAATTGTGATTTTGTGCTTTAGGAAAGCAATGGGACTTGACATGACGTGTTTCAAGTGATGAAAGACGCTTTTTGATGCAAATGATGCTAGAAAAACTTTTGTGAATGATTTTCTTTTGAAAACATGTGCACTTTTGAATATATGCATGCTTTTGAAAATGATGAATGATTGACACACTTCTTTGTTGTGCTTCCTACAGGAGAACAAATCCAGGGGACCATCTGAGATAGCGGTCAGACTTTGGCAGAGGATGCCAGATTTCGAGAAGAATGGGGTGAATCCCAAGCAGCTGGTGCGGGCTACCGGCCTAGATCTATTCATCGAGGCTATCGGCAGGGGGATCCACATCACCTCTAAGAGCAAGGGCTTGGTCCAGGCCCTATCTGAGTTTTGGTGGGATAGCACCCATAGCTTCCATCTGAGCTGGGGAGAGTTGACAGTGACTCCTGCTGATTTCACGGCTATTACTGGTCTACAGTTTACTGGGAGGCCCGTGACTTGGAGAGACCACATTACAGCAGAGGAGTTTCAGAATCTGGTTGGGTTTGAGCTCATTCCCAAGGGGCTAGGGATGGAGACGCGGAATGTCGAGGTGGCAGTCCAGAACTGCATACGGGACTTTGCCGTTAGCGATGTGACTTCCCAGCAGCTGGCTAGAGCCTTTGTGTGGTTGATGCTATCAGTCACCATTTTTGCTAATTCTGGGACGCTGGCCATGACTTGCCTCCTCGACTCTCTGGAGGATTTGGATGGGATAGGGACGGTCTCTTGGGGAGAGGCCGGATTGGCGGAGCTCTACTTCTCTTTGGATCTGTACAGCCGGAACAAAGCTGCTTCCATGGACTGTTTCTCCTTTGCCCTTAAGGTAGTCTCCTTTTCTTTTCTCTTTTTTTTCTTGTCTTGAGACTTTTATGAAAGAGAAATGACCCTTTTGATGTTTTGAACATGCAGGTCTGGTTCTGTGAGGTAATTAGGTTCTTTCCGTGGAACCAACAGAGCGATATCACCATCTTTCCTGCTATGGTTCGCTGGAGGGGAGATGCGAGAGATAAGTTCACGGGAAAGACCCGGATTACTTTTGATTACAAGATGGTGAGGCCGGTCATCAACAGGGATGGGCACGACGGAGTGGACTTCTACCCTTGGGGCAGGTATCCAGAGATCTTGCTAGGAGAGGCCATTGAGGCGACGAGGCAGTGGAGATGGCTGACGGGGCTGACATGTGATGTCATATATTTGGGGGGACCGTTTCTCGAGGCAGCATGGCCATGTCCCTCCATTGGACGCCATTACTCCTCAGGATCCTCCACGGATCTTTGCCGGCCTAGGGATTGGCCGGAGGATGAGATAGCTAGGTACCGAGCGGTGTGGCCGCCGAGGAGTACTTTGACATGGATACCCCCTACGCCGTGTTTGTGGAGCGGCGGCGAGGACGCCACGAAGCTAGTGAAGCTGGCGGTCACTCGGGGATATGGGGAGGATGAGCCTGCGACCCGCCGATCCCTCCTGCGCATCCGTCCTATGTGGTCCATGGAGTACCGAGGAGGATGAGAATTCCTGTCCCGATACTAGGGAGCCCCAAGTATACCCCGCCGCCCGACAAAGACCTGTAAGTATACTTTTAGGGTCTTTCCCTTTTTCAGCTTTCTTTGCTTTTTTTTTTGCAATTACGAGATTTTACGAGATTTTTCCGAGATTTTTCTCTTCTTTTCTCGGGTTCCATCTCGCACTTATGATAGGCCGGTCGTGCGTAATAGGGGCTGGAAGGACATGTGCCGGTCCTTTCTGAGGAAGCTGGCCTGCGCTTCAAAGGCGGCAGCGGATGCACAGAAGCCCGGGCGCAAGAGACGGCATGTCGGGGGCACAACGTCTACCTCATCGGCCTCGGATTACTCTTCCAGTGCCATGCCTCGGGGGCGGGGACCCAACGCTGACATTCTGGAGCAGCTGGCTGAGTACGGGCACGATAATGTCCATCTGTCTGATGTGAGCGACCCGGAGGACTTGATGAGGGAGGCTAGCGTTTATGAGCTGAGCAGTGATGAAGAAGAAGAAGAATCGGAGGCCTAGGAGGTCTCTAGAGTGGATTTAGGAACAAAACAAACAATGGACAAATTTTATGCACACTTTGTTTATTTTTTGCTTTATTTGGGCGCCGATGGGGCGAAGACATTGTAGTAATGCTTTATTTACTTTCCTAATTTATGCTTTTTAAATTTGCATATTATCTGAGCCTCGGGGCAGCTTTTTGCTTGGAATTGGGGCTGAAACTGGGCCAAAATGGTTTATAATGGTATATAAATGCTTGAATGGCTTCTGGATATGTTTTTGTACAGGTTTTGGTTGAAAAAGTGGGGTGAAAACTCCCTTGGGCAGCAACTTGGTTGCTGCAAATTTTTTTTCTTCAGATGGCTAATGTAGCCGTGCGGTTTTGTCCAGAGGGCAAATGAAGCCGTGCGGCTCACAGTTCTGTCTGAACTGGTTATTTTCTGAATAAAAGCAAGGCTTGGCCATTTCATTTCATTTTCAACTTAGACTTGTCCCAATTGTTCTCAGAGCACATTTTGGACTTAAAGACACCATCTTTGGTCATTCTGCGATGGAGAAGCCCGTCAGATTGCAAAAGGGGAAGCGAGACCGTTTTTTGTCCGATCTTCAGTCTTGGGTGAAACACAACTTCCAATTTCACAAGGGGCTTCTTGATTCTTCCTTCAAGATCAAGTCTTTATGGCATTTGAGGGATCTCCCGCCCGATTGGGACCTTTTGAGAGCAGCAGCAAGGTTTTGGGATGTCCGGAGACATGTTTACTGCTTTTCCTACAACGAGATTGTCCCAACGCATGAAGACTTCCGAGCCTTGATTGGGGGTCCAAAAGTTGAGGCTATATCTATTCCGCTGGTCGGAGACGTGCCGGTGGCGGTAAAGCTTGCATCTTTTCTGCAGATTTCTCTGGGAGAGGCTGAGGGGATGATGATAGCCCCGGACAGGATTGACCTTTCTGATATCCCGGGCAGGTTTGGGTCTCCGGCTATGGCTGCGACCACGGTGGCTATGGATGCCTTTATTCTTTGCATATTTTCTGCTTTGTTCACCGCTGAGTCCGTGGGGATCTGTCATGGTGGTCTCTTGGACATGGTCAGAGACTGCAGGGCTGGGAAGGACATTGTCCCACTGGTTTTGGGAGAGACATTGCATGGTATTGACAGGATGGCTAGGGGAGACCATTTTCATGAGGTCTGGGAGTCCAGCTGTGCTGACTTTGTGGCTGCAGGAGAGGCTTGGGGCTTTGCCAGGGGCTTTGCCGACTCAGTGCCCTTGGGTGATTTCTCGGAGAGGTGCACCGAGGCAACAGGACCAGGTAGGCTGGGAGCCGACGATGGCTAGGCTATCCACTTCGGACATCCGTTGGTGGATACCTCACTGGAGATTGCGGACAGAGGATATTTCGGGAGTCTTATGCTTTGTGAGGGTTCCGGGGTTCTGCTGGTCATCTTTCTACATTCCCCGCTTGGTATCCAGCGGTTTGGGGCTTTACATGAGCCATTGAGCGATTGGGAGGACATCCGGACCATGGAGGTGGTGCCATTGGACATGAGAGATCCGGCCCGGCTTCTTATTTTCTCGAGGGCTTGGACATACACGCTTTCCCACCCAGGGCTATCTTCGGGAGCAGGAAGAGCATCATCTTGACCACCGTCTACTTGACCGGTACGAGAGGGAAATGAGAGCGACTCAGGTTATTCTGGGGGAGAGACGTCAGGCTTTATTGGGGGCCGACGGTGACTCGAGTAGGACTCTGAGGGAGACTGAGGCTAAGGCGAGTCGCCATAACCAGTCGGGTGACCTGATCAGGGATATGGAGGCTCGATACAAGAGATTGTCCGAGGTCGCTCCTTTGACTGAGGCTCAGAGGGAGGAAGTGCGGACTCGTGCTCGTGTAGAGAGGGCACTTATTGACACGGGTTTGATAGAGGCTCCAGTGAGGATACCGGAGATCGGGATAAGGGATACCGACCTTATAGAAAAGAAGAGAAAGAAAACTCGACGAGGTCGAGGTAAAGGGAAGAAGACCAAAGAAGACTCAGCGAATGACGACTGACAGATCTTTTCTTAGGATTCCCTTATTGCCATTTTGCAAACACATTAGTTTATTTAGGCATTTTTTTGTATTTTAGATATTTTTAGCAGGTTAGCAGAGTCAAGAGTAGACCGTGCTTGAACTCATCAAGAAGTTTTTAACTTGTAATGAACAAGAAATATTATCTTAGAAATTAGTCAAGACACATTTCATGGAAATTCAAATGTCTTATTGATTGGGACCCGTTTTATGAAAACTGAAATGTCCTCTATTTTTATTTATTGTTTAGACCGAACCATATATGGCTGCCTACGTTCCCCTTTTACAAGAAAGACTAAGGGGCTCAGGTCTTCGTAGTTCATTCTGGTGAACTTTTTTTTTTTTTATTTTTTTATGTGCGGCCTGTTTTTGCCTAGACCGCCCTTTTGGGGTTTTCGGCCTAGGCTGGGCATTACTCTTTTTGCACTAAGATTTTTTCTTTTTTTTTTTTTATGTGCAACCCCGTCTTTGCCTAGACCGCCCTTTTTGGGGTTTTCGGCCTTTTGGGTATTACTCTTTTTGCACCTTTTTTTATTTTTCTTTTAGACATAGTATCTTTTGAGCTTATCACCGTTGACCGGGTGGACAAAGGGATTGCCGTCCAGTCCGCAAGCTTCATGGCTCCTCCCGATAGTATCTTCGCACCACATAAGGGCCGATCCAAACGGGTTCCCATTTTCCCAGGGGTTGTCTCGGTAGGGGGCTTCACTTTCAACACTAAGTCACCCTCTTTGATGTCTCTGGCCTTAACCTTTTATCAAACGCTCTGTCCATCCGCCTCGGTAGGCTCGGGTATGTTCCATGGCTTTTAGCCTTCTTTCATCAAGCGAGGCTAACTCATCATGCCGGCCGCGCAACCATTCTACTTCATTGACACTATTTTCCAGGAGGACCCTTAATGACGGGATTCCCAACTCCACCGGTAACACCTGCTTCCATCCCGTAGGTTAAGGCAAAAGGAGTTTCTCCTGTAGCCGTTTACGACAGACGTTCAGAGCCCCGCAGTGCCAAGTGCAGCATTTCAGGCCAATCACGACCACGGGTGGCCATTTTCCGGATGATCCGTTCGAGCATCTTATTAACAGCTTCCACGGCTCCATTAGTCCGAGGTGCAGTATGGAGACGACTTGTGGCGAGTGATTCTCGAATTCTCGACAAAGAACCTATCGCAGCCCCCTTCAAAGTGCGACCCATTATCGGAAATGATCTCATTGGGCACCCCATATCTGCACATTATGTTTTCTTTGATGAACTGGGCAACCTTTCTGGAAGTGAGGACCTTGTAGGACTTGGCTTCTACCCACTTGGTAAAGTAGTCGATGGCTACTAGCACAAATTCATGCCCATTGCTTCCTGCCGGGGCTATTTTCCCTATCACGTCAATACCCCAAGTTGCAAACGGCCAAGGAGTCGTCATGCAATACAGGTCATGAGGCGGGAGATGGTTGAGGTTGGCAAACCGCTGGCACTTGTCGCATGCTCGGACGTGCTGGACACAGTCTGTTTCCATGGAAATCCAGTAGTAACCCATTATGAGGATCACTTGCATCAGGGCTCTGGCATTCATATGAGGACCGCAGGGACCATTGTGGACTTCAGTCATCAACTCTTTGGCCCTTTCTTGAGTGACGCACAAGAGGAGTGGTCCTTGGTACCGCTTCTTGTACAGGTTGCCTCCTAGAATGACATAATGGGAGGCCAACCTTTTCAGGGCTTGTAAGCTCTTGGCTCTGACACCTTCTTTTGGTCTACCTTCTTCGTCTCTGAAAGCTGACTCTCCATCTTTGAGGAACTGGTAAATTTGATTGTACCAGGGTTCCTTTATAGGCTCGGGTCCTAGGTCTACTTTACAACAGAAGGCTGGGGCTTCTCTTCTACCCACTCGGAAGGGTTTTATGGCTTTTCCCTTGGGGATCTCTACCAATGAGGCTAGAGTAGCTAAGGCATCTGCGAATCTGTTCTTTTCCCTTGGCAAGTAGTGGAAGGTCACTTCTCTGAGTCTCCGTAAACTTCTAGCTCCTTGACATTCCTTTCTAAGGCAGCTTCCAAACCAGCAATGCAGGCTTCGTACTCGGCAACATTGTTCGTGGCAGGGAAGTTCAACTTGAGGGCTATGGGTGTATGCTCATCTTTCGGATCGACCAGTAGCATCCCGATACCGTTTCCTCTTTTGTTAGCGGCTCCGTCAAAGAACAATTGCCATCGGTTTTCAGGCTCAACTGCAAAGATCCCTTCATCTGGGAATTGGGGTTCAGGCCCTCTGTCTTCATTACTGGGGAAGTTCGCCAGGTGGTCTGACAACGCTTGACCCTTGATGGCCTTTCTGGTCACATAGTTGATGTCTTACTCTGCTAAGAAGAAGGACCACTTTGCTAGACGCATCGAGAGGGAAGGCTTATCAAAGATGTACTTGATAGGGTCCATTTTTGAGACCAGATTCACAGGGTGGGCTTGCATATAATGCTTCAACTTGCCAACTACCTGCACTACTCCGCACAGGTTTTTTCACATGCCGAGTAATTGAGCTCACTTCCCCGCAGCCTTCCTACGACAAAGTAAATGGCATTCTCTACCCGAGAGTCTTTCTTCTCTCCCGAGCAAGCATAGCCCCAACCGCCGTATCAGTGACAGTGAGATAGAGCAGAAGAGGTTTCTGTCTATGTGGGGGGCATAGTACCGGAGGATGTACCAAGTATGCCTTGATCTGGTCAAAAGCATCCTGACATTCTTCGGTCCATTCTGTGTCTACGTTCTTCTTCATGAGCTTGAAGATGGGCTCGCACATATTGGTCAACTGATTGACGAAACGGCTGATATACTGCAGTTTTCCCATAAAGCTCTTGACTTCTGTCTGTGTCCGAGGTGGCCTCATATCCATAATGGCTTTGATCTTTTGGGGGTCAACTTCAATACCTCGCTCCGTGACCATATACCCAAGCACCTTTCCCCTTGTCACTCCGAAGGTGCATTTAGCAGGGTTTAGTCTCATGGAATGTTGTCTCAGCCTCTCAAAGAACTTCCGCAGGTCAACAAAGTGCTGCCCGTCCTCGCCTTTGGAGTGGATTATCATGTCGTCTACATAGACCTCAATTTCCTTGTGGATCATGTCATGAAAAAGTGCGGTCGCTGACCTTTGGTAAGTAGCCCCGGCGTTCTTAAGCCCAAATGGCATCACCGATCGTATAACAAGCAAGTTCCCACGGTGTGGTGAAGGCCGTCTTTTCTTGGTCTTCCTCGGCCATCTTGATTTGGTTGTAGCTGCAAAGCCATCAACGAAGGATTTGACTTCGTAGTTGGCAGTGGAGTCCACCAGATGTCTATGTTTGGCAAAGGGTAATCGTCCTTGGGCCGGCCTTGTTTAGATCTCGGGAAATCCACACAGCCAGCACTTTCCCATTGGCCTTGGTGACGGTCACAATATTGGATAACCATGTCGGATATTCGATGACTCTGATGAATCCTACCCGCAGTAGCTTCTCAATCTCTTCTTTGACCTGTAGAGACCACTCTGGCTTGATCTTCCTTAGTTTCTGTTTTACTGGCTTAGCATCCGGTGCTAGAGGGATTACGTGCTCTACTATCGAACCGTCTAGCCCCGGCATATCCCCGTATGACCATGCAAACACGTCAACGTATTCCTGAACAGATCGATCGGTCTGTCCCGTTCAACCCCTGGAAGAAGTTTCCGATCTCGTGTCTCTTTAGGTTCCTCGACAGGTACCCCAAGTTCACACTTGTCAAAACCTCCTCGACAGCTTGGGCCCGGTTTTCCTCTTTTACGAAACCCGCTTAAAGATTTCTTTAATGTATTGTTCATTTAGTGTGTTTGCATCTTGTTCAAATGATTCATTATTAACCGTTGTTAAGTTTTGAGTTAATTTATCATTTGTTAAGTTGGCAATAAGAGGATACTCGGTAAAGATCTGTCATTTCATTCAAAATAAGGGGAAAGATGACATCGATTACATTTTGATAATCCTCGGGCGTGAGGCCTTCGGATGACTCGTAGGACTGGAATTCAAAGATTCCGACTCGACCGAATAGACACTACCGACTCTGGACCCTACACTACTTATTGACTCGAGGGTGGCTTGACAAGGGTTGGACCGGGATCTCACTCCTCCTTGCCGTTGCCACAGGGAGTAGTAGTCTTGTCGGCGTTCTCTTTTGGCCGTGCATCCCGTGGATCATAATTGCCTTTGTTGACACCATTTCCATGGGGAATACCTGACTGATCCGGCGGAATCTCCTTTACGAACTTAACTTTATCCGTGCGTACCTCCGGGCAAGAGGGACCGCTTGTGCTTTCGGCATCTCGAGATACGGCTTTCTTCATCCCAAAAGTCTTCCTACTGGTTCACTCTTCTTTCCACCTTTTCCCAAATAAAAGGGACTCGATCCTCGGGAGTGGTAAGAGCCATTACAAATACATTATGCTCATCATGGGTGATGAAGGGTTACAAGAAACTTTCATTATCATGGCTTGTTTCACTTCAAACTCGCAGCCTTCATAAGTGAGCCTTTCTTACGTAATCTTGACCATGGTTACTGGTTCGATATCATAGAAAAGAGGCCGAGCTCGACAACATTAACAAAATCGGCCCGACTATGGGCCCAAACCTGTCCTTCCATGGCGGCGGCGTTAATCAAATCTTTCCATTTTCCTTGCAACTCAAACATAAGGAACATTGAACTTCGTAATGTCTATGATCTCTGGATTTCCAAAGTTGACTGCATTTGTCTCCCGAACTCGACCATGTTGACTCGATTGTTAGGCTGGAAGAGGGTTCTTGACCACATTAGGACCCCGAGGTTGTTCCGGCTTGCCTTCTTCAATTAGGCGAGAGATCAGGAGTTTCGTAGGTGCAATCATTGGTGTTATGCCCATGATATTTGTGGAAGCGGCAATGCTTGGTTTCGTCCATTCCGACACTAGGGTTTTTGGGTTTCCAGCTTCCAAAGGTCCGATGAGTCCTTCGGCTACCAAACCGTCAAAGACCTTTTCTAGTGGCATTCCGAAATCTTCGCGGTATAGAAACGAGGTCTCGGCTTCGCAACTACTTGGCTTGAATTCTGTCCCACTTTCTCATTCTCGAATGTAATTGACACGCCGACCGTTTCTTTTCCCTTTATAGTGACAAATGGGCGTTTGACACCGGTGCTTTGTAGCGATAAGAGCTGGCCGATCCCGTGGCCGGGGCCATGTTGAAGGCATTTTCAAACTTGGTACCAGCATTTACCATCGCTCGAAGGTCGGGATAATAGTAATTGCCAATTTGGACCCTTAGTTGAGGCTTTAAGCAGGATTGGAAAATCTCCATCTGTTCCTCTTCATTTAGCGGGGTCATCATTTCACTGAGCTTCCAGTTCCATCTCCTGTAAAATTCACTCACTGGCTCGGCTGGGCGCTGTAGAGTGCCTTGTAGGTCATTCCTGCTGGTTTCCCAATTCAAATTGGCCTTATACTTCTCGTAAAGGCTTCCTTAATTTGGTCCCAGTGTGGCTCGGGCTTCTGGTTTTACGTGCAGAACCATCTAAGAGCTGAACCCTTTAATGACAACCGAAAATGGTCGGCCATTTGCTGATGTGTACGATCCTTGGCTCTCATGGCAAGAAGGTAGCTTTCAATATGAGTCCGGGACAATCGGTGTCGTTGAACTTTTCAATCTCGGCATCCGGAATTTTGGAGGAAGAGGGACAATTTTGCCGGGATCCGCACCGATATGCCGCCTTTTGGTGTTCGCTCCGAACTTCTCCCGCATGGACTTAACTTGTTCCATCAACCAAGTCATGTTGGGGTCGGGGGACGGTTTCGATTACGAAGCTGTGCTTGTCGGATTTGAGTGGCAGGACTGTGGGTGGCACATGGTAGCTGGTACCATGGCTTGGGAGTCTTTAGAAGGGAAATAGGTGTAAACTTGGCCCGGTCCGGTGTTTCCCGAGGGCGACCGCAGGCATAGGAATTAGGCTCGTAGTTGCGAAGTAGAAAAAAAGGAGCCTCGTGGGATCCTATTGGCAAGGTTGGGGGTGGAAGATCTGCCGTGGTAAGGTGAGTTAAAAAGGTCACTTGATTGATTCGAGGCCTGGAAGTTGTCTGGGACGGCCCATACCGGGAGAGGGAGTGAATCCCATAGGGTAGTGCGGAGGCTGCGTTGCAGAATAGCCGTGGCGTTTGTTCTCTCGTTGGTAGGGAACAAAGCCGGGTCTTATCTCGAGGAGGAGAGGGTGTCGGGACCCTAATGGCTTGGGATACCGGAAAAGACCGAAAAGGGACAAGCCTTTGGCAAAGGCTCATATGTGGATGGAGGAGGGCACCGGTTATAGGCTAGGGGGGCCGAGATGGTTACTTCGGAGTTTCATCTTCTACCATAACCAAGGAACCATTGGGCTCTACCACTATCCGGACCCCATGACGGCGTAGCGCATCAATGAGCATGGCCTCTTTGCTCTCATGGGCCTTACGACCGTTTTCCAAGGCTAAGGCTAGATCTTCTTCCCTCGGTCATCTCGGTTACCCAAACCAAGGCTGTTCTCTGTCGAATCGGACATTCGACTCTCGGATCGACCAAACCGAGGATTCTGCGAACTGCCCGAGAATTCTGCGCTAACAAGTCGCCGACCGGTGTTCTCACCCACTTCTTTCTCGCTGCGGGAAAGGGATAGGAAAGGTTTAGACTCGGGGTAGGTGTTTAGGTGAAGGCTCGTGCAATATGCAAATTAGAATCTTCCAGTTTACTTAAAACAAGTGTCTTTTATTAATATCTATTTGGTTGGAAAAGGGGTTTGCCCTTCTTTTCGTAACTACTCTAGATCCTGGATCGGTGGGTTCCGTCACTACGTCTATAAGCCCCTCGTATTCCACCCGTATTTCGACCTCCCGGGGTGGGCGGCCCGGGCGAGGGTCCTATAGGGCATGCGGATCCCACCGACCGAGAGTAAAGAACGCTCCTAACGGGTCTAGCGGGTCATAGGAACTTTCAGCGCACGAGCAATGCGGATTATAGTCAAGGCAATACCGAGAAAGTCTCGTCTTTCTGCCTTGATAGAATTTTGGCAGAATTTCGCTTGAGCGAATGACGTTTTGACTTTCGGTAATGTCCGAGAAGATAATAGGCATGGGCCGGGCGGCAAAAGCCGGATGACACAGTGTCACATTGAACTTCGTTGCATACGCCGGGCGTGAGTTAGAATCGAAGTCAATGCCGGGTCAAGATCTTGCCAATTTTTCCTTGTCGGAATTTTAGCAGAGCTTCGCTTGAGCGAAAGATCTTTTGATTTGTTGGCAAAGACTTGGTCTTGACTCTTACGCATTCCGTGCAGGTCAAGGTCAATAGTCAATGTCGGAGTCGAGATCTCGCCAATTTTCGGTCAGAGTTCTTCTTCCGTTATGAACTAAGGCTTGACCTTTACGAGGGTATGCAACTGGGCTATATGACACGGACTAGACCAAAAACCAACCAAAAGTCACGGTTTTTTGAAACGTGTGACACGGTGTGCATTGGTCGACACCGGCTGCCATGGGGAGGTTGGGATGATTCCGTGCGCGCCGGAAGCATCGTAAGGCCGTCCGTGATCGCAGCTGGAACCACCCTCGGGTTTGAAGGACGTGCGTGCAAAGTGTACAGGATATATCAGGTGCGCGTAGTGTGCGGTCTCCTAAAAATGTTCCTTTTTGAGTTAAAACAGAGATTTTCATAAATGTGTTTTAAAGGAATGATTTTCGGGACGGGGAAAATGCAGCACGTAAGCACGTAAATTTTCTCGGGAGCCCCGGCCAACATGGAGCCGAGTAGCCCCAAGCCGCTACGACCGCCAGATTAACCATGATTTTTCCCTGGTGGAATTGCCACTGAGGTCGCCCGGTCGGGAATCCAAGGAGGATTGAGCCGTACGACTGCATGGATCAATTTTCCAGGTTCCACTCCTTTTGCTATTTTTCGGGTTGTTTCCCGTTCAAAGTATGCACAGATTCCAAGATGCAAATGATGCAATGCAAGGTAAAGAAAGCAAGCACGATTAATGAAATCGGCGACGGGAGTCTAACCCACTCAAAGGGAAAAGCTTTCTTTTATATTTTCAAATTTTTTTTTTCGAAAAGGGATACTGGTACGTGGGATTGTTAAACCACCGGTTATCCCAACTCCCACATCAGGGAGTGTACAGGAAGGGCAAGTGGTTTCCACCTATATACCGAGTATCGATTTTTGTTTTGAAAATAAAAGCTTTTCTCCTTTGGGATATCCCCAGCGGAGTCGCCAAACTGTGAATGTGTGCCCAAATTTTTGTGTTTGTTGGATTCACGCGAGTTTGAAGACATCCGGTTTAATTTGAAAAACGGAGTCGCCACGCCATTTTGATTACCTCAAAACTTTGAAAAAAAGGTTTTATGGGTTCGGAGGTTAAGTTACCCCTTGGGAAGAACGGATCGTCGTTCACCCAAGGTGCCTTGCCGGAGCAAGTCTCCCAAGATCCCATTAATCGTGCTTGCTTGCGTGCTTTCTTGTGTGCATGTGTTTGAAAATAAGGAGAGGGAATGTCCCAAGTCGTCTTCCGGACGTACAAACCATTTGTTGGTTGTCGCTCGGGATTTCTTGGATTTTATGTATTCGGGATTATGATCCCGTCCTCATCTTGGACTTGTGATCATCGCATTTTTGGACCTTGGGACTTGCGTGATCGAGAGAATGACTCTCTTTATAGTCAAAGATGAGGTTCTTTAGAAAAGGAGAGTCCTTAGCCCATCAATCCTACACTTTAAGATGGTCGAGCTCATATAGATGCTTCATACTCATCTTAAGTGATAATCGGAGATATAGGGTTCAAAGGTGTCCCTTTCTAAAGAGATTATGAAACCTTTATGGAAGGAACGATGTAAAGATAGGATCTTTTACACCGGTCCGTTCCTAGGTTACTAATGGGGGAATGGGGGAATGCATGTAAAAATGACATTTTTAATGAAAAGATGACATTTTTAACTTTGCAAAGGATGCATTTGGTTTAAAGAAATGATCTTTATTGCAAAGGATGCATAAAGACATAATTTTTATGCAAATGATGCATTTTTATGAAGAAATTGGAATTCAATATGCAAAGGATGCATAAAGATTGCATTTTGAAAAGCATAGAATGCTAGTTTATGGTAAAGACATGATCTTTAAAGCAAATGATGCTTGGAAAAGGGATTTTGAATGCAAATGATGCATTTTGATTGAAAAGATTTGATTTTTATATGCAAAGGATGCATAAAGATGACATTTTTATTGGAAAATAGGGGTTTTAGGTGCAAAGGATGCACCTTTAAAGACTACATTTTTAATGGCAAATGATGCCTAATGCATGCAAAGGGGAAGGGGGAATATAAAGATATGATCTTTAATCTACCAAGTCCCAAGCAAGATAAGAGCAATGCAATGAGCAATTATAGAGCAATTAAGATGCAAGGTTAGGGCGTGCGAGGTTACCAATGGCTTCCTTTTCTTCTTTGGATGAAGCTAGGAGGAGAGGATTGATCTTGAGCCTTCAAGGAGGAGGGAGATGACTTCTTGAGCTTCTTCTTCACCTTCTTGAACTTCCAGCTGCTCTTGGGAGGTTTCTTCACGTATTATGAATATTTGTGGGTGATTTTGTTGTTGTAAAATGGGTAGAGGAGGGCTCTATTTATAGGAAGTCTGGAAATCGCCAATGAAGCCGTGCGGCTAGGGACCTCGAGCTAATGCAGCCGTGCGGCATTATCCCTTGTGACTCAGCATTTCTAGAACCATGCAAGGTGGAAAATTCTAGAAGCCTCCTCCCAATTAAGAAAAACGTGTTTCTTAATTGGGAAGGCTCCCTTTCAGCCTTTATTCAATTTGGAACAGTTCCGGAATATTTCCGGAACATTAGGAAGGTCCGGGGAATTACCGGGAAACTTACCGAAATTGCCGAAAAATTTAACCGGAAGGCATGAGCCAGATTTGGGTACTTACAGTCGGTCAAACCTAAACCGACGTCGGTTATAGGGCTTTGAAACCTCGTCTGAATCTCCCTTATCTCATTCAAACTCAACATCATCCACAGCCCATCGATTCTCTGATAAATCTTAAGGTTTTGGGTGTGATAACAATATAGGGCATTGGGATTACTTCTCCAGGTTCTTGCCATTTCTAAGAATGAGAAAGGCACAAGAAATTGCTCAAGAAAAGCTTCAAACTCAGGTACAACAATGGCAGTTCAAGAACACGCCAAAAACAGAAACCCAGAAATGTGCAGAATTAAGGAAGAAAGGAAGAAATTTGTACCTGAATTGGAACTTTGTTGGAAAGAAACTCAAATGAATCAAGAACACACTCCAGAAATTGACCAAGAAATCAAGAACTCAAGAGCACAATGCTTGCAGTTTCAAAGCTTATGGGTATCTCTCAAACTTGAACATTGATAAACGATTGAGGAATGAATGGATTTTGGTTTTTATACTCAGATCTAAATGGGTATGGGTCAAAATTCGGGTTAAGGCGCCGTCTCCTTACTCACATTTAATGCTCTAGCGTGTTCCCAATGCGAATGTCCAGTCCTCTTAAGTCGCGCCCATCATTATCTAAATAACCAGCGGATAATGGGACACCTCGTATTCCGAAATAACCCTTTTCGTATCCGTTTAAGCCAAGTTCGAGCACCACTTCCTACTCGGCATAGCCGAGCTAGGAAGTCGGGGACAACTGAACGGTATAAACCGTCGTACGAACGTGGGTCATAAGCCAGGCAAGGCCCAATAGTTTGGGTCCAAAATATAATTCATACAAGTCTCAAATACGACATAGGGAGTGGGCTTCCCTACCTATATATGTTCGTCATGCCTACTCATCATCTCCCACTATGTCGACCTAGACATAGCAGAGCGAGTAATATGATTAATGCACGAAATTCTTGTATGTCGACCTAGGCCACTTACTAATGTCGATGAAGGCACCTCTCGCATGCCGAGCAAGGCATCCGTCAAAGCTGATGAAGGCTTCATCAAAAGACGAGTAGACCCCCCTCGATCATCATCTAGGACAAGGAAACGGACTTCCCTATTCTTGCTCCCCTCTTCCTCGGAGTCAACTCAGGCCGATTAAGCATCACATGCCGAGGAGCGTGCCTCCTAGGCACACGTGCAGAATGCTATTATCAAATCCTACTCAAACAAGGATTGTGAAAAGTTATAACCCCACTAGGATTATAACCCTCCTCTCACACAATTAACTAGTTAAAGATGGACTCTACATCCTACACCTATAAATACAAGCAATAAATCACACAATTTTGATAATGCGTCTTTTGACTCTCAACTCTTTTCAATTGATTTGCTCTCTATATAAAACAAATATTTACTCTCACGTCGGAGAGTCTTCGCCGGTGAACTCTCGGGCTCTCGGCTTAATTTACGTGTTTGTTATTTTTATTCAGGCTATTCAAACATACATTATATAACATGCCGCTGGATTTGGGCTGATCCGAACATTTTTTGACATCATCAAAATTTATTTAAGGAAAATAAACGATTTCCTTTACACAAAACATATTTTTCCAACGGTAATACAATTGCAACTTTATAATGTTTGAAACCTGTGAGTGAGTGAATGACCCTCTTTTCGTGCACGTAGCATGAAAAGATGTAGGGAAAAGTAAATGAGAACATATACTATGCACGTACGTAATTGTGTCACTTATTTATTTCTTCGATTAATTATGTTTTATTTAAGGAGTAAATTGAGAGAGAAAAAGCTCAAGCATTGCTCTTTCTCTGGGTTGTGCTGCTTGAAAGGCCGCTCCATTTCCTGCAAAATTCAAATTAAAAGTTTCAAACATGAAAAATCCCCATGTAACAGAAGTAGAGTAATTAACTCTTAGATGTCTTATGTGTTATGTTAGAGAACATTATCCACATTGAAAATTGACAAATTTTGTTTATAACATATAAAGATTATGAGCCACTCTCCTTCGAACCAATTGTTGTTAAGGTGGAACCTCAGACTTTATCGCATATTGGGAATTGACAAATATTGCCTATAACATATAAAAATCATGGGTAGCTCTCCTTAGCACCAATTTATATATTCTCTTTGTCCCGAAATAATCTTTCTAGTTTTGTTTGTTATCGATACGAAAATACGTAATTTGAGAAATAATTTTAGATTAAAATATTTATCCTAATAAACATCTAAAATTTGTCATTGATAATATTTATAGTGATGTATCATTAACAAGCTTATCCAAATTTATTTTTTATGTGAGAAAATGAAATATCTATAGCTTATAGTCATGAAAAATGAATTTTGTTAATGAAATGTTTAGAAATGAAATAATGGCCTCTTAACATAGAACATACTGTATGGAGCATGATTAATTGCTGGTAATAAAAGTGGAAAACGCAAACCTGTGGGATAGAAGTGAGTCCACGGGGACATGTACTCGATCATTTGTCCAAACTCTCCTGCCGCTGGCCTTTGCATGTTGATGCAGTTAATGTTGTGATTATCCTCATCTTTGATAATCCCACCGCTAGTTCCGAGAGAACTCATCTGCTGATGCTGCTGCTGCTGCTGTCGTTGCTGCTGCAGATCATGATCATGATCACGATTCATATTTTGTCCGCACAGTAGTAGGCTTGGAGGTGTTGCCGATAACATCTCATCCATCCTCTCTTCATCTGCTTCATCTCTTCAACACATACAAACAACAAATCCCATTACTTTTCGCCGTCAATTCTGTTATGAATGGAGTTAATTTTTATGATATCACCATCTTTGGACTCAAGTAACCATAAAATATTACACCATCTAACATAGAAATGGCTTTCAATCTTTCATTAAAGCAGAAGTGAAGTAATGATTTGAGTGTGATATATATATATATATATATATATATATATATATATATATATATATATATATAATAACTCTACATAAAAGAAAATCTCGCATAAGACAATTGTCTTTTATCTTTCTCAAATGAATTTAATTGCTCAGATCAATTAATTGCAGTTTATAAATTTTTTGTTTAATAATTGTTGAAGCACTTATTCCACATGCGGAATAAACAAGTATTGTACTCAATATATATAAGAATTTAGGCTACTCCTCCCGTAGCTAATTAGCCTTTTAAAAAATATGAGGTTCGGCCTGCACGTGTGGAGAGCCAGCTCTGATACCATAATAAATTCTAAGATTACACGTTAAAACCAATTGATGTTAAGGAGAGTAGCCCATGACCCTTATATGTTATATTCAAGTCCCGTTTACGCCCGAAGTGGGATAATGTTCTCTTACAGTTTTAAGATAAAACCTTGGACATTTTCATTCTTAAGATGAATTAATTGCCTTAGACTTTTTCATTCTTAAGATGAATTAATTGCAGCTTATAAATCTTAGGAAGATAAAGAAATTATGCAATAGTGGGTAGGGTTGATGTCTCGCCTCGGGCTCCCAGGGTTCATGTCAGAAGAGAATGGTATGATCTAGGGGAAAAATATTATTATGACCTTGAAAATGGTTACATCCCAAAAGCATAACGTATTCAAGTTGGATTTTAAAAAAAGGGAGTAAATGAGGATAATCTATTTGTCTTTTCTTGCTTTTCTTTATTTTTAGAGGTAAGGCATTTGTCCCCCTCCTTGTACTTTTTCTTTTCTATTAATAAAACTTAAGAGGCCTTTCCCTTTTCACTAAAAGAAGAAAAGCAAAAAAAATAAAATAGAGAGAGTATGCAATGGCTACAAGGTTATGGGTAAAAACATAAACAAAGGAAAGAAATTAGGATGAGGTAGTACCTTAGAGAAAGAAGGGCATTAGAATCCAGGAAATTTAGAATCTGGGATTGTGGATCTCTCTGGGGAAGCCAGTCTGACATATTGTTTGGAATTGTTGGGACCAAATTGTGAACGTTTAAATTTTCCACAGGTAGATTTACCTAAATATATACAATGGTCCAGTTTTGAATAATTAATCAACTCATGACTTGCACATAATTATGGAGTAGATTAGTCTCAAATTAAAGCTGGCATTTAGCAAACCTGTGAAGTTGTTTGTGCATCTGCATGATTATATTTCTCCTCCAGAATTTGCTGCTAATTGACCACCGTAAACAGTTGTTAATTACTAATTCCACAAGATAGATTATATAATTGGTGCAACCGTTCTAAAATGAATAATCATTTTCTTTTTTGATCATGAATTAAAGGAAAATAGACATTCATCTTTATACTAGATAACTTGAGTACAATAGAGTTGAAATGACCTTGCGCAGGCGGACGTTTTTCAGGGTTTCCTCAAGGACTTGTTCCCGGTACTCAGCTTCGTACGTTGTAGTGATTTCATAAGGATCACCTTCAAACACACTGAACAAAAGATTTAGTTTTTGTGTACTTAAAAAAGGTTTAGTTTGTCTACTGGTGTGTGAGTTAAGTATATACTATACCTTAATCGTTTTTCCATATCTTGCATCTGCGTTCTGCATCTCAGGATCTCTTGCTGAATTTCCTGCAAAGTGCAAACCATTAAATTCAATGCAACCACTTATAAAAAACAAAAAAAGAAAAAGAAAATTGAAGAGACAAGAACAAGAACATCGAAAACAATAAATACCTCGTATTGAGAATCAACACTCACTGGACTACTCCACGCATAGCAAGAACATATTTAGAAAACAATAATAGAGTTAGAAGAAGCAATATGAAAAATGTTGCGACGGGTAATTAATTATCACTCATTAATACATGGGTATTTCTTACTTTAAGAATTTAGTTAATTTCTTCTTGAACTAGTCATAATTCTAAACGCGATTCTTGTCACTTCTTTCGGTTTGCAATTGAGAAGAAATGCTTTGAGTTAAGTATCATTCTCAATATTCTTGTCCTTTTCCGAACTATATTTCAAGGATAAATATTGTTAAAATTTGATTAATCTTTCCTTTCAATCAACGAAATTCATGAACCAAATGCTGCCAGAAATGAGTATCAACATCCATTTAGGTTAAACAAATTAAAAAAGTTACCAAATTAAAATTCCAAAATAAAAAGAAAAGAAAATGCCATTAATCATATTTAACTAAACATAAGCAAAAGGTAAAGGAAAAAGACAAATTAAAACTTCTGAACTAACCTGGTTATTTGGCTGGCTAGGTCTGCTTCACCTTTCAACTTACCAAGAGCTCTCTGAAGATACTGCATGCAAATATGTAAGGACTTTCATCTTTATATTCAAAAAAATGACAAGAATTAAGGAATTGTATTTATAGTTCTATAAGATCAGCCATTGCACCTATGGATTAGTTATTTACCTCTTGATTATGCAGCCTTCACGTTAGTGCGCAATAACATGTAAAACAAATTAATCCACGTTACAAGCATATTAATTTAGGAAAGATCTGAACACCATTAACACAAAAGCTTAAAAGAGACAGAGAAGAAATATATGCCCTTACCGTCCACGCTCATGCTCAGGAAGATTCATATAACGCGCAATTATGTCCTCAACGCTTCAATAAGAAAAATCCAAAAAAGAAAATATCATATCAAAGACAATTAGATAAATAAATGAAAAAAAAATAAAAATCGTTTTACAGGATCTGAGAAGGGTCTTAAGATGTAGCACCTTCTATTACCGGAGAAAATACTGAGTCTACCGGAAGGAGAGAACATGATGAGAGCAACATCAACATCACAAAGAACAGAAAGTTCATAGGCTTTCTTGATAAGCCCATTTCTTCTTTTTGAGAAGGTGACTTGTCTATTTGTTGTGTTCTCAATTTTCTTGATCTGAAGTTTCACTCTCCCCATATTTAATATATTTCCATATACTTAATTTGGAAACCTAGATCAACAATTTTGCGATGATGACTAAATATAGCATATATTACTATTCAAGGAATATAATAAAATTAAAATATGTATAAATAAAGGATGGATTTTGTGAATTAGGGTTAAAGAAAAGTTGACAGGAAAATTGGAGATCCAGAATTTTTGATGAGAGGAAGAAGGATGAAGTTTGAGATGAGAGAATACGTTTTGGCAATGTCAGGCCAATGACAAAGAAGATGACGAGAGAGAAGGAGCCGGAGAGACGATGGCGGTGCATTGCTGATTCGGTCATCCTCATTTCAGGGGTAAAGGTAAGCCCCTAACGCGGTTGTCCATATGAAAATCAGGAGCTCTGATTATTGACATATGTAAGCTACACTACACTGCAGGTGATTTTACGGATTTGGAGCCAATGCACAGTCCGATGGAAACTCAATCCTGCTCGTCAGTTTCGATCTCGAAATTCCACACTTGGAGGAGTTTTCTTTAATGATATTTTAAACATTTTAGCCAGGCTCATACATTTCATATGTTTCATTTAAAAAATATTGTAAACAATAATAACAGTGAAAAATAACTTCATATATATAAAAAAAAATTACATATATAGTCGATGACTTAGATAAAAAAATTATTTTTTTTCAAAATTTTGAAATGGACTGAAGCCCACATCAATTACATACTACTAGATCCGCCCGCTTACAGTGGCCCAAAATCAGTGCTTTTACAATGGATTTACCATGGCTCTTGCGAGGCGTCCCATGCAGAGCTGTTGCACGCGGCACGTACGGATGGTGCCACAATCCTTTATTGGAACATCTTGTGAATGTTGTTTTTTTTACTATACCATTGGTTAGAAAAATGAATATTAATATTTATTTAAGGCATACTTTTTTATAAATTTAATGGTGAAAATGCCCGAATATTCTTATCTTATACTCCCTCCTTCTCATTTCAAGTTTCACTTTTTGCCAAAATGAATGTCTCATTAAAAATTTCACCTTTCCTAAAATGGCAAAGAATCTTTACTATTTCACATACTAATTCTCTTTCCTATTTCACTATTATACTCACAACACTTTTCAAATTTACTATTTTCTCCACTCATTCTCTCTCCTATTTTACTTTTACACTCACAACATTTTTTCAAGGTTCTAAAAAGCGCTAGGCGGATGCTAGGCGGCGGAGCCGGGCCTAGCGCCTAGGCGGGGACTAGTCGAGATTAGTCGGGACCTAGGCGGGGCTTAGAACTAGGCGTTGGAGGGGGCCTAGGCGCCCTTAGGCGGGGTCTTTTAGAACACTGATTTTTTCCACTTACCTTTTTCATTAATTTGCGTGATTTGAAAAAAGTGTGAACCATGGAGTGGGACGGAGGGAGTATACTATAAAAACTTATCGGTTGATTTTTGTCAATTGATTTTTGCTTTACTTAGTTTATTTTATGCTAAAAAAGGGCTAAGATTACGTGTTCAGTGAACAGATAATAAATTAGAAGTTCTCAATTATTGATTACCAATGGAGTTGGTTGCATTCTCAATTGACTATTGAGAACAACTGTCAGTTGTTACTTCTCAATTGTTGGTCGCCTGAGTTAGTTGTTGACCGGAGTTGGTCGTCTTTTCGGTGACAACCGAGAACAACGTAGAAGTTCTCAGTTGTTCAGTGAATTGAATAACTGATAACAACTAAAAAGTTCTCAATTGTTGGTCGCTATAGTTGGTCACCATCTCATCTAACAACTAATTAAGCATAACAGAAAGGGCAATTTAGAGGCACAAAAGAAGTTTACAAAAACATAGATACAAAATGAGACGAGGATATATTATTGAATGCATTAATTATGAACCTGTCACACTCTAATTAAAATACCAACAAAATTATGACACACAATTTTGTAGATTTTTTTTTCCAAAATATAGCTTTTTAAAAATTTATATACCAAAATAACATTTTAAAAAACTTAAGTACCAAAATGACACTTTCCACATTAATTCCAGAATTGATAATTCCGGAATAATGTAATCAATAATTACCAATTTTGGAATTGCTTTTTTTTTTTTTTCAAAACTGAATTTAACAAAATAATATTTCTGTAAATAGAGAGCGATCGCGCCTAATGTAATCCGGCGTTACCAATTCCGAATTTTCTTTTTTTTTTTACAAAACTGATAAAGCAAATTAATATTTTCTGAAAAAAAAATAGAGAGCGATCGCGCGTTTGTTGGGGGCGATCGCACCTAATGTAATCCGGTATTGGTAATTCCGGATGCCTTATTTTTTATTTTTTTTAATATTGTACTAAGTAAATTATTTTTTAAAAAAATTCAAATCCGGAAATGCTAATTCCGGATTTACTTTACAAAACACATCTCCCCAGCAACTCTATAAACAATCCACGCAAAAACCAACGTCAGTGAAGAAGAAAAAAAAAGAAGGAAGAAGAATAGGAGAGGAGGTGGATTTTTTTCAAAAAAAATTGAAAATTCAAGAAGTTAATTAAGAAGTTCAAGAAAAAGAGAAGGGAGGTGGTGGATTTTTATAAAAAAAAAAAACCGAAAAATTCAAAGAAGTGAGCATAAGAAGATCAAAAAAAAGAAGGTACATTTTAATCCCTCTTAATTTTTGTTTGAAATTTAAAATTAGTATTTATTTGATTTTTTTGTAAATGTAGTGATATTGTTAAATTAGGTTTTTGATAATTATTTTTTTTTTCAATTTTTAGGAATAAATATGGCTGGAGTTCCACTTGTTTTCATGTGTTATTGGGGAGGAGATGATGAACACCCGTTTGAAGGTGAACATTTTGGAAGGGGACCAGAATGTGCACTTAGGGCTAAAACTCGATGGAGTTACAATAAATTGATTAAAAAGTTAGCTAAAAAAATTGGGGTAGATCGAGCTATTGTTCAGTTGCATGTTACATGTAGATATCCTCATTTTGTTGCTCCCGGGATTGCAAATTACATTTCATTTGTAATCGACAATGATATGGGTATGGAAGTCATGTTTGATGTTTCTGCTCAGTTTGGTGGGTTGAGTAGCTTACAATTGTATGTGAAGATGAATTCAGTTGATAATGTGAATGTTGAGGAGTTTGAAACCCATGAGGAGCCATTACAAAATGAGTATGTTAATGACATGGATACCTTCCAGATGGGTTCTTTAAACTGCTATAGTCAGAGGGATGCTGAAACAAGTACACAAACATATGTGGAAGAGGAAGAGGAAGAGGAGGAGGAAGAGGGAGGGGGTGAGGGTGAGGGTGAGGAATTGTATAATGATGATGATAATGATTCTGATTATGAAGAAAATATTGGGTTGCTTCTAAATGAAGATCGTGACGATGGATATGATGATTGCAGTAGTCCTACTGATGATAGCGAGAATGAGGGTGAAGCTGGGGTGAGGGAAGATTTGAGGTTACATTTGGTTGCTTACGAAGAATCACAACATCATGTGCATGAGAGAGTCGGGTATCAATTTTATCGTGATATTAGAGAAGGATCAGAGATATATGATGATAACCAATATAACTTTGCTGAATGGAATGTAGAACATGATGAAATTGCCAAAGGTATTCGCTTTTCAAAGAAGACAGAGGTGCAGTAGAAAATGAAGTTGTTTCATATTAAGAAAAATCTGTGCTTCAAGGTAAAACGAAGCACAACCCGAAAGTGGACTATTGAGTGTTTGGCGAAAGATTTTCTGTGCAATTTTTATGTGAATGTGAGTTTGAAGAATGACGGGTATTAAGAAGTTACCAAATACAAGGGTCCTCATCATATACTTGGATGCATTATTGGGAAGCTGATCGAAAAGAGGGAAGTGATCTAGAACCCATCTCATAGACACCATTCCACCTTTTTTGATGTCTGCGGGAGATATTGTAACCCCAAATAACCCCTCAACAATCTCAACCCATTCCCCCTTTCTCCTACTAGTTTCTGAACTAGTCACAGCCAATCCGTCTACAGGAAGGCCACACAACATACCAATATCCTCTAAGGTGATGGTCATCTCCCCTACAGGTAAGTGAAAGGTGTGGGTCTCTGGACGCCATCTCTCAATCAAAGCCTCAATCAAGTGTCAATCATATTGTAAATGACCTAATAAATACACTCCATAAAATCCAGCATTTATAAGCTTATTTTCTATCCTCCAATCAACTCTAGCTGGAAGCTCTGTGCCACGCCTAGGTCTTAAATTTGTTAACTGTTGTCCATCCCAAATATAGTTAGATCTATGTGTCTCCTGAGAAGTCAATACATGTGGATCGATTGGCCCAGGAACAATAAAGGGTTGTTGTTCATGTTGATTCATCTGAAACACATAAATTAAATAGTAATTAAATTTAAATGGGACTTAAAGTTTTGTTATATTTAAGCTCAAATTTTAAATTTAACACTTAAAAATTAATAATTAAGTAGAAAAATTGCAACAAGTTTGTCAAACTAATTTTAACAAGCACTAGATTTTAAACCTAACTTAAGAAATTAGGTAAATAAATCATAATAGTTTTAACAACAAATTATATAAAATGCACAAATAAACTCTTAGAAAAATTTATATGGCTAAAATTAAGAACTCAAAATAAATAAAAATTTTCAAACTCTTTCTCTCAAAAAAATTCCTCTTCTTCTTCCTCTAAACAAATTTCCCCTTCAAACTCTTTCTCTTTCTCCTTCTCCTTCTCCTTATCTTTATTTCTTTCTCTTTCTTTCTTTCTTTCTTTCTCTCTCAGGTTAATATATTTATTAATCATTTGAGACGGATAAGAATGTGCAGTCATGAGTGAATAACTCCGGGGTTCGAGTTGGAGTTTGACCTTGGTTATTTTTTTGATCATATTGTTATATAATGATTAATGATTAATATATTCATTAATCATTTGAGACGGATAAGAATGTGCAGTCATGAGTGAATAATTCCGGGGTTCGAGTTGTAGTTTGACCTTGGTTGTTTTTTTGATCATATTGTTATATAATGATTAATGATTAATATATTCATTAATCATTTGAGACGGATAAGAATGTGCAGTCAGGAGTGAATAACTCCGGTAACAATATGATAAAAAAAAAACCAAGGTCAAACTACAACTCGAATCCCGGAGTTATTCACTCCTGACTGCACATTCTTATCCGTCTCAAATGATTAATGAATATATTAATCATTAATCATTATATAACAATATGATCAAAAAAACAACCAAGGCCAAACTACAACTCGAACCCCGGAGTTATTCACTCCTGACTGCACATTCTTATCCGTCTCAAATGATTAATGAATATATTAATCATTAATCATTATATAACAATATGATCAAAAAAACAACCAAGGTCAAACTACAACTCGAACCCCGGAGTTATTCACTCCTGACTGCACATTCTAATCCGTCTCAAATGATTAATGAATATATTAATCATTAATCATTATATAACAATATGATCAAAAAAACAACCAAGAGCTCAAATCTTTCTCTCCTTCAAATCTGAAAAACATCAACAACTTTTTCTCTCTATCTGCATTATTTGAATCCGGAAATGTCAATTTCGGAATTCAATTTAAATGAATCCGGAATTTGCATTTCCGGATTTGAAATACGCCTTTGGGCGCGATCACCCCCACTTATTGCGCGATCGCTCCCAATTATTTTCAGAAAATATTAATTTTCTTTATCAGTTTTGTTAAAAAAAAAAGGAAATCCGGAATTGGTAACGCCAGATTACATTAGACGCGATCGCTCCCTACTATAGGCGCGATCGCTCCCTATTTACAGAAATATTATTTTGTTAAATTCAGTTTTGAAAAAAAAAAAAGCAATTCCGGAATTGGTAATTCCGAATTACATTATTCCGGAATTACCAATTCCGGAATTGGTAGTCAAAATGCTATTTTGGTACTTAAGTTTTTTACAATGTTATTTTGGTAAATAATTTTTTAAAAAGCAATATTTTGGAAAAAAATCAAATTTTGTAAATCAAATTTTGTGACTTTATTATTACCCTAACATAAAAGTTCTCAATTGTACTTGAAAGAACAATTATGAATTTCTCAGTTGTTCTTGAAACAATTGTTAATTTTCAATAAGATCAACTGTGAACTTTTCTATAATTATTGGAACAATCGTTATTTCTCAGTTAAGAACAATTGTGAACTTCTCAGTTATTGTAACAATTTTGAACTTCTCAAAATTATATCTTGTTGGTACTTATTTGACTTGCCTTGTCGATACAACCCCAAAAATGGTTTTAAATTTTATTTTGGACTTCTAGATTTTTAGATATTTCATTATAAAGATTTTTTAAAAGGAAAAAAGCAAGGAGTGAGAAAGCGGATTAGGTGGGTAGTTTCCAATATGCTCGTCGTTAATGATATTTTTTATTAGGATGAAAGATTAGATGGGAATCGCCCATTTTATTAACACAACAAATATCATACTTGATTTTTTTTTTTCAACTTGATTGAACGTTGTTGATCAACATTTAATAAAAAAAAACAATGATATTGATAATATTTATAAATTTGTAAATTATATGAGGATAATGATTTATTCACAACACTTTGGTCACATGTTACAAATATATAAGTAAATACTCCTCATGATAAATGTTGTACTAATTTTTTTTGTTTTGTTTCAAAATAAAAAAGAGATTTAGTGCAATTTTATCATTGTGTAAGTAATGTACACATTAGTAAATCAGCTTCTTAAAAAACAATACGTATATCAAATGCAACATTTATGTTGAAACTGTTTGTATATCCTAGAGAGTTTGATACGTCAGATTTATATTTTAATAAACTGTGAGACTATTGTGTGATGTTAATCTTGCTTTATATATACTAGTTAATAACCCGTCGAAATTCGACGGGCATAGTAAGGCTAATTATCAAATTAGAAAATAAAATTGAAAATATATATTTAAAAGGGCAATAAGATTAATTAATAAAGTATAATTTTATTCATTTTGTAAAGAAAAATGATAGGTGATGCCGCAAGAAATGTGCTTATCAATCTTCCTCCACGTGGCAGGACTGATCACCTGACTCCTTGACCTGAAACCAGAACCCACGACTAGCCGGATATGTCTCCGGCTTAGACCCTCGGGCGTGAGAGTAAGTATGTATGTATGGAGAGCAGATAATGTATTGAACAAAGATGATTAAATAACAAAATTGCAGTTACCTGGGAACCGTTGTGGTTGTAATGTATTTATAGTTGATAAGTGTGATATATTTGGTAGGGCTACATGAGCTCCGAGATTTGTGGGACAGTTACGTGTCATGTGAACGTGTCCTGAACGGCTCCTGATTTGTAGGGAACCAGTTATGGAAAGAATAGAGGCACGTGCGCCTGTAACTGTTAGGTCGACACTTGCTTGGCAGGTCGAGGTTGCCACTTGGGGTTGGGTCGACCTGAATGACGGGTAGAGTTGGATCGTACCCGAAGTATAACTTGGATCGTAGAGTCGGACTAAGTTAGGTCGGGACCTGATAGGTCGGACAATGAACTCAAGTCGACTGATCCATAAGATGGGCCACGAGCCATGTAATAATTGGGCCTAGCCCACCGGGAATGTGTGGCAATAATTGCTTGAGGACTGGGCTTTACTCGCTTGGCCTGGCTCATCACTTTTGGTATGTTCAGTGGCTCCCAACTTTCTGAGTTGACTTTGTCGACTAGGAAGTTAAAGGAAATTTTGTGAAGATTGTTGAGACTCGCAGGTCGCTACTCATGCTGATGTTTAGTCGACCAAAGGTGACATGGCTCAATCCTGGACGTTGATGACGAACGATCAGATATGGAGGAGCGCCGTATTTCGTAATGATTACTATTTGACGTTTGGAAAACCGTCTTGGGAACTATTTTCCCCATTTAATTAGGAAAATAATTTTCGAATTTTTCCTTTTCCTCTTCAATTGTGGAAAATATAAATACTAGAATCCTCTTCCATTTTGAACTTTTACCGTCTCCAAACTCTGGTATACTCCGGCGAAGATAGCGAAGCAGCAATAGATTTAAACAGAGCTCCCTTCTTCCGCAACAGCTTCCTTCTTCGAAACTAATTAAGGTATTTCTCTCGTCTTCTTGCATTAGGGCTTCAATTTCTGCTCTATTTTTGAGTTTGTCATGGCTAGAACCTTCAGTAGTGAACCAGGAGCTTGGTATGGATATTGCACTGTGAACTATCGAGTGTACAAGCACATAAACGGAGAGTGGAGAGAGATGTCCTTGAATGAGTGTGCCTCCATCTTGACAAGGTCGGGGCTGAATTTTAGGGAAATAGGATTACCCATAGGAGAAGACGTTGGTGAATTGATAATAGACGACTCAAATGTTGTCTCTTTTCATCTCTTCCATGAATTGCTTGACCACATATCACTATTTTATGTTAGGGATGCTAGTAAACCCTCCTTCCTTAGGAATAGGAAAGGTTTTCCAGGGGAGGCTAGGTCGCTCTTAGGTAGGTCGTCTGCTTGTGATCATAGGCCTAACTCCCCTGTTTCTCCTTCTTCTTGTACAGATATGGCAAGTCGCGAAGGTGCTACAGCTTCTACCTCTTCAAGTCCTCGAATTGTAGATGCATTTGACGACCTGGCTGTACCGGGGAAGAATGAAAGGGGTTATGTTCCTCAAAGGCCATTGAGAGGAAAAAAGAATTTGGAGTCCAGATATGCCATGGTATATGATTTTTGTGAGGTAAGTAGAGAGGATTTTAGGGTGACTATCCTTAGTAAGAAGGAATTCATGGCCCAATTCGGTAAGACATTCACTAAGGACGCCACTAGGGTAGCCTTCTTCTATGGCCAAATCGAAGCTGGCCTGAGGTTGCCACTTGACCCTTTTATCAATGAGTTTTGAGAGTGTACTGATGCTTTACCTCTCCAGTTGGGAGCTAACACCTGCAGGGTTCTAGTATGTTTTGCCATGGTCTGTAGGTTCCTAGGGTATGAGCCCTGTATGAGAGTCTTTAAGGAGTTCTTTTGTGTCAAGTATGGTGGAACTGATATGGGAATCAGTACTCCCTCTAAACCCAACTCTCCCAATCTTTTTATGAACCTTCCCAGCAAGGTGAGTGGGTGGAACTCCCACGTGGTTGTGGTGGAGAGTAGATTAGGATGGGAATTTCCTTTGCCTAATGCTGAAACAGAACCTATAGAAGAGGGCAACTATTGGGAGCCGCATTGGTATTTTGACTTGTATAAGAGGCTGTGCCGCTTGGCTGATAAAGGGCCCATCAGTTGGGAGACTTTGGGTACCACCAAATATAACTATATCCATGCCGGTATGATGGCTGGAGAGGGAGAGGTGCAACCCTTGGTGCCCATTGGTAGGGGCACAATATATCCTGAATGGGTTACCCACGCCTTGGGTAAGTTTGAGGATAAATGTCGGTTACATCAGCAGACTGACCAACTATTGCAAGGACAATGGGGAGCATGCTGGTGGTAAGATCTTACTTGTTTGTAATTCTTTACTCGCCCTTTACTTGCTAGCTTGTTGATCTGGTAGCTTACATATATAAACAATTTAACTTGAATGTGCAACTCTTATCTCGTCAGCTGTTTAACTCGCATATAGAATGATTAGCTCGCACATGTTTAGTTCGTACATAGAACTTGTAGCTCGTATGTAGAATAATTAGCTCGCACATGATTAGCTCGTACATAGAACTTGTAGCTCGTATGTAGAAATCTCATATGTCGATCTAACCCTTTGTCATCTTGATTTTGATGCAGTTTTGACCCCTGAGCAAGAAGCCAACATGTTGCGCATTGTTGGAGTGTCTGATAAGAAGAAAGCCAAAAAGGCTCATGGTGCTGCTAATGATCGAGCCAACAGAGAGAGGGAGGCTGAGAGACGAAGTGCTTTGCTATCCAAAGACAATGTTGGGATGGTGCCCATGGAGGAGGCTGGGTCGGAGGACCCCTTAGAGAGTAGCAGCCATGCTAAAGGTGCAGCTGAAGAAGGTAACGAGTCAAATAGGTCGATTAGGCCTAGCCCGAGCTCCGATCCAAACCTTGAAGCCAATGCTGCGAACTCAGGTGCTGGGACAACTGGGGCCAGCCCTTTGAATGTTGTGGAGATTGATGATGAAGCTGTTGATGAGGAGGATGACCGTCCTCTGAACTCGAGGAAAAGATCGAGAACTGAGAAGGGGAAAGCAGTTTCTCCAAGTCAACTTCCTCCTCCGATCTTCTCTCCTACTGACCAAGAATCTCTGGAGGACCGAATAAAGAGGCTGAGTGATGTGCCTCCTCTGGCTGGGGTCAATAGTATGAGTCGCCGTTTCCCAGAGATGAGCCTTGGCCAGGTCGTAGTTAGGAGGGCCATTGATGTCGACCTACTCTCCCACTTTGCTGATAAGGGGATGACCCCGGAAGAGTTCTCTACTCGATCCGGCTTGGTGCATAGTGAGGTAAGATTTTACTCTCCCTTTCTGCTTAGTTGCCTATTCTTTTAGCTCGTCAATCTAACTCCTGAGTTTTCATCGAGCTAATACTCCAATCTCTTTCTCTGATTCAGTCTCTCACCATGGTAGAACAAGCCAAGAGCTCCTGGAGGGCATCCATTGAGAGGGAGAAGCTCGTCATGAGCCAATATACCAAGAAATCCCATGCCCTTAATGAACTAAAGGAAAAGTACAACGACCTCGACAATTCCTTTGATGCTCTGGAGATGGTGAAGCAGAAGGCGTTGAAGGATAAGGACTCGGCTTTAGAAGACCTTAAAGCTGCAGAGACCAAGCTTGGGGAGGTGAAGGCGGAGAGGGATGTTGAGCATCTGGCTCATGAAGAGACCAAGAAAGAGCTTGCCATGATTTCTCAGGTCCTCAAGGAGAAAGATTCATTTTTGAGGGAGCTGAATGAAGAGCACAACGCTGCCAGGGCCAAATGGAAGGAGGAGCTTCAGACTGTTGCCAGGGATGCTGTTGAGAAGTTCAAGGATGGAGACCACTACTATAATGCCATTGTCAATAAAGCAAAAGATATCCTGGATGTGGGCAAGCGGCACATGGCCCGTCGAGCTCTTGTAGACTCAACTGCCGATGTCTCCCTTGAGCAACTAGCTCGCTGGGCTTCAGAAGCTCAATACGACGTGGTTGCTTGAGGTGGCCACTCGGTGGTTCCTTACACAGACAACGATCTAGCTTTCATTGCCCAGCAAGAAGAAGAAGATGGCTGTGAACCATAGACGTCTCCCCCAATAGTTGAGAGGAATTTTGACGTGGCCCTCCAAGAGATTGATGAAGCTGAAGGTATGGAGGAAGATGATGAACCTAAGCAACGAGTCTACTCAGAGTCGAGTAAACCCTTGGACCCCCAGCAACAAGAAGAAGATGAAGAGGATCGAGCTGCCCCTAGTGATCAAGCTGATGCTGGTCAAGATTCTCGAACTTATTTTGAATGATGTTGTAACACACAAGTTCCAAAACAATTTTTACTCTTATCTTGTAACTGTTTAAATGCCTTGGCCCAGCTTTTGGGAGGCATAATACTTCGTAACTTTTATTTGCTCGAGTCTTGGCCCGTTTTGGGAGACTTAGTTACATTTAATCATAGCCGACTTTCTATCATTGTGTGTTGTATGCTTTTGATTCCAGCATATGTATCGAGCCAGATTTGATAGGACAACTAAGTAGCTCTAAGACTTTGGTCGAACTGATTTCAGTCGACCTTAGACTTGTAAAACTTCTGCAAACGAGATTGACTGAGAGTCGAACCTGTTTAAGAGATCAAAGTGGACCGAAGGTCGAGCTTATTAGAACGAAGTCGACCAAAGGTCGGACTTGTTAAGGGAACAAAGCTGATTAAGAATCGAGCTTGTTAGAATGAAGCTGACTAAGAGTCGAGCTCGTTAGAACAAAGTCGACTAAGAGTCGGACTTGTTAAAGGAACAAAGCTGATTAAGAATCGAGCTTGTTAAAATGAAGCTGACTAAGAGTCGAGCTTGTTGAAACGAATTCGACCAAGGGTCGGACTTGTTAAAGGAACAAGGCTGATTAAGAATCGAGCTTGTTAAAACGAAGCTGACTAAGAGTCGAGCTTGTTGAAACGAAGTCGACCAAGGGTCGGACTTGTTAAAGGAACAAAGCTGATTAAGAATCGAGCTTGTTAAAATGAAGCTGACTAAGAGTCGAGCTTGTTGGAATTAGTGTAACACAATGTTTGGTCGAATAGAACTGCGATTTTTATTGAAGTACGGACATGCTTACATCAAATGGAAATCTAGAACTATGACAAATTCAAACTTGGAAACTGCATTAACTTCGAACTGAACTAGAAGTAGTATTTGATAAGGTGAGTGGCGTGCCATGGATGCTTTAACTCTTCACCTCCTGGGTGAGCAATCATGTAGTCCCCTCCTTGATGACTCGAGTAACAATATAGGGACCTTCCTAATTGGGAGATAGCTTGTTCTGTTGGGTTCTCCTTCCTGTTGCCTCGATCTTTCTTAGCACGTGGTCACCCACTTGGAATGATCTCGTCTTCACCTTCTTGTCGTCGTAACTCTTGGTCCGCTTCTTGTAGTTGACCATTCGAAGGTAAGCTGTATCTCGCGTCTCGTCGATTAAATCTAAGTCGATCAATCTGCTAGTGTCGTTCTGCTCTTGGTCGAAGAAGGCTACTCTAGCAGTAGGAAATCGCAACTCGGCAGGTGCCATGGCCTCTGATCCATATGTGAGAGCGAATGGGGTTTCCCCCGTAGGCCCCCGAGTGGTTGTGCGAATTGCCCATAGAGCAAGGGGGAGTTCGTCCAACCAGTTACTGTGTCGACCAACTAAGCTCGTATTTAGTGAAGATAGGATGAGCTTATTCGCTGCTTCAGCTTGCCCATTTCCTTGAGGATAGGCAACAAATGACTGCCAATGATTGATCCCTACTCGATTCATTTCTTCTTCGAAAGCCCGGGAGAATTGTAAGCCATTATCTGATACTATAGCTCGAGGGATCCCAAATCGACACCAGATGAAGTCATGTATGAAGTTGATGGCATTTTCCTCTGTGATGCGAGCTAGTGGCTTTGCTTCGACCCATTTCGTGAAGTAATCAATTGCGACGATCACATACTTGCAGTTTCCACGGGCGGGAGGGAAGGGTCCAATCAAGTCAACGCCCCACATGTCAAATGGCCAAGCAGCGATCACTGGAGTTTGCTCCGTTGTAGACAGATGAGGTAGGTTAGCAAACCTTTGACATTGGTCACATTGCTGAACAAAATTATGAGTGTCAGCTCTCATGTGTGGCCAGTAGTACCCCAAAGTGATCAATTTGTCGGCTAAAGTTCTGGCCCCCGGGTGTCCACCACAAATTCCACTGTGCACCTCATGCATCAACTGAGTGATCTCCTGGGGGTGAATACACTTCAGCAATGGTCTAGTGTAAGATCTTCTGAACAACATGTCCCCTTGCACAACGTATCTCGGGGCTTTCTTTTTGATAGCACGAGCTGTCTTCTCGTCTTCAGGGAGCTCGCCTGTCTCTAAGTACGCCTTCATTTCTTCGATCCAACACTTGTTATAAAACCAGTTCCTCGAAGTGTCTTCCACACACTGAATTTGAACTCTTTCATATGCTGGGTTCTCAAGGTAAGAGATGGGCTCTTCATGTGGTTCGTCTGAAGTAGCTAGCTTCGAGAGTAGGTCGGCCAACAATTATCTTCTCGACCAATCCTCTGAATTTCCCAAAACTCTAAGTCTTTTATCAATTCCTTCACCAGGTCGCAGTATTTGATCAAGGTGGAATTTAGCACCTCATACTCCCCCCTGATCTGATTGACTATTAACTGGGAGTCGCAATATGCCATGATTTTAGTCGCTCCAAAGCACTTGGCGTACTCGATGGCTGCAACCAAAGCTTCGTACTCTGCTTGGTTGTTGGAGGCATCAAACTTGAACCTCAATGACTCCTCATATACTGTCCCAGACTCTAGTTCGATCAGTACTATCCCAGCTCCACTAATATTCTTCGTTGCCGACCCATCTGAGTAAACCTTCCAGCAATCATCGGGTAGACAAGTGACGGGCTGGGACTCTTGCTCTTTTCCCTTAGCTTTCTCCTTTTGAACTCCCACCTTGCTATCTTCCTTGGTGAACGTTAGCTCGACCAAGAAGTCTGCCAAGGCTTGGGCCTTCAACGCCTTTTGAGGTCGATACTCGATGTCGAATTCCGTGAGGGCAATTGACCAATTGAGCAAGCGACCTGAACTTTCTGGCTTGAGAAGAATTTTTCTCAAGGGTGCATTTGTGAGCACCACAATAGGATGAGCTAAGAAGTAAGCTCGCAGCTTTCTTGAAGCTACGACTAAGGCATACGCGACCTTTTCTGTGTTGTAATACCTGCTTTCAACATCTGATAGGGCCTTGCTAACATAGTATACGGGCTTTTGAAGCCCCTCCTCTTCTCGAACTAACACTGCTGCAACTGAATGATCACCCACGGACAAGTATACAAACAAAGTCTCTCCAGTAGTCGGGCTGCTCAATAGGGGAGGAGTAGCGAGGTACTCCTTGAGCTGTTGGAATGACGAATGACATTCTGCCGTCCACTCATAGGCGACCTGCGCCCATTCCTTTCCCTGTGGGACTGCGACCTTTGTGTCCTGGCCAGTGATCCATGCAAGCTTCGACTAGCCTCTAGTTGTCATCTTAGATCCGACTGAGCTTCCTGCTCTCTATTCCTATTGAGGCTGGCCCTCAGATCGTCACTTGGCACATGAATAGGGGACTGAGGCCGCTGCACTATTCGGTGCTCGACATTCTGTCCCACGATCTCATTCGGCCTAGCACTCCTAGCATGTGGCCTGTTTGAAACCTAAGAGGGAGGCACCCTCTCTGACCTTCTGTCAGCCTGCTCTGCCTCCTCCATGGCCATTAATTCTGCTAGAATTTGAGCTTGCTCCAATAGCATCTCCTTTTTGCTCAGGGGATTGGATGATGGACCTGCCCTGTTTCCAGCATTCATTTGCCCTGTTTGACGCTTTGGAGGAGGTGGCGCTCCTTGCTCCTCCATAGGTCGCTTGTCTCTCCTCCCATCTGGCAATCCCCTGCCATCAGCAACACTATTGGATCGAGTTGCTCTAGCGTGATGACGCGGTGGAGGGGGAGGAGGCAAATTAGCATTTCCAGCGTTGGTATTAGTGTTCATGTTGGTGTTGACATTCCCTTCATTAGATTCGTCCGATGCGTCAGAAACATGTCCGTCTGCTGTCACCATTATCGCAGGTTGAGAAAACTTTCGAGGTCAAGTTATGCACGATTCCCGACAATGGAACCAAACTGATGCCGCAAGAAATGTGCTTATCAATCTTCCTCCACGTGGCAGGACTGATCACCTGACTCCTTCACCTGAAACCAGAACCCACGACTAGCCGGATGTGTCTCCGGCTTAGACCCTCGGGCGTGAGAGTAAGTATGTATGTATGGAGAGCAGATAATGTATTGAACAAAGATGATTAAATAAAAAAATTGCAGTTACCTGGGAACCGTTGCGGTTGTAATGTATTTATAGTTGATGAGTGTGATATATTTGGTTGGGCTACATGAGCTCCGAGATTTGTGGGACAGTTACGTGTCATGTGAACGTGTCCTGAACGGCTCCTGATTTGTAGGGAACCAGTTATGGAAAGAATAGAGACACGTGCGCCTGTAACTGTTAGGTCGACACTTGCTTGGCAGGTCGAGGTCGCCACTTGGGGTTGGGTCGACCTGACTTGATGGGTAGAGTTGGATCGTACCCGAAGTGTAACTTGGATCTTAGAGTCGGACTAAGTTAGGTCGGGACCTGATAGGTCGGACAATGAACTCAAGTCGACTGATCCATAAGATGGGCCACGAGCCATGTAATAATTGGGCCTAGCCCACTGGGAATGTGGTGGAAATAATTGCTTGAGGACTGGGCTTACTCGCTTGGCCCGGCTCATCACTTTTGGTATGTTAATCTTGCTTTATATATACTAGTTAATAACCCGTCAAAATTCGACGGGCATAGTAAGGCTAATTATCAAATTAGCAAATAAAATTGAAAATATATATTTAAAAGGGCAATAAGATTAATTAATAAAGTATAATTTTATTCATTTTGTAAAGAAAAATGGTAGGTTAATATAATCACTATACATATACATATAGAGAGAGAGAGAGAGAGATCTACACATATAATTAGTATATCAATATATCTTATTGCCTAACTATGAAAAAAAATTAAAGATAATGTGTTGCTTATATAATAAAAAACAATAAAATATATTTTATCTAATTAATAGTGTATAAATTATAGTTTAGTCATGGGTCAAAGAAATAATCAAGAAATTTTAAGAGATTCATAAAATAACATACCAATCCCAACAAAAAACGCAAATTATTGATCGTTATATAAACATTCAAGGAATTTGGATTCTTGTAAATCAATTTGATCTCCCGACAGTTTGAATGGAGTTTCATCTCATTTTACACCAACACAACTCATTTGATTAAACTTACTGGAAAAGTCAAATAGCAACCATCCAAATTGGGGTAAAATGCACAAATTCCTGGTAAAAAAAAATAATTTGAGTGAAACATTATCATAGTTCAGGCAATTCGTGGTGAATGTTGCAAAGGAGTGAATATTGCAAGGAAGTACACTCAAAGAATCATCGTAGTGGAAAATACATGTTACTCTCAAATTCTTGTTAATTATTCGCTAAAACATAGTTAAATTCAAGTCTTATCAGAACTAAACAATCAAACTTTGAACCATGCCAAACTCGAGCTAAGGTGCTACTTAATCAGATTATCTGCTGATAAATAAACTCTAAACCATATTAACTTCAAACTTCAACGAAAGAAAATTTGTTAGTTAAGCTTGAACCTCTTTATATCCAAGATAATTCTCAACTTAATAAATTCCTTAAAGCACCAATCAATGTCGGTTCATAAGTTCCATTGCAATAAAAATTATGTGTTGCTATCAAACTGACAATACTCATTTTGAACACTCAAACAATGTACTGGTCTACAATTACATTATGGCAACAGAAGGATTTCCTAATTTTGATATTTGACATAAAAAAGGTAAATTTGCAAACTACATAAATATATTCACTTAAAATAAACAAATCAAGAATATGAAACTTAAATCAAGAACATCTAATTGGAACTCCATCCAAGTATAACAACTACTACTTGACACTGTTCTTGTAGCAACAGGTTGCCTTTTACGATGACTCTTAAGAAAAACAGAAGATCTAATAATTAACATGTTATTATAAAATAAAATCATAAATGATTTTAAATATAATTAGAAAATATCAATAAGTATGCTCATGTATCATGTGACTACTACATATATTTAATGTTTGTGTCGATTTTTTTTTATCAAAGAGAGATGTAAAGGTGTAAATTTTGCAATTAGAATGACTATATATATATATTTTTTCAATAAATGAAAATGAAGTACATAGACATAAACTATTATTAAACACTAAACAATATCACTATTCTTTCTCTTCCTTAATCAAGACATCACCCACCTCCAATCTTCCTCAACCTACATCTATCACTCTCTCAAATTTATCACCACTCCCAATCGCGTCTATATCGTTATTACCGCCATCGCCACCACCTACGAACTACCCAAATTAAACACGCATTTGATGCATTTCTCTGCTATACATCCTTAACTCTTAACATGACCAACTCCTCCCACGCTGCTCTACTTTGCTCATGTACCTTCTTTATTTTTGGGATACCCATGAAACCCTCATTTGGATTTATCTCAACACAAAGGGTCATACAACTATCATCATTAAAGTGCCTATAGGTTCATCAAATTTGAAAAACACATAAATATTAAGACTTCTTGCAACTCAAACTATTGCGACCTCCACTACAATCTTCAACTAAAGTATCTTAAAGTCCGAGGTTCCTCCTTAAAACCAATTGGTAATAAGTGAAGTGGTCAAGGATCCTTATATGTTATATGCAAGGTTTGTCAATTCCTGATATATGATAATATCTTTAACACGCCCCCATCACGTGTAGCCGGGCTTTGCCAAAGGCTTACAACGTAGACTTATTAACCGGGTGGCACGGAGTAACATCATGGGTCGTTGGGCCTTCACGTGTAACATATCTGCTCTGATACCATCTTAAAGTCTAAGGTACCAACTTAAAACCAATTGGTCTCAAGGGGAGTGGCCTAGGATCCTTATATGTTATAGACAAGGATTGTCAATTTCCGATTTGAGATAATATCTCTAACAAAGTAAACAATTTTCATGAATTGTTGAAGTACTCGAACTCCATCCATCCATCCCCGGCTTGCATCCATACCCTGACCTTTGATTTGTAATTTATCTTAAAGTTGGGTTTGTACCTTAAATTTGGTCTTCTCCCTTTTCTTTAATTCCTTTATTGGAGAAATTTTTAGGTATAGATTTTAATTCCTTCAACGATTTTTTTAAAACTTTTTAAATAATGTGACTCACTTGTCATATTCTCAAACGCTATTAAATTAGTATTCACACTTTCTTTCTCATATCACACTATATATACTCATAACACTTTAATATTATACACTTTTTCTTAATTTTCGTGCATTATCTTAAAATTTTAAATTGAGTCGGAATGAAGGGAGTATAATAAGACATAATTGAATATATTTAATTTGATTTTCTTCTTAAAATCAGATTTTTGGATTATTAAAAGCCACTTGCATCAGGATATTCAAGTGATAACTTATATAAAAGAGATTCCGCTAAAACCATACTCCCTCCGCCCCATTGAAAAGTTTTCATTTTGGCAATTTGAATGGTTCCATTGGAGAATACCATTTTTCTAAAAAAATAAAATAAAATTATAATACTTCATTAAAAATTATTAGCGAGATTTACTTGTAATACGAACAACAATTATCCACTTTATTATTCTCTCTACTTAATACTCACAACATCTATTTTAATAACATTTTTTCTTAATTTCTCGTCCCTGAAAGAAATTAGAATTTTTCAACGAAGAGAGAGTATCTTTCTAAATGAATTTTAAATAGATTTCTTCTCTTCAATGATTAACCACGTCCTCCTGGTGTACTTATTTCATGATAGGATAATTGTATCATTGTTTGAACCCCTTGCAAATGGCTTTCTCCTCCATCTTCCTCGTTCAAAGTTCTCCCCAAACAATTTTGTATGAAAACACGGAAATCATAAGAATTGAAAGCTTACTGACGTTAAAGTTGGTCGTTCAATAGGCAAAACACTATTTGTATCCTATCATATAGGGCTCATAATAGTGAATACCCTAATCGTGAAAAACGTTGTATGGCATCATTTTTCTTTGATCTTCGAATTTGATTCTTTGTTCATGCCGCTTATACTAACAAATTTTCTGATTATAACCTAACATATTAACTAAGGAAATACTCCGTCCATCGATCCCATTCCAGAATAAATGTTGGATTTAGTCAATTAAGTTGAAGTTTGACCAAAAAGTTATGAAAATTTGATTATATTTATACTATTATGAAAATGGTTACTGATACACCAATAGAAACACTATTCATAACTATTTTTAAATTTACATAAAGATAAATAATTTATCATTAAATATTGGTCGAGGTTCAACTAAGTGTACCAAATGCGACATTTATTCTGGGAGGGGTATCTATTATACCTAAGAGATAGAACATATTTTTTTATTTTATTTTGAAATCTCATAGATGGAGAGAATAGAAATTATAATAATTTGAATGAAACGAAGATAAAGAAAAGAGGGGTAACTAAGAGCTAAATATGCGGATCATGATGAAGAGATAACTAAGAGTTACATAAATGGATTATAATTATAAACAGGTGTAATTAATTATACTAACGTACCATTTCGAATTTAAGGGTCCATTTGAATATATTAATGTTTAATAGGAAAAATCATAAATATTTTTACCATTCACTTTCAAATTTTAATTTTGCTAAAACATAATGAACTATGGAAAAAAATCTTGAAAATAATCATTTAGGGACAATGTTTTTTGAAGCAAAATTTCAAAAAATCATTCAATTTGAAAAAAAAAAGTTCATTCAATTGGGACAGAATAAATATATCGATATTAAAATAAGATGACAACTAATGCTAGTTGCTGAATTAATAAACTAATTTACAGGAAGGACGGAAACACCCAATTGTTAGCTAAACGTGAAAAGGAAAAACCGTTGTAGTCATATAAATGTATAGAAATTGGTGTTGAAGAGATTAGAACAATTATATTCGAATAAACATTCCAACATAAAAGAACCATACTCCAAATTTAATAATTCATAAAAAGCTTTTTTTTTTTTTTATCTTTCTTCTCTTCTAAAAGAAGGGGATCAACACATTTCACCGCTCCCCCCTTGATGCACTTCACAGAAGCGCCTAGCTATGCTAGGGAGGGCAATGTCATTCCCTCTAACCACTGGTGGGGAAATCGAACCCATGACCTCCAGGTTGGAAGCCATGAACTCTAACCATCAGGCTAAGACCCCGCGTGCTAAAAAGCTTATTACTACTATAAAGAAAGGAAATCAGAATGAATATATCAAGAAAACTATTTCCAAGTCAGTGCTTCAAGTATTGTGAAATTAGAGGATTTTATGCCACACACAGATACACACACCATATTTATATATGATTGAATGTAAATATCTAACTAAATTAGGATACAAATTTGGATAAAACTTAATTTTTGAATTTGAATATGTTTGATTGAATGAATAATTGACTAACTACTTTTGATTAGCAAATTAATTGATTAGATTTTTTAAAATTTAGTTCCCTACCATATATACGGAATTTTTTCTCAAATAATCACTTTTTACTTTTTTATATACCAAAATGACTTACTGTTCAAACTATTGCCCAGAGTGTACCTTTTTTTGAAACTCGCTACACCGTGTAGCGAGTTTGACTTGGGTCTGGTCAAACTCGCTACACCGTATAGCGAGTTTAGGGCAATTAAGTTTGACGGTTGGGAAATTAATTAGGGCATTTAATTAACCTAAACTCGCTACACGGTGTAGCGAGTTTGGTCAAACCAAATTAAACTCGCTACGCGGTGTAGCGAGTTATTTAAATTCAAAATCCCTACAAAACTGTCTCCTTCAATCCCAACAAAACAAACCTTTTTCTTTCTTTCAGTCCATCTCTCCCTTTTCTTTCTTTCTCAGTCCATCTCTCATCTATCTCTCTCAAATCTATTCATCTCTTTCAATCCAAAATTTATAACTGTCAAAATGGATCCATCGCTTCCCCGCTGGTATCGTGGACAAAAACCTCTTCCTGGTCATCCCGGTCAAACCTTCAATCCTCAATCTAATCTTTCTCAAATCGAACGAGAGTTAGAATCTCCACCGCCTCATATCTTGGTGGTCCCGCTGGTGTCGCAGTCCGCAGTGCGTCGACATCACACCGAAAAAGCTCATGTCTCTCAGGGACCCCCCCCTCAGTCGACCCAAGAGGCCATATGTAGAAAGCTTGAAGAGCCAGTGGAGGATGAAGATTTTCAGGGCAAAGTTTGGCTTTCTGCAATGGACTATCTCACTGCAGAGGGTACATATTATCCATTGAGAATGATCAAGGGGAAATGCAAAAAATATGACAGGGTGGAACAGGTATAATATTTTACATTAATTATAGTTAAGGCTGAAATTTACAAATAATTGGTCATTATATTTTTGTTCTATTAGATTGTTGTTGTTGTCAAGGAGTGCACACCAACTGGTCATGGCTCTGTTTTGGTGACTTTGAAGGATCCTACTGACACAATTGAAGCTTACATTGCTGACAAAGTGCTTAAGGAAAGTGAGGGCCGAAGTGACATATGCGTTCGTACTGTTCTTATACTTACTCAGGTATGAAATATTTTCCTTAACATTACAATCCCTAAGGATATATTCCTTAACATTTTGTTCTAAATATTTTATTTTGTTGATCTATTAGGTTGTTGTTTGGGCCGCCTCACGCTCAAAAAAACTACTTAACATTGTTAATTCCAATGTTTCTAAGGTCTTCCCTAAGGATTGTTAAGTTAATTTGTTGGACATGTAATATTTGGATTTCTGTTGAATTTAATATGTACCGAAATTTATGTAATATTTTCCTATGTGATCGGGCTGTGGTCACTGAATTTTTTGGATTTAATGTAAGATTTCCTATGTGGCCGGGATGTGGCCACTAACTTGACAATATTTATTTTTTGTGATGTTATTTTAGTTTTTTTTTTTTAATTATTTTGTACAGTTTGTGTTTGGTTTTGTTGCAATTATTCATGACAGATTTTTTTTAACACATAAAAAAAATTGAAAGAAAAACTTAATTCAGCAACATGTCATCATTTGTTTTAAAACATGTAAAAAAATTAAAAAAAAAAAAATTCAGCAACATGTCATTATTTTTTTAACACATGTAAAAAAAAATTTGATGTTAGTACGAAGCTATTTTGAGCAATAATTTGAAGCTGATTTAATTGTCAAAATTAAAATTTAAAAGTTGTTATTGTTACACCATTATATGTACTACAAGTAACAATTTTTAGATATTCATTATGATACCTAAATTAACCTATATTTATTGCTCAAAATACATTCGCGAACGAAAAAAAAAATGGAAATAAGAAATGTTGAAACGAATGTAATTATTGGGGGACAATCTCTGGATTAAACTCGCTACACCGTGTAGCGAGTTTCATTAAAGTTGAAATCGCTACACGGTGTAGCGAGTCTAATTCAACTTTAGTGAAACTCGCTACACGGTGTAGCAAGTTTAAGTCAGAGAAAACACTTTCCAGCTACAAAGTTCAGTTTCAACACCCGTGAGTAAATGAATTCACGTGAATGTAACCCTTTCTCTCAGCTTTCTCTCTTTCTCTCAGCTTTCTTTCTCTCATCTCTCTCTTTCTCTCAATCACCTTTCTCTCAATCACATTTCTTCAAAATAAAACTTCTTCACATAATTTTATTTCATCAGAATTGTTGAAGATCAAGAATCAAGGTAAATTAACATCATCTTAATCATTGTTTTCACTGTGTTTAGATATAAAATTTAATTATTTAACTGTGTTTTATTATATTGTAGATATAAATGTTAGAGTTTTGTTATGTAGGTTTTAACACTTTGATTACGTAATGTAGGGTTAAAGATGAACGGGAGTCCAATCATTTTTATGTGTTATTGGGGAGGTGATGATGAACAACCGTTTGATGGTCCTCATTTCAAAAAAGGGCCAAAATGTGCAATAAGGGGTAATTGCCGATGGAAATACAATGAGTTGATTGATGAGTTATATAAAAAGGCGAACTTAGATCGGTCTCAATCTGATTTGGAAGTCATTTACAGATGCCCTTATTCTTTTGATAGCGTGATTGGTGAGTACTTTCCTTTCCGTATTGAAGATGATGCGTGTATGGATGTAATGTTCGATCAGTTTGCTAAATTTGGGGGGATTGGAAATTTGCAGCTGTATGTGGTTGTAAAATTGATTGAAAATCGACCCAATTCAGAGTTTGATACACAGCACACAGAGACCATTTATGGGTATTCTCCAACTGGTAACCGTGATGATGGGGTTGGTCCAAGTTCCCAAACTCTTGTATCAACTCCAACACCAAATTATGATGATGGGGCATTTGGGCATAATGATCATGTTAATGATGATTATGATGTTGACTATGAAGAAGAGGAAGTACACACTGATGTAGATGCAATTCTAGAGGATGATGATGATGAATATGAGGAGGGTAGTAGTGATTCTGATGTCGATTTGGGAGCCGGTGATGATGGGCCGATTGATGATGATGTGGAAGCAGCTCTTGTTCGCTATGAAGTGCCGGAAAATCGAAGTTATGAGAGAGCGAATTATCCCTTTTACAGTGATATTGGTACTTCTGCTCGACAAGAAAAAGGCTTGATTGATTACGATCATGCACATAGTTTTCCAGTTTGGGATCCGAAACAACAGGCGATTGCTAAAGGGATACGCTTTCCTGGCAAGAACGAAGCACAATTTGATATAAAAAGGTTCCATATTCGCACCAATCGCAGGTTCAGGGTAAGAAAGAGCACACAAAACATGGGTAATTGAGTGTCTATTGAAAAATTATCCATGCAATTTTTATGTTCGTGTGAGTAGGAAGAAGTTTGGCTATTGGGAAGTGACCAAGTATAAGGCTCCTCCCTTCTTTGCTTATATTCTGGAGCAAGTCAAGATCACCCCAATCTAGATGCCAAGTTTATCGGTCGGGAAGTCGTTGGTGTTATTAAGGCTAATTCAGATGTCAAGGTTGGAGTCATTATTGCACACATCTCTAGTAGGTTCAACAAGGTAATTACTTACAAGAAGGCATGGTGTGGAAAGCAGAAGGGCATTGCAGAGGTTTTTGGAGATTGGGAGGAATCTTATAAGAGGTTACCCCGCGTCCTAGTAGCCATTCAAAAATACAACCAGAGGACAATTATTGAGTACTCTATACCTCCTCCTCCTGTCGGTGAGTCCTCCATGTTTCGACAGGTATTCTGGGCATTTGGGCCTTGCATTGAAGCTTTCTCTCATTGTCGGCCAGTCATTTCTGTGGATGGAACATTTATGCATGGTAGATATAAAGGTGTAATACTGATTGCCATGGGTATTGACGCCCAGGACAGTATACTTCTGCTTGCATTTTCCGTTGTTGAAAAGGAGGACTGGCCGAACTAGCGTTGGTTCTTATACCTGGTTTGCAAGCATATTATCAAGAGTCGTGAAGTATGCTTGATATCTAACCGTCATTGGGGCATTCTGAAGACTGTAGCTGAAGATACGTGGTGGCCAAACGTGCATCATCGATATTGCTTGAGACATATGCGAGCAAATTTCTTGGAAAAGCATAGAGGGGAAGGGTTGAAGTATATGTTTTGGAGAGCGGGTAGAGCAACTCAAGATAGAAAATTGAAATCTATCTTAGAGAGTATCTGTGGAATTAAGCCCGAGGCGATTGCATGGTTTCAGAATTTGGATGCCAAAAAAATGGACATTGGCACACGATGGTGGTTACAGGTATGGCATCATGACTACCAACATGTCTGAGGTTTTCAATGGTGTGATGAAGGGAGCTCGTAGGATGCCAATCACAGCAATTGTTGAAACTGCCTTCTGCCATTGTGTGGAGTACTTTCAAGTAAGGCATGAATTTTCAATTAATGCCTTAGGAGGTAATCCTGATAACCCTAACACCAATCCCCTACACCAATTCAGCCAAAAAGTCAATTATCACTACTTGAAGAACACCGCAAAAGGGGCAACACATCAGGTCAGGAGGTTCAACAATCACGAAATGGGGGTGTATCAAGTGACAACCACACGTCAGGGTGATCACGGAGGAAATATACAGATTGTCCAACTTAATGAGCGTACCTGCACATGTGGTAAATGGGTTGCCTATCACATGCCATGTTCCCATCTTCTTGCTTGTTGTTCTGCACAAAATCTTGATGGTCGAGATTTCGTTTCTCGATATTACACCATTGGGGAATACTACAAGACATGGAAGGGGACATTCGAACCAATCGAGCATGAGGACTATTGGGGTGTGGATGGTTTGGTGCCCAGTTTTTTCCTTAATCCCCTACTTCGACATTCTGCGAAGTCCGGACGACCTAGATCAAGACGCTTCCGTAATTCTATGGATTTTAAGCAGATAAAAGGAAGACTCTGTGTTCATCATGCCATCAAGAAGGGCACAATCGTCGTAGATGCCTGAACATTAGGGAGTAGCAGAATGTTTTTCATGTAATTTATGTTTGGTTTGAATTGGATTCAGTTTCAGTTGCAGTTTTATTTTATGTTGTTTTCATTAAACTTGAAAAGTTGAATGTAATTTATATTTGAGTTGAATGTAATTTTCCAATTTTTAAAAATAACTTTAGTTATTCTAAGGAATATTTAAATATTATAATTGATTAAATTCGTAGGAAAAGTCAGTTAAGAAAAAAACAGTTAGTTTTCCAGTTAAGGCCCAAGTTTTCCTAGTTAAGGCCCAGCAGCATCTGCCCAGATGGGAGGTCGCCCATACACAGCTGAGCATTCGCCCAAGTAAATAGAGAGATTGGGAAGAAATGCTTCTGTTCATTTGAACTCGCTACACCATGTAGCGAGTTCAATTGAACAGAAGCACCCCAGCAGCAGTCTTCTTTGCAATACCACCTGCAAACAACCAAACCAAAACCAAACAACCAAACCAAAACCTGCTCAAACTACAAACCATCAAACCTGCTGTAAACAACCAAATTAAACATAACAAACATAAAACATCCAAATAACACTAAAATGCAAACATCAAAATAAAAACTAAACGAATAGTACAAAGTTTCATTACATCCACATAACACTAAACCAAATAACATATACATATACATCTACATAAATGTGTAGTACAAAGTTTCAGTTATTACAAATAAAAACATCAAAATAAAAACTAAACCAATACTACAAAGTTTCATTACATCATAATAAAAAAAAAAGTGAACTCGCTACCTATTATCATAGAAAGACGGGGTGAACCTACTCGTCGGAATCCGATGCCGAGACCCTCTTCTAATCATCTCTTCCTGCTGTTGAGCAGGGGTAATCTGAGACGGATCAGAGAAGTGGCGGAGCCCTGCTTCTGATATAGGAGTCCTCAACCCACTTCTACTCGTATAAAGGCCGAAGCCCATAGTGGATGGTCCAGGGGAAGGGTCTGCCTGGGCACTCCCAATCCCATCCCCCAGCCCCAGGCACCCCCACTCCCCCAGGCACCCCCACTCCCAGTCCCCCCGAAACCCCCACTCCAACTCCCCCACCGTAAATCTGATCATGATCGCGATGTCCATTCATAATTCAACCTCGGCCTGCTGTCCGCTTGAGGCTCTTGCTCGGGCTCGGGCTCATCGTGCAAGTCCATTTCGGGTGGTGGTTCTGCCTGTCCACGACGTCTAATCCGACGTTGTCGAGGTTGTTGTACCCCCTGTATGTGATCTACCGGTGGGGGAGGTGCAGCAGACTGAAGGCGTTGGAGCTCCCTAACTCCCATGAACCCGTGTGTAATTCTCTCCCGCATTGAAGCTTGTCTGGGATGCTCCTCCGCCTCATTGTCGACATGCAAGCGCTGAAGGGCCTGCACCTGTTTTCATATCAAAAATATATGTAAGTATGAGAGACATAAGTTAATAATTGATGTTTTGTTAAAAAAAAAACTAGAAATAAAAACTTGAAAAATGTAAAAACTTACCATAAACTCTAAGGCAGGGGCAGACGACTAGTATCCATCCCCCTCAATTTGAGTGAGGTGCTGCACAAACCTACACGTTATGTCCCGATACCATACCATATATGAATCGGTGTAACTCATATCGTGGAAGCCGTGCTCCCCGAAAACCAGATGTTCGTGCCGCTGTCCCCATCGTGCAATAAGTGGGCGATGGCGATCACTCCATCTCACCGTACTGTTTCCCCGTCGATCATAACGGTGCAACACCGGGCTAGTGTCGCACGGTGCTGGGACAAACTGCCTCAGGCCAAACTGCCTCATAACACAATCAGGCAGATGCCACTCGATCCTCTCAAAGCATATGAGAGGGACCTTCGCCAACCATATGTCCTCACCCTGAGTGCAGTAGGGCGGAGCGTATCTCCCTTCATAAGGCTGCCACACCACGTGAGCCTCGTTGAGCCGGGCCAGCTGATCCCGATAGCCTCGCAGACTATGTGCAGTAACCTCTCTCAGATCCAGCGATGCCTGGGTCAAGCTGAAATTTCATAAACAGAATAATTATAAGATTTAGTTCAAAAAAAAAACATTAACGACGAAGAAAATAACGTATGATATATGTATACCTGCATCCGAGGGGCATGAGCACGAAGTTCTGCTCTCTGAATCGAGAACGGATCTGCGGCCTCACACATCTCAACCGCTCCCAAGCCCAAATCTATATCAAATAAATGTATATCAAATACTATAAATAATGCCGTTAATTTGAAATAAAACTTAAAAACAACAACATAATGAACATTAAAATGAGATAAACATACTTGTAGAACGTTGAGAAATCCTCCGCACTGTCTCGTTCGAGGGTCAGTCGCACTACACAACTCTCGATATAGGAAAGTGAGCGCAGCACTCCCCCAACTGTACTGGCTGACCCTAGAAACATCCGTAAGCAGAGGGAGATAACATAGCTTAACCTTGTTGTTTGTACGATCAGGCATGATCGTAGAACCCAAGGCAAGCAAGATATACGCCCGTACGTACTGATCCACAATCTCTGGAGCAGTATCCTCAGTGTAACGACCCTAACCCTAGGCACTATTTTAGCATCATATTAAATTCTTTTAGTATTATTATTAATATTTTGTGTTCATTTTATATATTTGATTTCTTATATTATGTTGAGATGATTGGAAAATTAAATAAAGCATCTTGGGAGAAGTATAATAATAGAAATTGACAAAATAAATAAAATGTGGGTAGTTAGATTTATTTATGCGGAAAATTTGGAAAGCCTTAGTTTTGGGAATGGGGGGGCCATGCTCTCCCCTTGATTTCCTCCTTCCTTTTCATTATTTTCAACTCCTCCCCATACTTCTTATACTCCTCCCATACCTTTTCCATCATCTTCTTCACCTCCTCACTCATACTTCCTCCATGGAAATTCTCTCCTAAGTTCCTCCTTCCAAAAATTATAATAAATGCAATTCTCTTCCATTTGAAGATCCGGGTGTACTTCCATGTTCGTAGAGGCAAGGGGAATGCATCAAGCTAGAGAAATCATAGTTTCACCTCATATCTCTAAAGTAAGTTATTATGACTTCTTTCTAATAATTGCCCACTTTATGTGTTAATTAATCTCTTGTTGAAAGAAGATTTTTGGTATTTTGAATAATGATAATTGAGTTGGAATTGATCTTAAGTTGTAAATTGGTGATCTAAGTTGAAAGAAGAGTGGTATAGAGTAATTGGAAAAATTTATGGTTCAAGAGTAAGGATTTAATGTGGGTTTGGCCAAGTATTAGAGTTAGGAAGTGAATTATTATGATATTTCCTTTCTTTAAATGCTCATGAAATAATTGTGTTATTGTGGTTATAATGGTTATTTGATACCTTGGAAATCTTCTTGGAGTTGATAAATTGGTTAATGATAAAGAATGATGTTGTTGTTAAGGAAGTTGATCAAGAATGTAAGAAAGTGGGTTGAGTTAGATTAAGAAGGTTAAATTTGAAATGTGGTAGTGAAATGTGAGAATTAATTAAGTAAGTGAAAGGGTTAGGTTAGTCTTAATTATTTGGGATGTTGACATGGATTTTGAGTACTAAATTAATACTACTTTGGGTTTAAATGGTTTATAATGAGGTTAGAAAAGTTAGTAAAACCTTTTATGTTCACAACTTTGAAGAAGCTTGGCTTGGGATTTTGGTTCAACAGGATTTTGAGGATTTTCAATCTTGGGCGGTCGCCCATATGGGCTTGAGCGGCCGCCCACCAATGCAGCCTTTGGACTTCAGATTTTCCCTCTTGGGCGGTCGCCCCTGGTGGCTTGAGCGGCCGCCCATCAGCACAGAAATATCAACCCCTTTTGACCCTTGTTTGGGCGGTCGCCCATAGTGACTTGGGCGGTCGCCCATGTCACCAGAAGTTCACCAGTTTCCTTTCTTGCTGAATTTTAAACACAACCACTAAGTATGATTCCTAACCCTTTCAAAGTAGTGAAATCTAATCTACTTCAGATATGAATTAATCCTTTTTAACCTAAGTTAAAGTAGAATACCTTGGCTAGGCCATGATGTCTTATTTGGTCAAAATGGAATTGTGGGAAGTAGGTCTTGCACCTTTATTAATATTATTCAAGGTTGAGTAGTAACTTTGTAAGAATGGTTTACGGTTTAGGTTGGCCTTACTTGCTCCCATACCTTGATGATTAGTTGAACAGTGTAGAGACTATAATCACACTAGTGTGTTGGTTAGTAATGTATATGTGTTACATCAATATATTGCATCCCGATTGTGGATTATTTGGTATATGGTTGTATTGTATCCCGAGTGTGGATTATTTGGTATTGTTATGTTGTATCCAGTTGTGGATTATCTGGCATATTGATTATATTGCATCCCGGTGTGGATTATGTGGTTATGTGGATACCTTATTTGAACTCATATTCGTTAATGGTATTATGCATAGTGTATTAAATGAACTGTTGCACTATGGTATGGATTAGCATGAGTATATTTTACCATGTTGTTATATTATTATCCCTTTTTGTGGATTTATTTCAAGTATCTATTATGTGCTTGAACGTGTTGATATTCGGGGGTATAATGGAATTCAATCAATTATTGATTTGTTCTATAAGTGATTGAAGGTTCATTATACCTGTGACCGTTCCCCTCTGTGGCCACAGAGTGGGTGTGCTAACGACTGTATTGAGCCAAAAGCCTTACAGACCGTTGCGATTTGGTGATTTGGGGGAATGCTTCTGTATTAAGCCAAAAGCTTTACAGTTAGCGGTATTGTTGTTGGATACTCTGATTTAGTATCTGATTTTCTTATATGGATCTCTGGAGTATGAGTCCTATAAGCGGTGAATGTGCTGGAGGTAGTTCACCAAAGAGAGGAGTTTTACTCCCACGTTGTACGACTTATTGTTCAGACGGCAAATGTAAAATGAGGTAATGTATGGTGTTTACCGCTTTCATAATGTGTTATGTGCTGCCATGCCATGTGTTGCATCTTGTTTGGCATCTTGCTGCATTCATAATAGCTTATTGAGATTTATTCTCACCCCTTCCCTTTTACTGCTTTAGATTGTGCTGAGACAGGTGACCTGAACCAGTGAGGCCGGGGAAAGAGTTTGGACTCTCGCTTTTGAGACTTATCAGGATAGGTATATGAGTGGGTTGTCGGGAGTCACATTTAAGTTTTACTCTTTTACAAGTTGGAAGGAAAACTCTTTTGTCAAACAATGTTAATTAGGATTTTCAATGTAATTAATCAAGTATGGTTATTAAAGTATTTGTTTAAATTCCTCCAAGTGGAGATATTATTATTTGATTTTGTTTATGGAAAATTTAGAATTGGTTTTCTTGTAAAGGCAAATAAATGTTTTAAAAATCTAAGATGGGTTTTCTTAGTTTGAGCTTCTCAAGCTCGGGACACGCGTTAGGTCCCGGGTTGGGGTGCTCACAGTTGGTATCAGAGCTTAGTTTAGAGGTCAAGGGTAGATGTCTAAACTAAGGGGGAGTGTGTGGTAATTAACGCCGAGTGTTTAATGCAGGAGTTCGTTCTAATGGCCGGAAGCAATGATGATCAGCGAAAGGTTCTAGGAAATGAAGGAGATATGGGTATAGGTGGAATTCAGAATGAAGAGATGATGAAATTATTCAGGATGTTTGTACATAATATGGAGACTAGAGGATCAGTTCCGAATCAACCTGAGGGATACCAAAGTGATGGATTAGAAAGATTTGTGAAGATGAACCCACCGAGCTTTAACGGAGATCCGAATCCGTTAAAGGCAGAAAAATGGTTAGCAGAAATGAATAGGATTTTCGAGGTTATAGAAAGTCCCAACAAAGAGAAAGTTAGGTATGCCGTTTTCAAACTTGAAGGTCCAGCTGATCAGTGGTGGCAGATTTTGAAGGAAAGTTGGGAGCGGGATCATACGCCCCAGACTTGGGATAATTTCACACATCAGTTCGAGGATTATTTCATTTCGATGGTTACAAGGGACAAGAATGAGATCGAATTCTTAGGACTGGAACAAGGGAACATGACGGTGAATCAGTATGTAGTCCGGTTTGAGGAATTAGCTAGAAGTTGCCCTCATTTGGTATTGCATGAAGCGAAAAGAGTTCATAGGTTTGTAAAAGGTTTGAGGATTGAGTTTAGGAAGAAATTATGGATTGATAGTTTCACCGATTATCAGACAGTCATAGATAGAGCATATAAGGTCGAGAAGGACATTGAGGAAAATAGTGGAAGATCCGGAAGTGGGATTAGAAATAAACCAAAGTATCTAAGACAAGGATCCAAAATCACTAAAGGACAATCAAGGACTTCAACTTCAGGGAGTATGAGAGGAGAGTTTGTTGTAGCTTCTTCATCTAGGCCAAAATCCAAACAGTATGGGATGAATTGTAAATTTTGCAAGAGGATTGGACATACCGAAGATCAGTGTTGGAGTAAGCAAGGGAAATGCTTGAATTGTGGAGAAATGGGGCACTACAAGAAAAATTGTCCTGTGTTTCATCGGAGGTTAGCTTCAGGCAGCAGTCAGCAAAGTGGACGACAAAGAGGTGGTACCAAAAGAGATAACGAAGGGGAACAGAAAGAGAAGGTCTGTGGTCGAGTGTGTGCTTCGGGTCCAGGAGAAATAAATCCCTCAGAGGTCACTAGAGGTAAATTCCCTGTCTCAGAAGTAGGGGTCATATTTTATAGATCCTGTTGCATATCATTCATGTTTGGCATCACATTTTGCTTATATGTGACATACATTTCTTGAGAAATTGTTTTATTGTTAGAGGATTCTGCTCTTATGAGAGAATACCTCGAATCTCCTTTGATGTACCACGATGGTGATGTGGTTATGGCTGAGCATGTATTGCCAGTTGATTTGGTATGATTACCGATGTGTAATTATGAGATATACTTGACCTGGATGGTTAAGAAATTGTGGTGTATTGTAGACTATCATAAGAAGTGAGTCTCCTTTTCTATACCTAAATTGATTATATTGGTAGTTAAATCAAATAAACCTTTATATGATACTCTTGTTATGTAAGCATTAAAGACAGAAAGTTTTGGTTAAAAGTGTGAAGGATATTTGGTAGGTGTTAGACTTGCATAAGAAGTCTTTTCAAAGAGTTTATGTGCTAGTTGTGAGTAGATGGTAAATGTGTTTCCATCAGAGTATCTCATGTATTGATTCTAAGTATGATAATCGGGATTTTAATCTTTATCTTGACGGCTTTATGGTAGTTATGATTGATGAGCTTCTTGGTTATTTAAAGTTATGAGAGGATCATTTGTGAGTTGTGTTATTTGCCTTTAGTGGGAATTCATTGTTTGAAGAGTTTAGCAAGTGTGAGTTGGCTTGAGAGGATTCCAAATTTTGGGTTCTAAAGTCTTAAGCTTGGACGTTCCCTAGATCTTACGAGGATTGTGTTCGTGATCTTTGGGGTTGGCAAGTGCTACCGAAGGTAATTTTAAGGAATTCTTGAAAAATGAAAGATCGTTGCTTTAATTAATTCTAAAGGATGTATAAATGGTGTAGGATGTAATAAGTATGAATTATATTGATAGAGATGGAGAATAGATTGGCTATAGATCCGATCCTTACCTTGCTTAATGGATGGGAGGACTTTGTGAAATTTTAAGTGCGTATTAGAGGGGAATTAGATGGTGATATTATGAGAATAGGGAAAGTAATAGCGTATGCTTCGAGGAAGTTGGCTTAGATAAACCAGAATTTTCTTACCCTCTACTCGAGAGTGGCTGCAATTGTTTTATGTGAGAACCTTACCTTTTTGAAGCTCTCTTGTGGAATTTGTTACCGATCCTAAGAGTTGGAGGATTTAGTTACTTAAAAGGAAGAGATTAGAAGACTATCCAAACTCTTGAAGAATAGATGGTGTGTGGAGTGATAGATTTCTTTTCAACTTGAAAGGTTTTATTAATCTTAGCGGAGTAGAGTATAATAGCAGTTTTGGTTTAAGCATTGAAGGGATACTGTATAAAACGTGATATGGAAAATTTATTTGTATGATCCTTCGTACTTATGGAGTTCTTCAATTAATGATGTTTAGGCGGATTTGACATATGTGGGGAAAACGTTGAAGAGTTATTAGAATTACAATTTCGGGAGTAAATTCTAGAATATTTGGGTTGTGAGAATGTATAGAAGAATCATGACATTTAGGAAACTGTTTGAAGGTTGTAATTCAAAATGCTTGGGAGAGTAACCTTTGTTATTGATCCTCCAGGTAAGTCTTTTAAAATTCGGGACAAATTTTCTTTAAGGGGGAGTGAATGTAACGACCCTAACCCTAGGCACTATTTTAGCATCATATTAAATTCTTTTAGTATTATTATTAATATTTTGTGTTCATTTTATATATTTGATTTCTTATATTAGGTTGAGATGATTGGGAAATTAAATAAAGCATCTTGGGAGAAGTATAATAATAGAAATGGACAAAATAAATAAAATGTGGGTAGTTAGATTTATTTATGCGGAAAATTTGGAAAGCCTTAGTTTTGGGAATGGGGGGGGAGGCCATGCTCTCCCCTTGATTTCCTCCTTCCTTTTCATTATTTTCAACTCCTCCCCATACTTCTTATACTCCTCCCATACCTTTTCCATCATCTTCTTCACCTCCTCACTCATACTTCCTCCATGGAAATTCTCTCCTAAGTTCCTCCTTTCAAAAATTATAATAAATGCAATTCTCTTCCATTTGAAGATCCGGGTGTACTTCCATGTTCGTAGAGGCAAGGGGAATGCATCAAGCTAGAGAAATCATAGTTTCACCTCATATCTCTAAAGTAAGTTATTATGACTTCTTTCTAATAATTGCCCACTTTATGTGTTAATTAATCTCTTGTTGAAAGAAGATGATTTTTGGTATTTTGAATAATGATAATTGAGTTGGAATTGATCTTAAGTTGTAAATTGGTGATCTAAGTTGAAAGAAGAGTGGTATAGAGTAATTGGGAAAATTTATGGTTCAAGAGTAAGGATTTAATGTGGGTTTGGCCAAGTATTAGAGTTAGGAAGTGAATTATTATGATATTTCCTTTCTTTAAATGCTCATGAAATAATTGTGTTATTGTGGTTATAATGGTTATTTGATACCTTGGAAATCTTCTTGGAGTTGATAAATTGGTTAATGATAAAGAATGATGTTGTTGTTAAGGAAGTTGATCAAGAATGTAAGAAAGTGGGTTGAGTTAGATTAAGAAGGTTAAATTTGAAATGTGGTAGTGAAATGTGAGAATTAATTAAGTAAGTGAAAGGGTTAGGTTAGTCTTAATTATTTGGGATGTTGACATGGATTTTGAGTACTAAATTAATACTACTTTGGGTTTAAATGGTTTATAATGAGGTTAGAAAAGTTAGTAAAACCTTTTATGTTCACAACTTTGAAGAAGCTTGGCTTGGGATTTTGGTTCAACAGGATTTTGAGGATTTTCAATCTTGGGCGGTCGCCCATATGGGCTTGAGCGGCCGCCCACCAATGCAGCCTTTGGACTTCAGATTTTCCCTCTTGGGCGGTCGCCCATGGTGGCTTGAGCGGCCGCCCATCAGCACAGAAATATCAACCCCTTTTGACCCTTGTTTGGGCGGTCGCCCATAGTGACTTGGGCGGTCGCCCATGTCACCAGAAGTTCACCAGTTTCCTTTCTTGCTGAATTTTAACCACAACCACTAAGTATGATTCCTAACCCTTTCAAAGTAGTGAAATCTAATCTACTTCAGATATGAATTAATCCTTTTTAACCTAAGTTAAAGTAGAATACCTTGGCTAGGCCATGATGTCTTATTTGGTCAAAATGGAATTGTGGAAAGTAGGTCTTGCACCTTTATTAATATTATTCAAGGTTGAGTAGTAACTTTGTAAGAATGGTTTACGGTTTAGGTTGGCCTTACTTGCTCCCATACCTTGATGATTAGTTGAACAGTGTAGAGACTATAATCACACTAGTGTGTTGGTTAGTAATGTATATGTGTTACATCAATATATTGCATCCCGATTGTGGATTATTTGGTATATGGTTGTATTGTATCCCGAGTGTGGATTATTTGGTATTGTTATGTTGTATCCCAGTTGTGGATTATCTGGCATATTGATTATATTGCATCCCGGTGTGGATTATGTGGTTATGTGGATACCTTATTTGAACTCATATTCGTTAATGGTATTATGCATAGTGTATTAAATGAACTGTTGCACTATGGTATGGATTAGCATGAGTATATTTTACCATGTTGTTATATTATTATCCCTTTTTGTGGATTTATTTCAAGTATCTATTATGTGCTTGAACGTGTTGATATTCGGGGGTATAATGGAATTCAATCAATTATTGATTTGTTCTATAAGTGATTGAAGGTTCATTATACCTGTGACCGTTCCCCTCTGTGGCCACAGAGTGGGTGTGCTAACGACTGTATTGAGCCAAAAGCCTTACAGACCGTTGCGATTTGGTGATTTGGGGGAATGCTTCTGTATTAAGCCAAAAGCTTTACAGTTAGCGGTATTGTTGTTGGATACTCTGATTTAGTATCTGATTTTCTTATATGGATCTCTGGAGTATGAGTCCTATAAGCGGTGAATGTGCTGGAGGCAGTTCACCAAAGAGAGGAGTTTTACTCCCACGTTGTACGACTTATTGTTCAGACGGGAAAGGTAAAATGAGGTAACGTAAGGTGTTTACCGCTTTCATAATGTGTTATGTGCTGCCATGCTATGTGTTGCATCTTGTTTGGCATCTTGCTGCATTCATAATAGCTTATTGAGATTTATTCTCACCCCTTCCCTTTTACTGCTTTAGATTGTGCTGAGACAGGTGACCTGAACCAGTGAGGCCGGGGAAAGAGTTTGGACTCTCGCTTTTGGGACTTATCAGGATAGGTATATGAGTGGGTTGTCGGGAGTCACATTTAAGTTTTACTCTTTTACAAGTTGGAAGGAAAACTCTTTTGTCAAACAATGTTAATTAGGATTTTCAATGTAATTAATCAAGTATGGTTATTAAAGTATTTGTTTAAATTCCTCCAAGTGGAGATATTATTATTTGATTTTGTTTATGGAAAATTTAGAATTGGTTTTCTTGTAAAGGCAAATAAATGTTTTAAAAATCTAAGATGGGTTTTCTTAGTTTGAGCTTCTCAAGCTCGGGACACGCGTTAGGTCCCGGATTGGGGTGCTCATGTTAGTGTGTGTGTGCCCTAGGCTTATAGTTTCTATAAAACTTATTGTATCGTCTTTATCATTAATAAAAGAGAAATTTTATTTTGATTAATATATGTTTTGCATGTTTATTAAATTAATCTGTGTCCCTAGTTATTTAGTGTAAGTTGGTAATGGATGATCATAGAGATGATCATATGCATAGAGATGCACATTACAAACTTGTAAATAATTAGTATAATTGTCAATGGATAATCATATGATGATTATATGCATAGAGATGCACATTGAAATTATGGGTACTTGTTCTGAGAACAAATGCTTGGACTTGACCCGTATGAGATTTATGTCATGGTCAAATGTCATAATTAAATCTCATATGGTCACTTCATTTAGTCCCTAGACCTGAGATTATCATGACCTTACATATGATGAAAGTTATGTTTGATTTTAGTCAAACGGTATCTTAACACGATATCTATAAAGGCTAATTTTGGCATGATCGAATTCATGATGGGAAGGATGATAAGTCAAGATGGAATTTGTCCCTCGAAAGAGAGATGTTTTGCTTGGGCCCTTCGATGAGTGATAATGATGAAAGAGTGTGGCCACACCCCAATGTGATTGGATTATCATTATACTCAAGATCGAGAAAGCATTGAACAAATACAAGTTGACGTGAACCATGACTTGTGTTCAATATAACATCGTGAGACAAAGGGAGAAATGGAAGTGTACCATTGGAAACGTGAACTCTTACGTTGTGTTATTTGGGTAGACATAATGGCTTGCTAGAGTCCGCTTATGTCTTATGAGGGTCGATATGATCGGACTCATTGCCAACATAATACAATCCTATTGGGTCACACACAAATAGAATGAATTGGTTGAACCGGAGGAAGAATGATTGAGAGTCTCAGTATCTGGCTACATATGTCACGCGACATATTAAGCCAATGGCTTAATATACCGCGCGACATAATAAGCCCGTACGCGGTTTGACAGCTTGTCTCTCCTAATACGATTAGGAGACGTATTCTTACTATTGTAGTATAAATACAGGGGTCTGTCAGACCTAATTAGCTAGCCGAATTTTCTCAAGAAAATCACAGTTAAAAATCCTCTCAATATTCTTCCATAGGTTTTTGGAATCTAGCAATTCCCAACACGAGAATCGTTCTCGACATTCATATTTGTGTGGATTACCAAAAGAGGGTCTTAATTTGTTCCAACAAATCAAAGGCCTAGAGTTCAAATCTGAAGATCCAAAGGAGTTGAAGATTCGAAGATTTGAAGATCAAAGTTTTGTGATTACGAATCACATAATTATCCGTTCGATAGCTCAAGACCGGAAAGCAATTAAGGTTGGTAAATTCTATCTCATAGGAATTCAATTTAATCGTATAGAACGGATCTTAGGGCTCATGGGTTTTGTGTTAATTTGATGCTTAATTCCGCTGCGCATGGACCCATAAAACCCAACAGTGGTATCAGAGCCCCGTTCGTATGGTTAGATTCGAATTGGCATGCTAGAAAGTTGTTATAAAATTGTTTATAAATGTTCTAGGCTTGCTTTGTATGAGTTAGATTTAATTGTTTATGAGAAACAATTTGCTAATCTGCGAAAATCGTTTTCTGATTATGTTGAATTAAATCCGTAAAAGTTGTTTACTTGATTTGATTGCTCTATGATTGGAATTGATTGAAATTCAGAAAATCTGCCAAACTGGCAACTCATGTCGTGCGACATAGTTGGCCACAAGGAGAAAATACGGTAATCGGCTAGTTATGTCACGCGACATACTTAGCCACCTGGCTAGTTATGTCACGCGACATAATAAGCCAAATCTGAGGCGAGAATCGGTTTGTTTAATTTTTTACGCTAACCTGTGATTGTGTTTACAATCTGAGATGTTTTATGTCTTAATCTGGATGCTATAAATTTCTGGAAATTAAGTTTATAGGTCTATGATAGATTAATTCATTATTTATGCATGCTTAATTAATTTAAATGTGTTTTTATTAATTATTGCGATGCATGAATTATTTGTTCTTAAGTGTTAAGAATTTTATTAGATGTTTAGTTGAAACATTGAATTGAGAATTCCTAAATGTTTGGTTGAAACATTAAATTTTGGTTTTCTGATTGTTTATGAGAAACAAGTCAGTTTACGCAAAATTTGAAGGAATCTGATTGTTTATGAGAAACAAATCTGTTTATAAATCTATGCCAGAATTGTATAATAATTATGTCTGCTTAATTAATTAAAAGATGTTTATTTAATTGTTGCGTTGCATAATTATTAAAGTGTTCTTATGCTTGCTTAATTGTTTAAAAAGGTGATTTTATTAATTATTGCGTTGCATAAAGAACTGTTATAATTCTAGAATGTTTTTGAACATTGAATTATAGTTCACTAATTGTTTATGAGAAACAAGTTAGTGTCTGATTGTTTATGAAACAAGTCAGTTTTACAAGTAAGATTATGCTTTGCAATCAAACCGATATTGTAGTTGTACATGTCTAGGAGAGTTCTGTCTAAGGATTGGGTACTTAAGTAGTCCTTGTGGCTCACCGGTTTCACGGGAACTTACCCAGTGTACTTTACGGTTATCTTTGTTGACATGCTTATGATCTATTTTAAAGAACCTTCATTTAATGTTTAAGTTTTATGCCACCCGAAAGTAAAACACTTGAGAAGTATTGGGATAGGTTGATGTAGTTTCGACTCAGTTGGGTGCATCATTCTATTCTAATTATGGAGCAAGATGAGATAATGGTTGATGTAGTTTCGACTCAGTTGGGTGCATCGTTCTATGTATCTCATACGTTTGAAATTGGTTAGACTTAATTGGTGCTTTCAAAAGAGTTTTGACCCAAGGCATAAGATGAGATTAAAACATGTTTTGACATATGATGTCTAAAATCTCATAAAGGATCTAAGAGTCACATATGATGTGATTGATAAATGTTATCTACCTAAATAACTTAATTTTGGGCATTGACTCAGTTAAACCAAAATTGAAGTGAAATATGGATCTTAGCCCATTATAATTATATGATACATGCTTGTATTTGAAGGTGTATAATTTAATGGGAGTATTTGTAAAATACATTATTTGCTCTTAAATGATAAAAGAGTTGATATTGATATGTGTTCATATAATTTGTATATTTTGTTGTAGAAGTAGCATTATATAATAATAATTGTGATTCGTCCTTATGAAGGACAAAGTTCGAAAGGAATGATACAAATAATTTTGATTGGATCAAAAGCCTAAAGAATGGTTCTTAGGTAAATTTGTACGTTCTTGACGAATCCGTTCCTACTGAACCCATTGCAAATGTTGTAAAGGGCAAATAAGGAAGCAACATTAGAAACATATTGATGATTCTGACAATATTGCTTGCCTTGTAATTGCCACCATGTTTAAAGGCTCTTATGAAGAACCTTGAACATATGGGAGTCACTTTTGTTCTAGAATAACGCAAAAGGAAACGTTCCAAGTGCGAGCTAGGCAAAAGATGTATGTTGTGGTGAAGGCCCTTAATGCATGAGATGCAATAAGGAGCAATCCGCAAAAGTGTTAATGGTTAACACAAGAAAGGGGTTCATAAAGGAAAACAAAGTAGGTAAAGCAAAGGTTGCTAAACCTAAGACAAAAGTTGTCAGAGCCGAAGAGGCTAAACCCAAAGTGTCTCAAAAGGATGCATTTTGCTATCATTGCAATAAGATTGTCATTGGAAGCAAAGTTGCAAGGCTTATTAGGAAGGCCTAAAAGGTGAAGAAGGGCAATATGATTGCTACTACTTCGAGTATCTATATGATAGATATTTTCCTTTCGACTTCTTGTTCTTGGGTATATGATACAGGATTGGATCCCACATTTGTTTAAATGTGCAAGGAACAAAGAATAGAAAGCTACTCAAATAAGGTAAATTAAACCTAAGCATGGGAATGGAGCAAGAGTTGCAACATTAGCCATAAGGGACTTATGAAGTCACTTTACCTTGTGAAGTAGTACTTGTTTTGAACAAGTATGACTACGTTCCGAATTTGAGTAGGAGTATTATTTCTGTTTCTTAAATGGATGATGAAGAATATAATTTTCTTATTTTCAATAAGAAGTTTTATATTTTTTTAATGATATGCCTTATTGTATTGCATATGTCATTGAATGGTCTTCATATCCTGGAAGATGAGAAACAAAATAATGTTGAAGATATCTATAATATAAATGGAAATCTAAACCGAACAATATGAACAACGCGTTCATATGGCATTGCCGGATTGGTCAGATAAATAAGAAACATATATCTAAACTCCATTAACATGGACTTTTAGACTCATATGACTATGAATCATTTGAGGAATGTGGATCTTATTTATTGGGATTAATGACCAAACCACCCTACACTAAAGTAGTGGGAGGGCTAGTGCTTTATTGGTCATTATACATGAGATGTATGTGGACCATAAGCAGCATTGCTAGGGGAGGATTTTGGTGTTTCATCACATTCACCAATGACTTATTAGATGTGACGATGTCTATCTAATGAAGTCCAAAGGTGAATCGTTCGAGATGTTTCGAACATTTCAAGGTGAAATACAAAAACAACTTGGTAAAACTATTAAATACTTCGATTGGATCGAGGTAGTGAATATTTGAACCAAGAGTTTGACAATCATCAAGAATTGACTCCACAAGGAACACCACTATGAATGGTGTGTCTGAAAGGAGGAATTAAACCTTGTTAGACATGGTTCATTCGATGATGTGTCAAGTTGACTTTCCTATTTCCTTTTGAGGATATGCATTAGAAATAATGTGGTCACACTGAATTGAGTCCTTACTAAATCGGTTCCTAAGGCCCCACATGAGATGTGGCATGGTAGAAAACTTAGTTTGTCTTTCATGAAGATTTGAGGTTGCGAATCTTATGTAAAGAGACTTGTCTCTTATAAGTTAGCACCAAATTCGACAAAGTTATTTTCGGAAATTAATCTTACAACCACAAAGAGAACAAAATGTTTGTTGCTCTACACGATTTGTTTCTTGAGAAATAGTTTCTCAATAAAGAATCTAGTGGGAGTAAAATTAATCTTGAAAAGTTCAAGAACCCGAAAATAATATGGAACCAAGAGTAGAGACAGAACCAAGTTCACAAAGGAGTTGTGAAACCGGTTCAAGATGCACAAGTCCATCGTAGATTGGATAGGTTACGATCCGAACTCAAGGAATAATGATTTCTCGTTGCGGAAAGTGATAAAGTGGAAGTCATTAAGAATGACGATCCTACTTGCTATCAAGAAGCGATGTCCCCTCCTAATTTGGATAGATGGTTATGAACCATGGAATCCAAATTGCAATCCATGTTTGACAATCAAATTTGGAACTTGATTGGGCTACCTAAAGGTGTAAAAACTAAAGGGTGCAAGTAGGTCTTCAAGACCGACATGGATGGGAAGGTGTATACTTTCATGACTAAAAATTGTAACAAAGGGATTTGGGCAAATTCATAGTATTGACTATGTTGAAACCTTTTTCGCCAGTTACAATGTCGAAGTCTGTTAGAATTTCAACTGCCATTATCACATATTGTGACTATGTGATATGACAAATGGATGTCAAACGACTTTCTTTAAATGGAAAGATTATTAAGGATGTGTAGAGTACACAACCCGAATAGTTTGTCGATCTAAGAAACTCTAATAAAGTATACATGTTGCAAAGATCCATGAGATGGGTTGAAGCAAGCTTCAAGGAATTGGAATCTTTGTTTTGATGAATTGGCCAAAGAGTTTGACTTCATCGAAGAACAAAGATGAACCTTGTGTATGCATGAAATTCAGTGGGAGCGTAGTATTATTTCTATTGTTTTATTACAATGATATCTTACTCATTGGAAAAACAAGTTCCGACACTTAAGACTGTCAAGTCTTGGTCAAGGAATGTTTTCTCAATGAAAGATAAGGGTGAAGCCGCTTACATCCTTGGCATCAAGATCTATAGAGATAGATCTAGAAGGATAAATTGATTTGAGTCAAAGTGTTCACATTGACAAGATTCTTAAAAGAGTCTAAGAAGAGTAGCTTGTCAATGGATCATGGTATTTCTCTTAGCAATATTCATTGTCTTATGACAACTGATGAGCAAAAGGGAAAATGAATGAAGTTACATATGCTTCGGCATTTGGATGCACATGTATACCATGATTTGTACTAGACCCAGCGTTTCATATGCTCCAAGCATGATGAGTCGATACCAATCTGATCCTGATATAAACCATTGGATGGGAGTCAAGATGATCCTTAAGTACTTAAGAAGAACTAAGGATATGTTCTTGGTATTTGAAAGATTGGAAGTTAATCTTGCTGTAAGGGTTACATAGATGCTAGCTTCCAAACTGACAAAGTTATTTTAAATCGCAATTAAGATTTATGTTTATGCTTATTAGAGGTGCAGTTTTGATTGGAAGAGTTCCAAGCAGAAATTGTAGCCAATTCTACTACTAAAAGAGGCAGTTTGGATCAAAAGTTCATTAGTGTTTTGGAAATGTTCCAAGTATCACTAATCGGTGAAGCTCTTGTTATGACTATAGTGGTGCCACTTGTGCAAACAATGGAACCAAGGTCACAACAACGATCCAAACACTCACTTAGACGTTCTTTGAGGAATTCATAAAGAATGAGAAGAAGTTAAGATATACAAAGTATCAACCGATGATGACATTAGGGATTCACTTACAAAGACCCTCGCACAGGCAGAAGCATGATGGTCATGTTAGATCCATGAGTATTCGATACATAAATGGAGCCTAGTGCAAGTGGGAGCTGTTAGTGTGTGTGTGCCCTAGGCTTATAGTTTCTATAAACCTTATTGTATCGTCTTTATCATTAATAAAAGAGAAATTTTATTTTGATTAATATATGTTTTGCATGTTTATTAAATTAATCTGTGTCCCTAGTTATTTAGTGTAAGTTGGTAATGGATGATCATAGAGATGATCATATGCATAGAGATGCACATTACAAACTTGTAAATAATTAGTATAATTGTCAATGGATAATCATATGATGATTATATGCATAGAGATGCACATTGAAATTATGGGTACTTGTTACAGAACAAGTAACTGGACTTGACCCGTATGAGATTTATGTCATGGTCAAATGTCATAATTAAATCTCATATGGTCACTTCATTTAGTCCCTAGACCTGAGATTATCATGACCTTACATATGATGAAAGTTATGTTTGATTTTAGTCAAACGGTATCTTAACACGATATCTATAAAGGCTAATTTTGGCATGATCGGATTCATGATGGGAAGGATGATAAGTCAAGATGGAATTTGTCCCTCGAAAGAGAGATGTTTTGCTTGGGCCCTTCGATGAGTGATAATGATGAAAGAGTGTGGCCACACCCCAATGTGATTGGATTATCATTATACTCAAGATCGAGAAAGCATTGAACAAATACAAGTTGACGTGAACCATGACTTGTGTTCAATATAACATCGTGAGACAAAGGGAGAAATGGAAGTGTACAATTGGAAACGTGAACTCTTACGTTGTGTTATTTGGGTAGACATAATGGCTTGCTAGAGTCCGCTTATGTCTTATGAGGGTCGATATGATCGGACTCATTGCCAACATAATACAATCCTATTGGGTCACACACAAATAGAATGAATTGGTTGAACCGGAGGAAGAATGATTGAGAGTCTCAGTATCTGGCTACATATGTCACGCGACATATTAAGCCAATGGCTTAATATACCGCGCGACATAATAAGCCCGTACGCGGTTTGACAGCCTGTCTCTCCTAATACGATTAGGAGACGTATTCTTACTATTGTAGTATAAATACAGAGTCCGCAATCGGACCTAATTAGCTAGCCGAATTTTCTCAAGAAAATCACAGTTAAAAATCCTCTCAATATTCTTCCATAGGTTTTTGGAATCTAGCAATTCCCAACACGAGAATCGTTCTCGACATTCATATTTGTGTGGATTACCAAAAGAGGGTCTTAATTTGTTCCAACAAATTAAAGGCCTAGAGTTCAAATCTGAAGATCCAAAGGAGTTGAAGATTCGAAGATTTGAAGATCAAAGTTTTGTGATTACGAATCACATAATTATCCGTTCGATAGCTCAAGACCGGAAAGCAATTAAGGTTGGTAAATTCTATCTCATAGGAATTCAATTTAATCGTATAGAACGGATCTTAGGGCTCATGGGTTTTGTGTTAATTTGATGCTTAATTCCGCTGCGCATGGACCCATAAAACCCAACAGCTCACACTCAGCGAGGTCACTAAAATATGGGAAACGGAGGGTAATCCACCTGAGATTCAGACTACTCCCATCTATATCTCCGTCACCAGGGACAGCCCTAAAATACTCCTGACAGGCAGCCCGCCAGTCTATATTTGCTGGAAACCCAGCATCAGTAACAGCATTCCCATCAATCGGCAACCCGCAAATCATGCCGATATCCTGTAGGGTGATCGTCATCTGACCAACCGGGAGATGGAATGTATGGGTCTCTGGATGCCATCTCTCGATCAGAGCCTCCAGCAACGCAAAATCATAATGTACTCTACCTATATAGTGTACTCCGCTAAATCCGCACTCCGCCAATCTCAACAATATCACAGGAGCTAATTCGCCTGGCAAGGCGGCACCATGACGAAAATGGATGGGACTAGAAACCTGCAACCCGGCCCAAATATACCTAGCCCTATGCTCCTCATGCCGGGTCAGAACAGAGGCATCGATAGGCCCGGGATCAATGAAGGCTTCCATCTATTTATTTTAATATCAAGGTTGGTTATTGTTCTACGAGGTAAGGAAATAAATAAGATAATAGAAAAGTGTAATTACTAGTACGTGGCATTGTAATCCAAAGTTATCACACACTTCCAAGAAGTGCCTGTGGGGAAGGTCTTGGTTTTCAGCCTATATACTAAGTAATACTTCAAGAGTAATCCTCATGCGGTTTTGAAAAATAGCATGCAGTTTTTTTTTTAAAAAAAAAAGTTTGAACAATAAATCATATTTTAAGGGTTTGGGGTAGATCTATCTGATTTAGGGTTTAGGATTTGGGGTATAAGTATATGAGATTTGGGATGTTGTTATAGGTATATTAATATTTCTTAAAAGTTTAATTTATTTTGTTGTTTTTAGTATTCACACTAATTATACAATTGTTAATATTATAATTGTGTATTATTTTAACAAGTATTATTAATTAAGTCTTTTTTTCAGTAATTAATAATCATTATTATTACTTTTTTATTACTTAAAAGTCATTTTATATAAGGACGGACAAAAAAAAATTATTCTTGAGACGGAGGAAGGTATATAAATCCTAAATTGCAAGTAAACTAATATATTTCTACAATGTCATCAAAAAAATCAAAAAAAAATCCTAAATTGCAAGTAAATTAATATAGTTCTACCATTTTTGAGACAGAGGAAGGTATATAAAGTATAAAACTAAGCATATAAACATGTAATTAAATTAAACCTAGTCACTATATTTAAATACTACAACAATTTGTTAATTAGTGAATCAATTTTCTATAAAAGTTTTGTTAATTAGTGAATCGTTTTTGAGACGGAGGAAGGTATATAAATCCTAAATTGCAAGTAAACTAATATATTTCTACAATGTCATCAAAAAAATCAAAAAAAAATCCTAAATTGCAAGTAAACTAATATAGTTCTACCATTTTTTAGACGGAGGAAGGTATATAAAGTATAAAACTAAGCATATAAACATGTAATTAAATTAAACACTATATTTAAATACTACAACAATTTGTTAATTAGTGAATCATTTTTCTATAAAAATTTTGTTAATTAGGGAATCATTTTTGAGACGGAGGAAGGTATATAAAACTTTTTACGCTACTGATTTAATCTCAATTGAAGCTTTATCTTAAAGCACTTCATAATCAAATTCTCATTAAGTGTCACCAATTCCAATTCCAATCCCATCCTTCATTTTCAAGCTAACTCCTTTAGTGCAACATGATTCATTCATCTGTTTCATAAAATTCTATTTTGAATGTTCTAATTTTAAATCATAAAATTCTATTTTGCATGTTCTATTTTAAAAAGAACACTATTAAAATGAAATTATCCTAAATTGTAAGTAAACTAATATAGGGTTTAGAATGTCATCAAAATGCAATTAGAATATCATAGAAAAAATAAAAAATAAAATCCTAAATTGTAAGTAAATAAAAAATAAAATCAAAGTTAAAATTCAATACAATACAAAAATTTAAACTTACAATTAAAAAAAAAAGATTGAATTTACTTGACAAATTCATTGGTTGGTTGGTTGGTTGTTCTTCTTCTTTCTCCCTTCTTCTCCTCGGCGGATGAACTGAAGTTTAGGTTTTTTTTTTGTTTTGTTTGAATGAAGACGTAAACTGGTAGGGAAAAGGGTTTTAAATAACTCGCTATACCGTGTAGCGAGTTTAATTTGGTTTGACCAAACTCGCTACATTGTGTAGCGAGTTTAGGTTAATTAAATGCCCTAATTAATTTCCCAACCGTCAAACTTAATTACCCTAAACTCGCTACACGGTGTAGCAAGTTTGACCAGACCCAAGTCAAACTCGCTACACGGTGTAGCGAGTTTCAAAAAAAGGGACACTCTGGGCAATAGTTTGAACAGTAAGTCATTTTGGTATATAAAAAAGTAAAAAGTGATTATTTGAGAAAAAATTCATATATACGAGATAGCAATAAATATTTTTCTTAAATATATGAATTTTATTTCCACAAAATCTTGGGTGAAACGTGTTCTACGCTCACCGAGCGTAGAACGTGTTTTAAAATGTGTGCGGTGACATTTTTGTAAATAAGTAGAACTTTTTAATAGGCACGGTGGCATTTTTGTAAATAAATGGAACTTACGAAAATTGCACAGGCACATTTTGACATTGTAGAAGGCAGTTTTTGAATACTACAAGAGGCACTTTCCAATGCTACAACAGGCATGTATTTTTGAACTCACTTGAAACTTAAGAAAATTCACAAGGCATTTTTTGATACTGTAGAAGGTAGTTTTCAATACTACAAAAAGACACTTTTTAACACTACAACAGGCATGTGTTTTTTAATTCACTCGACACTTTTCAATATTACAACATGCATTTTTCAATACTACAAGAGGCACTTTTTGATACTGTAGAAGGCAGTTTTCAATACTACAAAAGACACTTTTTGACACTACAACAGGCATGTGTTTTTTAATTCACTTGACACTTTTCAATATTACAACAGGCATTTTTCAATACTACAAGTGGCAGTTTTCAATACTACAAAAGGCACTTTTTGACACTACACAAGGCACTATTTTTCAACAATATCACCGCATTATTTAACATTATAACCGATTTAAATGTGTTTATTAGTGTCAAAAATACATGCCTGTTGTAGCGTTGGAAAGTGGCTCTTGTAGTATTGAAAACTGCCTTCTACAGTATCAAAAAATGTCTGATGATTTTTCGTAAGTTTCAAGTGAGTTCAAAAATACATGCCTGTTGTAGCGTTGAAAAGTGCCTCTTGTAGTATTGAAAACTGCCTTCTACAGTATCAAAAAATGCCTGGTGCGTTTTTCGTAAATTTCAGTTATTTACAACAATGCCACCGTGCACATTTTAAAACACATTCTAAGCTTAGCGAGCGTAGAACACGTTTCACACAAGAACAACTCTTTTATTTCCCTTAAGCTCTTTTTTTTTGTAATTCAAACGATTCAAAATTCAAACATTGTTTGTCCTTAAATTAGGATAATTTGTTATATAAATAATTTTCTTAAATAAATTATCTTTTTCATGAAAAATCTTTTCACTTAGGCCAATAGGAGAACAACACATGGCTTTACACATCATTATTCCATGTGGCTTAATGTGAAATTAGAATAAGTTTTTACTTTAATATATTATATAGATAGAGAGTCTCAAAATGGAGGTTAAATTTCTTTAAAAAAGGCAATGTCTCTATATGTTCTTTTATTAAAAAAAAAAAAATAAAAATCTCCTTATATTAGTTAGTTACTTCCTAATCTAAAAAGTTAAAAATTGAATAGAAATAATATTTATACATCTTTGTTATTATAATTTATAAAATATGAATTGTTTTCAAAATGTTCCTAAAATAAAAAAATTGTCATTTAATTTGTGCGAGAGGGAAACTAATAATTTCATTTTAATTAATCATATTTGTTGAATGATCATATTTTAAATATAAGAGTATAAAATATTGATTTGCATTTATTCATCCCACTTTCCTTTCAATACCGAATGCTTATCCCAAATATCAAAACTAACTCCACGTTATTAGTCAGATTTGAAATTATGAACTTAACTTCATCAAATTTAAAAAGAGAATTTGAAATTAAGAACATAACTTCATCAAATTTAAAAAGAGAATTTGATGAACTTAACTTCATCAAATTTAAAAAGAGAATGATTTTCTTTCATTCATTAGATTTTTAATCCTAAGAAGAGTCACTAATGAATTTATGTGAATTTGAAAGTGAATAAAGAATTCAAAAATTATATTTTGATTGTAAATGTTGTTTTTTATTTTTTGACGATGGCCCACGCAAAAAGAATCATTAATTAGTAAAATTCAATCTTTTCTTTATATGCAACCCTAGCTTTATCTAAATTTATACCCGCTTTGTCTGAAAATGAATGTTTATATTCTTAATCTTCTTAGTTATTGATAAATTGTTCAATACTAAAATTAAATTATCGCTTCAAAGTTTTTTCAAATTAACATTTAGTCTATAAATGTTACTTCCTCCGTTCTATAATAATAGTCCCATTAAACTATTCAAAAAATTTAACAACCTATTTTCATGTCTATCATTAATCATTATCTATTACTTCATTACTTTCTTTTCTTCCTCGATTTATATTTTCATGTGTATCATTAATCATTATCTATTACTCCATTACTTTCTTTTCTTCCTTGATGGTCTCCTACTCTCTTCTCTTCCACTTCTTCCTTGGTTGACAATTTTGGAAGTTGCATGATTTTAATCAAACAGAAAATATAATTGTCTTTTAGAACAAACAAAAATGAAAAATGAGAACATTTTTATGAGACAGAGTGAATTTAGTTATATTTTATTTAAATATTATAATATACATGTAATTATTTATGATTATAATATCTCATCAAAAAACTCAAATTGAGTCTCAATATCTCATTTTCACTACCGTGTAATCTTCCTTGTTCTTCAACAACAATTTTTTTTAATCATCATCGGGTACCACTTATGTACACTTGATAGCTATTAGGAAAAGAAATATTTGATGTAAAATTGTGCTTCAGATTTTCTGCCACAATTTTCACTTTCCTGCAATCATGCATAAGTTTGACGGTTAATTTGAAGTTGCCAAAAAAAAGTAAATGCGACTTGTGAAAAAACAGATTCTTGAGCCGAAAAGTCCATTATTTTGATATTGTTGAGCCCGATAATCATATTCAGGACAAATTTCGGAGCAAAAATCTTCAATATAAATATCACTTTCGATGGTTTTTTTATTCACTTTTAAGGGGAAGACCATGAAGTCGCATGACCTGGTTGTATGCGGTTGTTTCTTTTTGCTAGGGTACACCAAAACCACCCCGTCCCCCGTCCCTTAATAATAACTATGCATAAATGTCAAACATTTAATTTAGGCAAATGCATCATAAATTTAAAAGGCCGTCTCTAAAGAAAAAAATAGTTTTTTTTCGCACCTGATACTCTTTCCTTCTCCTCCAGAGTTAACTTCATTGCAATCCCATTGAAGCCGATCCTTTTGTAACTGTATAATAGAAATGATAATGATTCACTGTAAAAAACATTTCAAAAACAAAGTGTTGTAAGCATTGCAGTTAGTACAATTAGTATCGGAAGTCATGTACCATGATAATATACTTTACTCTTTCTTTCTCAAAATAAATGGTCATTGATGCTGCAGGAATTGTGCTTATCAATCTTCCTCCACGTGGCAGGACTGATCACCTGGCTCCTTGACCTGAAAACAGAACCCACGACTAGCCGGATGTGTCTCCGGCGAAGACACTCGGGCGTGAGAATAAGATCACAGTTGTATATAGCTCAAAATGTATTGAATAATGAACTCAGAATACAAAATGGCAGTTACCTTTCACCGTTTGGTAGTGATAAAGTATTTATAGGCAAGAGTGATGTATTTTTGGGGAGGCGGCATGTCCTCCGAGATTATAGCGGCGGTTACTTGGTCATGGGCACGTGTCTATAACGGTCCCTGATTTGTAGGGATGTAGTTGTGAGCATTGATTGACCAAATAAGCCGGCAAGTGTCAGGTCGTCACTTGCTGATTTAGGTCGAGGTCGCCACTCGTGGAATGGTCGACATTGTCGGGTAGAGCATGGTTCGTACCCGAATAGTAGCATGGATCATGAGGTCGGACTAAGTTAGGTCGGGACTTGTAAGTCGGACTCGTGGGCTTAGTCGGCGATGTGTGAGATGGGCCTTGGGCCTTGATCTGATTGGATTAGTTTCATTGAGAATGTGGGTGCCAACGCTATATGTGATTGGGCTTTACTCGTTTGGCCCAATTCGACACTTTTGGTATGTTCAGTGGCCCCCAACTTTCGAGTTGACTTCGTCGACTTGGAAGTTAAGAAGATTTCTTTGCCAAAAATTGCTTTACTCGAAGCTCGGTACTAGTCTTTGAAGCGGGTCGACCATGATGACGTGGCAACATCTTGATCGTTGGTGACGGACGGTTGGAGATGAAGGAGCGCCGGTTTTAGTAATGATTGCGATTCGACTCTTGGAACTCCTTCTCGGAAACCGCTTGACTTTCAATTTTGGAAAATTAATTTTGATTTTCTTTTCCCCTTCCAAATTTAGGAAAATATAAATAGAGAGATCCTTCTTCGTTTAGAACTTTTCTTGCTCTAGAACTTCTTCTTCTCCGGCGATAATCAAGGGATTTCGGCAAGATTTAAATTCGGCTCTCGGCTCCAAAGAACGAACTTCCTTTCTCCAATCAATTGAGGTATTTCCCTTGTATTTTTGTTTTAGGACTTTAATTTACGCTTGGTGCTTAATTCCGCCATGGCTAGAACCTTTAGTAGTGAACCGGGAGCTTGGTATGGCTCTGTACTATTAATCGTAGGGCATGTAAGAATGTGAACGGCGAGTGGAGAGTGATGTCCTTGGATGAGTGTGCCTCCATTTTGACTAGTTGGGGATTGAATTACACCGAGATAGGGCTGCCCATTGTAGGAGAAGCGATAATGTGGTGATTGACGACTCAAATGTTGTCGCTTTTCATTTATTCCATGAATTGCTTGACCATATCACCTTATTTTATGTTAGGGACGTCCAAAAGCCCTCCTTCCTTAGAAATAGGATAGGTTTCCCGGGGAGTCTAGGTCGTCCTTAGGTAGGTCGGACCGATCATGATCATAGGGTGACTCCCTGCTTCCTCTTTTGCTTGTACGAGATATGACGACTCAAGAAGGGAACGCCTCAACTTCTTGGTCCTCGAATTGTTAATGCATTTGGGTCCAATGTGGTGCCGAGGCAAGAATGAGAGGGGCTATGTACCTCAACGACCTACTCGTGGGAGGAAGAACTTGGAGTCTCGTTATGATGTGATCTACAACACGTGGGGTAGATAGGGCGGACTTTAGGTTGACTATCCTTACTCGAAACAATTTTTAGCCAAATACCGTTCGACCTTCACTAAAGATGCTACTAGGGTAGCTTTCTTCTACGGGACGGTTTGAAATTTGGTTTGAAATTTGCCGTTGGATCCTTTCATTAATGAGTTTTGGAATGTATGGATGCCCTCCCCTTCGGCTCGGTGCTAACACTTGCGAGTCTTTGGTGTGCTTTGCAATGGTGTGCGAGCTCTTGGGACATGAGCCTTGCATGAAGGTTTTCAAAGAGTTTTTTGGTGCCAAGCTAGATAAGCACGGCGGGAATTAGCACTCCCTCCAAGCCCAACTCTCCCAAGTTGTTTACCAACCTTCCAAATAAACACAATTGCTGGAACTCACATGTAGTTTTAGTTGAGAGCGTGGTGGGTTGGGAATTTCCGTTGCCCCATGATGAATACGATGCTATCGGTGAGGAGAATTACTTGGGAGCCTCCTTGGTGTAGAACTTTGTATAGAAAGGCATTTGTGTGCCCCGGTCAAGGATGGACCCGTTGATTGGGAGTCATTAGTGACAACCAAGTACAATTATGTTCTAGCGGGGATGATGCTGGAGATGAGGCGGTAGTGCCCCTTGCACCGGTATTGAGAGGCCGGGTGTACCCTGATTGGGTAACCCACTCTTTGGGTAGATCAGAGGAGAATTGTCAGTTTTGTCAGAAGCAAGCTGACTACTGCAAGAACAATGGAGAACACATCGGTGGTAAGGGTTTATTCGCCTTTTCTCATTAGCTCGTCCAATGTTAACTTGCATGAGTGCCTTTTATAGGCGTATAGGATTGCTTTGATCTGCGCATACTTAACTTTCAAATTTCGACACTTATTTGCTCGCTTGTTGAATTAATTAATTCGTACATAGAAGCTACTGCATTCGTATCTCTGTATTTATCAGATGGTTTGCTCGTATGTAGAATTAATTCGTACATAGAACTTATTTCGAATAGCAACTCCTTATCAAATTGCCTGCTCGTATGTAGAGTTATTCAATTCGTACATAGAACTGCTTTGAATTGTCGAGCTAATACTTTGATGTCGTGCGGTTTTGACTCCCGAACAAGAAGCCGCCATGGTTCGAATTGTTGGAGTTTCTGACAAGAAGAAGTCTAAGAGGGCCCACGGTGCTGCGAACGCCAAGGCCAGCAGAGAGAGGGATGCTGCTGCAAGGAATAACCTTCTCCCCAAGGACAATGCTGGGTTAATTCCAATGGAGGAGGTCGCTATAGAGGACCTTCAACAGAGTGGTTCCCATTCCATGAATGTGACTGCGGGAGGAGGAATTCGGCGGTCGCCTAGGCCAAGTCCGAGCTCGATCCTGTTCAAGAGGCCAATCTTTGCGACCTCTGGGGCTGAGATGGCGGGCTCCAGCCCAATGAATGTAGTTGAAATTGATGATGTTGTTGAAGAGGAAGATGATCAGGCATTGAGGACGAGGAAAAGATCAAGGTCTGGGAAGGGCAAGGCCGTCTCCCCAAGTCTACTCCCTCCTTTAGCCCCCCCTCCGAGGAGCCAGGAGTCTGTAGATGCTTTGATTCAGAAGCTCAGTGATGTTCCCCCTCTCATTGGGGTCAACAGCATGACCCGGCGCTATCCCGACGTGGCGCTTGGTCAAGTGGTGGTGAGAAGGGCCCTGGATGTGGATCTCCTAGCCCACTTTGAAGAGAAGGGGATGACTCCAGAGGAATTTTCAGCCCGATCTGGGTTGGTACACAGCGAGGTAAACCTTTACTTTCCCTTTCTGTTTAGTCGCTTATTATATTAGTTCGTCAGTTCTCCTCTTGGTCGAGCTAATACTTCAATGATTCCTCTAATGCAGTCTCTCACCATGAACGAGCAAGCAAAAAGCTCCTGGAGGGCGTCAATTGAGAGGGAGAAGCGGGCCCTGCGCGATTATGCCAAGAAGGCACAAGAGCTGGCTGACTTGAGAGAAAAATATAACGATCTGGACAACTCGTGTGAGGCCAACGAGATGGTGAAAACCAAAGCTTTGTCCGATCTCGGAGGTACGCTAAATCCAAGCTCAAGGAGGTGGAGTTGGAGAGAGATACTGAAAAGAAGAACCTGGAGAAGACCAATACTGAGCTAGCCACCATCAACAAGCTCTTGAAGGATAAAGATGCCCTATTGCTCGAGCTGCAGGAGGAGCATCGACTTGAGAGAGAGAAGGGCCGAGAAAGATCTTCATGCTTCTTTGTAGAGAAGGCTGCTAAGGACGCCTCTGAAGCCGCCATTGAGAAGTTCAAGGAAGGGGATGAGTATTACAACGCTATAGTGTCCAAGGCTCAAGACTTCCTTGAGGTAGGGAAGAGGCATATGGCTCGCCGTGCACTGGTAGATCCAACGGCCACAGTTACCATCGAGCAATTAGCTCGTTGGTTTTCGAGTCCCGATACGATATGCCAGCTCGCCAAGGTCATTCGCTTGTGCCTTATCTCGAGAATGACTTGGCCTTTATAGCCCAGGAGGACGAGGATGATCATTGCGAGAAATGGGAAGCTCCCCCTATAGCTGATAGGAACTTTGATGTAGTCTTGGCTGAACTTGAGGATGCTGAAGCCATGGAGACAATGGATGAACAAATTTATTCGGAGTCGGGCAAGCCTTTGGAGTCTCAGCAACAAGGAGAGGAAGAGGGTCGAGCTGCTATTGACGACCAGGCTGACGTTGGCCAGGACTCCTGAATTGTTTTGTTGGGTTTGTAATGAACAAGTTCCAAACAATTTCTTGTTTTTTGCTTTAACATAATTCAAATGCCTTGGCCCAGTTTTTGGGAGGCAAAATATTTTTGTAAACTAATTTTGCTTAAGTCTTAGCCCGTTTTGGGAGACTTATTTCTATCGTAGCTGACTTTTGTTTCCAGAATGTCGTATGCTTTTCATTCCATATTGTATGTCGAGCTAGATGTAGATAATATAAGTGAGTTAATTTGAGCCTAAAGGCGACTTGATCTTGTTGGTGTAGTCGACCTCAGACTTAATTAACTTTTTTTTTTTTTGTGAACGAGATTGACCATAAGTCAAACCTGTTCACCCTTTGAACTGATTAAGAATCGAGTTAGTTGAAACGAAGTCGACTAAGAGTCGGACTTGTTAAATGAACAAAGCCGATTTAGAATCGAGCTAAGATGAACTGACTAAGAGTCGAGTTAAGATGAACTGACTAAGAGTCGAGCTCATTAGAACAAAGTCGACTAAGAGTCGGACTTGTTAAATGAACAAAGCCGATTTAGAATCGAGCTAAGATGAACTGACTAAGAGTCGAGTTAAGATGAACTGACTAAGAGTCGAGCTCATTAGAACAAAGTCGACTAAGAGTCGGACTTGTTAAATAAACAAAGCTGATTAAGAATCGAGCTTGTTGGAACGAAGCTGACTAAGAGTCGAGCTTGTTAAATAAACAAAGCTGATTAAGAATCGAGCTTGTTGGAACGAAGCTGACTAAGAGTCGAGCTTGTTGATGTTAATGTAACACTATGCTTGATGGAATGAACTGCACTTTTTATTGAAGTAGGAAATATGCTTACATCGACTTGAAGCTAGAACCTAATACAAGCTTGAACTTTGAAACCAAAAACTAGAAGTAGTATTTGATGAGGTGAGTAGCATGCCAAGGATGTTTCAATTCGTCACCTCCAGGATGAGCTATCATGTAGGTTCCTTCTTTGACGACTCGAGTGACTACATAGGGACCTTCCCAGTTAGGAGATAGCTTGTTCTGCTGGGTCCTTCTACCCGTTGCTTCAATCTTTCTCAACACGTAATCTCCAACCTGGAATGACCTTGCCTTGACCTTCTTGTCGTGGTAACTCTTAGTTATTTGTTTGTAGTTGACCATTCGGAGGTAGGTCATTTCTCGTTTCTCGTCGATTAGATCCGTGTCGATCAATCTGTTGGTATCATTACGCTCCTGATTGAAGAAAGTCACTCGCGGTAGGGAATGCGAGCTCGGCGGGTGCCATTGCCTCGACCCATATGTGAGAGCGAAAGGGGTTTCCCAGTAGGCCCCAGAGTGGTTGTACGAGCGCCCCAAAGAGCAAGGGGAGTTCGTCCAACCAATTGTTACGTCGACCTACGAGTCCTGTCTTGAGCGAAGATAGAACAAGCTTATTTGCTGCCTCGGCTTGCCCATTTCCTTGAGGATATGCGACCGAAGATTGCCAATGCTTGATTCCTACCCGATTCATCTACGCGAAGGCTCTTGAGAAGCTGTAGTCCGTTGTCGAGATACTATGGCTCTTGGAAAACCAAATCGGCACCAAATGAAATCATGAATGAAGTTTATAGCATTCTCCTCCGTGATGCGAGCTAATGGTTTAGCCTCAACCCATTTAGTGAAGTAATCTATAGCAACGATCACATACTTGCAATTTCCTCGGGCGGGAGGGAAGGGTCCAATCAAGTCGACACCCCACATGTCGAATGGCCAGCCGCAATTCGGAGTCTCGCTCGGTTGTAGGCATGTGAGGTAAGTTGGCAAACCTTTGGCATTGATCACATTCTTGAACAAAGTTGTGAGTGTCGGCTCTCATATGTGGCCGGTAGTATCCCAAAGTGATTAACTTGTCGCAAGAGTCCTGGCCCCCGGTGTCCACCACAGATCCCACTGTGTACTTCATGTATCAATAGGGCGACCTCTTGAGGGTGGATGCACTTTAGTAATGGCCGAGTATAGGATCTTCTGAACAGGTCGCCTCCTTGAATGACATATCTCGGAGCTTTCTTTTTGATAGCTCGAGCCTTCTTCTCGTCCTCTGGCAGCTCGCCACTTTGCAAGTATGCTTTCATTTCCTCGATCCAACACTTCTCCTGAGTCCAATTTCTTGAGGGATCATCTATGCACTGAATTTTTACCCTCTCATAAGCTGGATTTTCGAGGAAGGAGATAGGCTCGCCATGTGGCTCATCTGAAGTAGCAAGTTTCGAAAGGAGATCAGCCAGCTCGTTATCTTCTCTTCCAATCCTTTGAATCTCCCAAAATTCTAAGTCCTTTATCAGTTCTTTCACCAGGTCGCAGTATTTGATGAGAGTAGAACTGAGCACTTCGTATTCGCCTCTGACCTGGTTGACTATCAATTGTGAGTCACAGTAGGCCATGATCTTAGTCGCTCCAAAACACTTGGCATATTCGATAGCTGCAATCAAGGCTTCATATTCAGCTTGGTTGTTGGAAGCGTCAAATTTGAACCTTAGTGATTCCTCGTAAACAGTCCCAGACTCTGGCTCGACCAAGACAATTCCAGCTCCACTGACATTTTTTGTTGCTGACCCATCTGAATATACCTTCCAACAATCGTCGGGTAGGTTAATAGCGACTTGTGACTCTGGCTCTCTCCCTTTGCCCTTTTCTTTTGGAGCTCGCTGCTCGTCATCCTCCTTGGTGAACGTAAGCTCGACCAAGAAGTCAGCCAGAGCTTGAGCTTTCAACGCCTTTCGAGGTCGATATTCAATGTCAAATTCGGTGAGGGCAATTGACCAATTGAGGAGTCGACCTGAACTCTCAGGCTTGTGCAATATCTTTCTTAAAGGAGCATTGGTAAACACCACGATTGGATGAGCCAGAAAATAAGCTCGTAACTTTCTTGAAGCCACGACTAGAGCATAAGCTACCTTTTCTGCGTTGTAGTACCTGCTCTCCACATCTGACAAAGCTTTACTGATGTAGTACACTGGCTTTTGAAGCCCTTCATCCTCTCTAATCAAGACAGCTGCCACAGACTTGTCTCCTACAGATAGATACACAAATAAAGTCTCACCAGTTGTCGGGCTACTCAAGAGAGGTGGAGTAGCGAGATAATCTTTCAATTGTTGGAACGACGAATGACATTCGGTCGTCCATTCAAAGCTTTTCGTCCCTCTTAATGCCTTGAAGAAAGGGAGAGACCTCTCTGCTGACTTTGATATGAAACGGCCAAGAGCTGCTACCCTTCCATTAAGTCGCTGCATCTCTTTGATAGTGGTGGGAGCCTTCATGTCGACTAGAGCCTTGATCTTCTCCGGATTAGCCTCTATACCCCTCTGAGATACCATAAATCCCAAGAACTTGCCAGCTGCAACTCCGAATACACATTTGCTAGGATTGAGCTTCATGTCGTTTGCTCGTAAATTGGCGAATGTCTCCTTTAGGTCGACTACGTGACTCCCGGTCTTGGTTTTAATGACCATGTCGTCAACGTAAGCCTCCATATTTCGACCAATTTGTGAGGCAAAGACTTTGTTCACCATACGCTGATAGGTGGCTCCTGCATTCTTCAATCCGAAAGGCATCATATTGTAGCGATAGATGCCTCCAAAGTACTTGAAATGCTTTGTCTTGACTATATCATCCTCGTGCATCTTAATCGGTGGTATCCCGAGTAAGCGTCGAGGAAACTGAGGGTGGAATGCCCAGCAATAGAATCCACCAGCTTGTCGATCCTTGGAAGGGGATAACTGTCTTTTGGGCATGCAAGGTTCAAAGTGGTGAAGTCGACACACATCCGCCATTTGCCGTTTGATTTCTTCACCATGACCACGTTGGCCAGCCAGGTTGTATGAACGGCCTCTTTGATTATACCTGCACTCAAAAGTTTTGTACCTCGGCTTTTATAGCTTCTTCCTTGTCGCGAGCGAAGCTTCTCAATTTCTGGGGCCTAGGCTTAATGGTCGGGTTGACTTCGAGTCGATGAACAGCGACCTCCTCCTTGATTCCCCTCATGTCCTCTACTCTCCATGCGAAGACATCACTGCTTTCTTTGAGTAGCTTGATGATTTCTGCTCGCTCCTCAACTGATAACTGCTTTCCAATTTGAATTTTTTGGTCGGGGTAGGAAGAGTTGGTGATGATTGACTCCAGCTCATCTACAGCTTCTAACTCAGGTCCATCTCTGAACTGCAGAGTTTCCACTATGATTTCCCTGACCTTTTGTCTTTCCTCAGCTCCCAAGTGTGGAGCCTCCTCAGCTATCATATCATCAAGCTTGTCTGCAACCTTGTTGGTAGGGGCCCCCGAGTTATTGTCTATCTGGAGACATAGGTCACCTATGACGACTTGATCGACCATAACTACATCTGAATCGACCTCAGTGGTGTTAGAGTGACGTGTCGACTCAAGCATGACCTCGTCATTTGAGCGATAGGTCGACTCTACCACGTCGGTGATTGTTGACAGTCGGGTAGTTTTGGTGGCGGCGAGACGGCTTCAAGTAACCATCGCCAGTCTCAATCTCCGGCTCCCTTTTCTTTCTTTCTCTCGAGAACATGATCCGAGATAAGCACGAGCCGTGCCTTGTACGCAACCCACTCCGGCGAGTGTGGGGAACTTTACTCGCGGTGAGGAATTGATGCTACCATTCCAAGAGCGACCGTCCAGAATTCCAAGTATGGCGGCATAGTCACTATTTACATCAATTACGATAAATTGTACCTTCGAGACAATCCTGAGGGGGTGCTGGCCTAGGTCGACGTCGAGCACTATCTGGCCTTTAGCATCAACTCGGTGGTTGGTGAAGCCCTCCAACCTGCCATCATATCTCTCCAGCTGTTCATCATTGAGGCCCATTTCCTTGAAAGTTTTGTAAAACAAAATATCCTTGCAGGCCCCCGTGTCGACTAAGAGTCTGCTCGTCGTACATCCATCAATGAGACCTGGGATGACGAGAACTTGCTCCCTAGCCGCCATATTGGTTGCCAATTCATGGGGGTAGAAGCTGATTGCTTCATCCCTTACTTCTCTCCTTGGAGGCACATGTGGGGCCTTATTGAGCTGGAATATCTTGTGCTTGATGGCCGTGTTGCTTGCTTGTTCAGTGATGACCCCCGTGTTCGCCTAGGCCGCCTAGGTCCCGGTTGTCCACCCTGGTGCTCACCTCCCGAGCTTGAGGTCTCTTCACATAAGCTTCGAGTCTCCCCAGTCGACCATTCTCTCGGATGATACGCTTTAATCCCAAGCAATCCTCGTGAGATGACCAAAGTGTCTTTGTGGTAGTCGCATTTCTTTGTTGTCCCGCCTAAACTTGTTGCCTGGATTCATTGGGATTTGGAGGAGCCGGCTCGACAAAGCATTCGAATCTCGGTTCGACTCACCGTGAGGAGTGAAAGCTTCGGGCACCTTCTCTGTCGCCCTAGTTACATTCTTTCCATTTTTATTGTTCCCCCCATTCTTGTTGGAGTCTTTTTTATCGTCAGCGACCTCCACCTTGGGGCTTTTACCATTCTTTTTCTCCTTCCTCTCCTCAGCAAGAGCGACATTGTATACCTTCTCGAACAACTCCTGTCGAGTTGTCACCGTCTGGCTTGTAAGCTCATAATCCATGTCTGCTGAGGAAATACCGTTTCGGAAGCAGTTGATGACTTCCCTATCAGTGATGTCCTCCTCTATCTTGTCCACCATTTCTTTGAACTTGGTGAAGTAGCTCATCGAGCTTTCATTCTTCGCCTGCACCAAGTTATTCAGGTCTGTGACAGTCGTCTTCCGAGCTCCTGCAGTCGAGAAGCGATCTAAGAACTTTGTCCTAAAGTCTGTCCAAGTGGTGATGCTATCAGCAGCCAAACCATTGAACCAAGTTAAAGCCGCCCCAGTAAGTGTGCTTAGGAGAGCTTTGCACATGTTGTCATCTTCATTGGCGACAAAGCACATAGTGGCCTCCAGATGTTGTATGTGACTCTTTGCATTGGTGGATCTGAATATTTCTCCGTAAGAGCGGCTGAAGGTAGGAGGAGGTCGACTATCTCGATTTCTTTGGAGAAGGGTCGAAGAGTAAAGTCAATTCGTTCAACCTTTCCAATCTCCTTTTTCTTCTCCTCCTCCCATTGTTCGAACTTCTTTTCATCAACGGCCATTCCCTTGCATCGGGTCTTTCGTCTCCGGAGAGGGGGAACAAAGATTCGATCTCTCGGCCTTCACTCCCGGGAGGAGTCACCGCCTACTCCTCCTGTCTCTCTATGGGAATTGTCCCTCTCGATCGGCGGGGATCTATGCCTGTTACTTCTTTGAGGCGACCTGCGCCTCTCGGCACAGATGGCGACCTGCGCTGTCATATCCAAGTGGCGACTGCGCCTCTCCTCTCTTATAGGCGACTGCGCCCATTCCTGTCTCTTTGAGATCCCGATCTTTGCGTTCGGGCCGGAGAAACATGCCATTTTACGTTGGTACATTAGCTGAGTCCTCAAATCGGATTGAGCCTCCTGCTCTCTGTTTCTATTGAGGCTGGCCCTTAGGTCGTTACTCGGCACATGTACGATAGTAGGGGCTCTACGAACTATCCTGTTGTCTCCATTCGTCCCAGCACCTTCATTTGGCCTCATACTCCTAGCACATTGTCCATTAGAGACACGAGTACGATCCATTCTTTCAGGGCGTACATCGGCTGCTCTGCCTCTTCCATAGCTATTAAGTCGGCCAAAATGCGGGCCCTTTCTAACATCATCTCCTTCTTGCTCATAGGGTTGGTGGAGGGACACCTTACATTTCCAACGTTCACCCGAGCGGTTGGACGTTTAGGGGTGGAGCTCCTTGCACATCCATGTGCCTTTTGCCTCTCCTTGTATCGTGCAAACCCACGCCATCAACGACACTGGTAGAGCGCGTGGCTCTACCATGAGGACGGTTTGGTGGGGGAGGAGGCAAATTCAAGTTTTCAACATTTGCATTTGCATTAGTGTTGTTGTTGTTGTTCACTTCTTCATGCCCAAGTGAAGCCTCGTATACGTGTCCGTCAAGTCACCATTGTTGTAGGTTGTTGAAAATTTTAAGGTCAAGTTGAAGCACGATTCCGTGATGGAACCAAACCGATCTTTGCAGAATTGTGCTTATCAATCTTCCTCCACGTGGCGGGGACCGATCACCCGGCTCCTTGACACAAAACAACTCCACGACTAGCCGGATGTGTCTCCGGCGAAGACACTCGGGCGTGAGAATAAGATCACAGTTGTATATAGCTCAAAATGTATTGAATAATGAACTCAGAATACAAAATGGCAGTTACCTTTCACCGTTTGGTAGTGATAAAGTATTTATAGGCAAGAGTGATGTATTTTTGGGGAGGCGGCATGTCCTCCGAGATTATAGCGGCGGTTACTTGGTCATGGGCACGTGTCTATAACGGTCCCTGATTTGTAGGGATGTAGTTGTGAGCATTGATTGACCGAATAAGCCGGCAAGTGTCAGGTCGTCACTTGCTGATTTAGGTCGAGGTCGCCACTCGTGGAATGGTCGACCTGACTGTCGGGTAGAGCATGGTTCGTACCCGAATAGTAGCATGGATCATGAGGTCGGACTAAGTTAGGTCGGGACTTGTAAGTCGGACCATGGGCTTAGTCGACTGATGTGTGAGATGGGCCTTGGGCCTTGATCTGATTGGATTAGTTTCATTGAGAATGTGGGTGCCAACGCTATATGTGATTGGGCTTTACTCGTTTGGCCCAATTCGACACTTTTGGTATGTTCAGTCATATTTTTTCTTGTTCAAGAAAAATATATATAAGCATTCATTATGGGATGAAGGTAGTATATACCATTATATTCTGGATGTAATAAATTAAAAAAAAAATGAATAGTTTTCAAAATGCTCCTAAAATAAAAAATAGTCATTTAATTTGTGCAAGAGAGAAACTAATAATTTCATCTTTGAACAGTATAAACCGAGATACGAACTTGGGCTAGTCCGGGCAAGGCTCAAATGGATTGGGCCCTAAACATAATACACTCAAAGAACGATGTACGAGGAAGGGAATGGACTTCCCTACCTTCCTCGAAACAAGCCTTCTCGTCATTCTCCTAGGTCGACCTAGACTTAGTAGGCAAAATGACCAAGGTCCGACTCAATGTCGAGAAAGACCTCCCTCCAAAGCCGAGCTAAGCTCCTTTGACGACGGGGAGGCCTCCTCGGCTATCAAATCACCAGGTATTGGGCTTCCCCAGTTCCTTCTCATCTCTGTCCCGGCTCAACGTAGGCCGACCTGGCCACGTATGACGAGGAGAGACCTCCCCGGCGTACTTGCAAAATGGCAGTTTATACAATCTTATTCAAATTGGGACATTGAGTAGTTATATCCTCCTAGGATTGTAACCACCTCATGCAAATTCAGGTCCAACAAGGACTCATCAAGTATAATCCTCTTAGAATTTATATCTTATCTCTTAGAAATCCAATTCAACATGGATTATACATTATTAAGCCATAACTCACATATTTTTGTACGTTATCTTTTGACTCTTGTCAATTGATTTCTCTCTCACAAAGCAAATACTTACTCTCACGTCGGAGGGCCTTCGCGGGAGAAGCCCCGGCTTAGTTTACATGTTTGTTTCTCTGTTTCAGGCTATTCAATCGCTGGGATATAACCTACCGTCGGATTTGGGCTGATCCGAACGTTTTTGGCAGCATCAGTTTGGTTCAATTGCCGGGAAGCGATTCGAACACCCATTGAATAAGCTTGAAATCTATTCTATTTTGGCCGGAAAAATTCTGTTTTGACCGAAAAAAGCCTGTTTCACTTGAAATCTGTTCTATTTTGGTCGAAAAAATTTGTTTACTGGAAAATCTGTCCACTTGGAAATTTGGTTCGCTTGAAATTCTGTTTGCTTTTTTATTCTCATAAGAATTCTGTTTGAACCAAAATCCTAATTCCAATGGAAGACGGACATACCGTTAGTATTACACAAGGAGATAAGATTTTGTTGGAGGATATCCTGTTAACATGAGGACCGGTCAGCCCCTCGCCAATGGAGAGACCCTTCCTCCTCCTCCACCTCATATCGACGGGACACCTTCCCTCGGCATGACTCTTCATCCTTGGACTGAGCCAGCTACCGAGGTGGTCGTTGCCAATCGTCCTCGTAGTCAACGAGGAAAGCGAACTACGAGCAAACAGACAACTAGGAACGCTGACAAAGGAAGAGATGAGAACTCTACCCAACCTATAGATCGCCGTACACTCTTACATCAACAAATGGAGACTTTGCAACTTATCTATGAGAAACAAAATGAATTGTTGCAATTAGACCCAGAACACTCATTGGCCGAGTTCATCAGGCCTACGAGCTCAGGAAATTCTCGTGGAAGGGAGACTCAGGGTGACAGGCGTTGTAGTCAGAGGAGCCCTCCTCGTGGCCAAAATCCCCCTCACCATGAGCCTGCTGTACGATCTAAGCAAACCTCTGAGATGAACCTCCTCATCCTCGGTCAAATAACCATGAAAACGAGGTTGTAGACTTGAGAAGTCATTTGAATGACAAGGAGCAGGAGGTTAACTCTGGTGACTTGCGAGCTAGGCTCAATCATGCAAGATGTTTAACCCCTCCTTGTCATATAACTCCTCCTCTGCATATGAACCCTCCTTGTCATAGGAGCCCTCTTCAACCGAGGAGCCCTCCCCGTCGCAGAACACCTCATCCTGAAAGAGCACCAAGGAGAGAAAGAACCCCATCTGGACGGGGAGATAATCACCAGGACCCCGAAGAACATAGTAGGGTGAATGATCACAGAAGAGAAAGGTCCCATCGAAGCTCCCACTTCAGCTCTGGATCGATGCCAAAGAATTATTACTCTTGAAAAAGAGGTTAGGTGAAATGGAGATGGGCAAGAAGAAGGTGGAAGAAGATGACACCACTGCCACCCGTCCTTTCTCCCAGGAAATAAATAATCTACCCCCAACCTTGCCTTTAAGGCCCCAAGTTTTGACAAGTATGCGGGAACCACCGACGCAAGGGACCATGTGCAAAGTTTTGAATCCACTATGGCCTTCCTCACCAAAGCAGATGACATTCTCTGCAAAGCTTTTGCGAGTACCTTCTCCGAAACAGCCTTGACTTGGTTCCGTGAGCTAAAAAAGGGAAGCATTGATAGCTGGAGGACTATGAGGAGGAAGTTCCTGGATAACTTAGCCACGGTAGGAAAGAGGAAGAAAAGGTTGACTGACCTTGCCAACATCGAGCAAGGAAAGAATGAAACCACTCTGAATTACTATAACAGATTCAGAGCTATGGCAAACCAAGTAGAAGAGAGCTTGACCGACAGGGAGGTGATCGTCTGCTTCAATTCCGAACTTAGATCCGGACAACTGATCTACGAGCTATCTGCCAGAGAGCCCAAGTCAAAATATGACTTATACAACGTGGCATATGCCATAGCCACGACGGAAGAAAAAAGCAAGAAAAGATCTGATAAGCCGGAGACAAAAGTGACTAAAACCCACCAATCCGATAGAAATGGAAATAGGGGAAAAAACAGAACTCGAGCTATCGAGAAAGCCAAGATTTTCACCCCCCCTCACCAATCCCATCACAGAAATCACGCAACTAGTGAACCTGCCTGATCCTCGACCACTCAATGACAAACCAAAGTACCCTCGCGATACCTCCAAATACTGTGCATTCCACAAGGACCACGCGCATGACACAGAGAATTGCATCGCCCTCAAGAGAATGATCCAGAAATGGGTAGACGAAGGGAAGCTTGACCGATACGTTATGAGAAAGGATAACAAGCAAAAAAGAAAGGTTGACAATGATGATGAGGATAATGAGGATTAAGAAGAAGACAAACCTTCTAGGGCTAAACTCCATTAGTTTTTCTCCTAAACACAGTTCTGTCCGAACCCCTCATCTCGTCAATGGCCAAAACTCGGGGGTCAACCATGACTTGAGACAAGGAGAGCTGCGGGATGTAGACGAACCAGTTGGAGGTGAGATACTAGATGGTCATAAAGACAACAATGATATAGTTCTGTCAGTCCTAGATACAGCCCCTCATCTCGTCAACGGCCAGAACTCGGAGGCCAACCATGACTTGAGACAAGGAGAGCTGCGGGACGTAGAAGAACCGGTTGAGTTGGCTACCCCCTACAACAATGAAATTCAAAGTCAAATTCAAAATTATGACAAGGTCAGCGGACTACCAGGCCTAGACCCAGCAAATGAATGAAGATCCCAGGAAGATCCCGGACAAGCAAGGGCAGAATACTATCAGTAGTTTTAGTTTGGTTTACGTAATTGATTAGTCTTTGTTATTCTTTTACGTTTCTAGCAAGGTAGGATTGCGGTTTGATGTAATCAGTTCAGTTAATGAAATTTACTTCTTCAACATGCAAAGCAACTATCAAGACAACACCGGAAGACGAGGAGCATCCTCCTCGGCCTTCAAAGGGAAACTCCCACCATAACTCACCCAAAATCTATAATCGAGCAAGTTCTTCCTCGATATGGGTAGGTGAGACCAAAATAATACTACTCATTCCTTTCCAAAGTGGATATGCAAATAAAAGAAAATTAAACATGGTTTTGAACATTTATTTGGAATAAACATAATAATCTATGTACATATTTTTAAAAATAAATACAGGACCTTCCAAATTTCAAATTAGGGGGTCAGGAGGACGATGACTCACCCCGCACCCCCTAATACATGCTCTGAGTAGAGTAAATTAGGTAGATCTTCTCCTTTTAATGTCATGAATACTATGCAACCAATCTTCAAAATATTCACTCCTCTAAATTAGCATATAAGAGCATCTTTAACAATGAAGCTTCATTTTCATCCCTCTCTCCTCCACCTCAGCTTCACGTCATCAGTTATCAAAAATACAACTCCAAATAATTTTATCTCCATTCATGACAAAAGTCATCCCATCATATTTTCTCTTTCCTACTCATTTATATTACATTTATTACTACTATATATAATTATTTCAATATTTTTGTATTTTTATTATTTTTTATATGTTAATGTTTAATTTTTGTAAAAAAAAAAAAAAAAAAAAAAAAGAAAAAATCCAAGCCGTGAAGTCTGGCTTCTGCCAGAACAAAACCATGAAATTTCATGGAATGACTTTTTAAAAGTCATTGTTGGAAGAGGCGTCTGTGCCATCTCAGCATGCCATGACTTAAACGTCATGGTTCATGGTTGAAGATGGTCTAACACCTCAAAAATGCCTGACTCCCTCCTACAATTTTCGACAAACCAAGGGTAGAAATGGATTAAAGAAGAAAAACACATATTAGCTTTAATAGCATAAAGCTCGAGGAAAAAAAATTGGTTTAATAAGAAGTATAAAAATATTATAGAAGAAGAAGAAGAAGAAATTCAAAAAAGAAATCTTACAGGTACATAGAGAGTATTATATTTTCATATTGTAATAATATTCCTTATTATTAGGTTTTTTTTTATTGTACAAGTATTTTTTTTCCTTTTGTACAATAAAAAAAAACCTAATAATAAGGAATATTATTACAATATGAAAATATAATACTCTCTATGTACCTGTAAGATTTCTTTTTTGAATTTTTGCACAGAGATTACGAAAAAGTGGAAGTAGTGTAAGTATTGTGAGTATGAAATTAAGGTATGAAAGAGAATAAGCGAGAGAAATAGTAAATTGATTTATGTTGTGAGTATAAAAATAAAATAGAAGAGAAAATGAGTGAGAGGAACAGTAAAAATTCTTTGCCATTTTGGGAAAGAGAAATCTTAGATGAGACGCCCAAAATGGCAAAAAGAAAATCACTGGCAGGGGGATCCAAGGCCAAAATCAATGGAGTTCACAAATTACATTATCTAATAACTTTAAAAATTAATTGTTTTATATATGACTATCTACATCATTGATTACAATAAATAAAAAACATACTAAATTTGTCATTTACGTGTTTTTATACTATGAAAATATTTAATTACATTTGTAACGCCACCGATCCAAAAAAAAAAAAAAACTCAATAACACCATTAATAAAAACTAATTATTTTTCATTTGAAATCTCACTTTGAAAATCCTAATTTTAAATCCCAAAATTAATCAATAAATCAGAAAATGAAATATTATTTGAAAACCCTAAATCAGAAATTCCATTCCAAATTACACAACAACAAGAATCCTAAATTGAAATCTCAAAAATTAAAACTTAAGGTGGATTGGTGGAAGTGGAGATCGTTGTTCATGGCTATCTCTGGCTAAGTTGGGGCGGGTGGGGTGGTCGAACGTACGTCACTTTATTTTTTTTCTTTCTCTTGTTTGCTTTTCTTTTTTCTCTCCTTCTGTCGCTTTTCTTTTGCTCAGCGTAGCGTCTATTGTTGTTCTTTTGTTTTGCCAAAAGAGGTGGGCTGAAGCTAGTAAGGGAGTGTACTTAGTAATAAAATTAACAATTTTTTTTTATTTATCAACATAAATTTGGGGGGGGGGGGGGTTAATAACCATCCCTTTTAACCTTCTTTTTTGTCCGCCCCTGTACACGGGACAAAGGATGTACTCCCTCCGTCCCATAAAATCTTACTCATTTTGTTATTTTGAGCGTCCCACTTTAAAGTCACACTTTTTTAAAAAGAAAACTTTTTAATACTTCTTTATTTATGGGACCCACTTGTCATACTCACAACAACTATCCACTTACTATTCTCTACCCACTTTTTCTCTCCTACCCACTCACAACTCCTACTTTAATAACATTATATATATTCACTTCTTATTTTTCGTTCTCAATAGTAAACCAGCAAGGTAATGTGAAACAGAGGGAGTATATGATAATTACTATCTAAGATTTAGTATGATTTGATGCATCTCTATCCGGATAGGCTAACATTAATCCTCGTATATTATCGTAATAGAAAAAAATTGTGAGAAAGAGAGAAAAAAGAAATATATCGAGATAAAATTTGAAAAAAAAACAAAGAAAAAATAATAAAAATCATAGTAATATACATGGTGATTTATAAAAATATGTGCACTTTTACGGTCTTGAAAGTATCCATTCATTACTAATTTCACATGAATTATTACATTCATCAACTGGCCGCCTTCCATTCTCACTTACTCCATTATTTAAATTGTTCAATTAGTTTGAACTTGAACATTGACATGCATCAAATTTGAATCAAAAAGTCAACGCTTCTATTCAGAGCCATCATCTCCCTCAGCTAAAGACAAGAAAATGTCAAATTTTCATTCACTATAAATATGCTTATCAAATAATCCACACCAACCAAGGTTTTCATTTTTCAAGCATCCAAATTAACATATAAAACCTTGTTTGGCATTGTAAAAATGGGTAACCTTTCATTGTTCCTTCCACTCATCCCTTTATATTTGATTGCCAAACACGTCCTTAGAAAAGCCCAAAACCTTCCGCCTACTGTGTTTCCGAATTTACCCATATTTGGCCACCTTTATTTACTCAAAAGCCCACTTTACAGGGCCCTAGCTAAAATCTCCGCCCGTTGCGGCCCAATTCTACTCCTCCAGTTCGGCTCGCGCCGCGTTTTTCTCGTTTCCTCGCCCTCAGCCGCCGAGGAGTGCTTCACCAAGAACGATGTCGCATTTGCCAACCGCCCACGGTTGTTGGCGGGAAAACACTTGGGTTATAATTACACTACTCTCCCATGGGCAAACTACGGCGACCATTGGCGGAATCTCCGCCGTATCGCCTCCCACGAGATACTCTCGTCTACCCGGCTCCAGACGCTGAACTCGATTCGCGCCGACGAGGCTCGGCATCTGGTGCGTAAACTGTTCACTGCGTCAAAGACGGATAACGTGGAGATGAAGTCGGTTTTCTTCGAGCTGATGTTGAATGTGATGATGAGGATGATTGCCGGAAAGAGGTATTACGGAGATGACGTGGCGGAGGTGGAGGAGACGCGGCGGTTTAGGGAGATGATGAAGGAGTCATTTATAATTGGGGAGACTACAAATATTGGGGATTATTTGCCTTTGATTGGAGCTAGGGCTTTGGAGAAAAGGTTAAAGGTGTTGCAGGAAAAGAGGGATGCGTTTATGCAAGCGATACTGGAGGAGCAAAGAGCAAAAATGGCCATTGGCACGGAGGTGGAGGCTGAGAAAACGAATTTGAAGAAGGAACAGACGTTGATTGAAGGATTGTTGATGAGGCAGAAAACCCAGTCTGAATATTATACGGATGACATTATAAGAGGGTTGATGCTGGTAAGATCTCTTTCGTTTCTTTGTCGATTTAAGCTTTCATGTACCTACCTTATAATCCTCTTATGAGCTTGATAAATTATGTCATATGAATGACCATTATAAGTAGAATGTGGTGATCAAAATTATTAAGGCGTGTCTTGGTAAAAGGTTGTTCTAGTTGTAGAGCAATGCATTGCTGGATTGATAAACAAATACTCCCTCCGCCCCAAAATGAATGACCATTTTCAAGAAAATTTTGTCCCATAGGCCATAATGAATGACCTTTCCAAATAACTTTGCCCCTGAATGATTTTTACCAAAAAAATTCACTATCCATTACTTGCAAAATTAAAAGTTTAGAAAGTGGATGGTAAGGATTTTCATACACCTTTTGACCTCTGTTACTAAAATATACAAAATGTCGATTTTCTTAAAAATCTCTAATTGAAAAATGGATATTTACATTGGGACCGAGGGGGTAAAAGTTATAGTCTTGTAGATATCAAGTTAGTTGGTCAAAAATTGAATGTCTAGCAATTAGTGGCAGGACATAAAACATATCGAACTAATCAGCAAATCGCTGCACTAGAGGATCGCTTTTGTCAGATCAGGAACATCTTCATTTAGGGTTTTCTCGATATAGTCTGGTTCATGGCTGGGATCACGCCAACATATCTCACAGTTGTAACCAAGTCAAGGTTTCCTATAAAAAAAAAAAAAACTCCATGCATGTAGATTTGGTAGCCCCTTATCTACATTTTATTGGTTGGACTTGGGCTATGTAACATAGCATAACAAACTGAGGTACACTTACCGAACTAACTTGGGTTCTATCTATGGTTTGATAGATTCTCATTAATATGTTGGCACAATTCCAGCCATTAACAGGATCAATTGGAGGAATTATGAACTAAGAGATCTACCACCCTTTTTGTGAACTTGTAGATAAGATTGAGAGAGTCAAAATTGGCATGATTGTCTTTCCAAAAAGTTAGAAGAAGATCACTATTCATAAATTTAAGTTGACTTTTGTTGAACTTTATTCTTGAGATAGATGGAAGAGCTCTTACATCTCGTCAGATACTAGTATGTAAGAAAGTCATTCTAGTGCTGCCTTTTTTAAGGTGGTCAAAAAGTAAATTTAATAGCCCACCTTCACGGCCTTAGAAAATAACATGAAAGCTTATATTGATTCCTTGAGCAAAATTGTGTCGAGAACTTATGACTTTCAGGTCAAATGTTCAATGTCAAATGTTCAACGTCTGAACGTTCTTTTGAAATATTGGGCATATTAACCTATGATTGTAACTTTTTAGTGATAACTCATACCACTATTCCATTATATAGTTGCCAGGTTTGTGAAATTATATTGGGGAAAAAAATTCACATATTTTTCAACAATCAACATAAGATGTCTTCTAATAATATGTGTTGCCCACCAAGCTTACTCATTTCAGCTATGGTAATGTGCAGATACTATTAGCTGCCGGCACTGATACTTCAGTTGGAACTATGGAGTGGGCATTGTCTCTATTGCTTAACAATCCAGAATGTCTACAGAAGGCACAAGCTGAGATAGACGATATTGTAGGACATAATCGCCTCTTGGATGAATCAGACATAGCTAAGCTACCTTATCTTCGTAGTATCATGAATGAAACAATGCGGATGTACCCAGCAGGTCCAATTATACCTCATGAATCATCAGAAGATTGTACTGTTGGAGGATATTTCGTTCCAAGAGACACAATGTTGCTAGTGAATGTATGGGCAATACAAAATGACCCCAAAATTTGGCCAGACCCGACAGTGTTCAAGCCAGAGAGATTTGAAGGGTTAGCAGGGTCAAGAGATGGTTTTAAGCTAATGCCGTTTGGGTTTGGAAGGAGGGGTTGTCCTGGAGAAAGCTTAGCAACACGTATGATTGGGTTGGGATTGGGGTCGATTATTCAGTGTTTTGAGTGGGAGAGGGAAAGTAAAGAGATGGTTGACATGACTGAAGGAATTGGAATTACCATGCCCAAGGAGAAACCTTTGGTGGCAAAGTGTAGGCCTCGTCCAATCATGATGAAACTGTTGTCTCAGATATGAACCATTTTGGTTCATATTTATTATTTTAAGTAAATTTATAAGTTGAAGAATATGCTCTCTCATGCTGAAGACAAGGAATAATTACAAGTATTAGAAGGTAAGCTACTGACTTCATTGGTACCGTAATTTTCAGTATAAATGAAAGCGGACTTTCATATACTTTATGCTTTTGTTCAAATTCATTTCCACAAATCACTATGTATAGTATACATAGTACTTTATGTGAAATATTTCAAATGTAACCAAGAGATTGTCTCCTAGCAAAGTGTGTCAAAGCTGTCTTTAAGATTTATTTTTTATTTTTTACAGAATAAAAAATAAAATGAAAAAACAATTGTTAATGTGAAAGAAAAACTATTTGTCAACTGCAGACCAATACTCAATATGGCTGTTGTGAAAGGTAATGTGAAAGCTTTGAGAGTAGTGGTGTATTATAATAGGAGTATCACATTGATCCTTCTAAAAATCAACTTGGCTTATCTCTATATATATGGACAGCTATGATATCATAAAAAAATAAGATGCAATCTCATCTTAACCCTCCAAGTCATTTGGATTGAGTCTACCCAATAGGAGTCACTAGGTTGGGTTTATGATTCTGACCTAATGCATACCATATAAGCTAGAAATTCTTCTTAGGAGCACCTACTGAGCGGTTCGTGATGTAATGGAAGTCGCTTTTTCGGTTGAGTGGTTTATCCCAACGAAAAATGGTAATTGTGGAAGTCGACCAAAAGTACAGTGATAATGATCGTTAGGCTACTTACCCTTATGTAATTTGTAATACTTTGAAGATAAGAACCCAATTGTAAATGCATTGGTAATGGGGGAAGGTCTGACTAGGACCGAGGGTTCCATAGCTTTTCCTAATATCAGGTATTCCACGTCAATAATTAGTGTTAAATTTGTGGTCATTTACTGCTGAACGTTGATGCTTTTGTAAATTGATATCACATATAGTGCCTATTAATAGCTGTACTTGGGATACTATGTTTGGCTATAGTCCAGCGTCACATAATTCGGCACGCGGTCCGATTCGCGACACGAATTCGCATACGGAATTCGCTACCCCCGAGTGAATGCGATTCGCTTAGGTATTTTCGTTAAGAATTCGATTCATAATTCGCTTCATGTATTAGTAAGGTTAACTATCTAAAAACAAAATTTAACATCAATATTCATTAACTAACTGAAAACATACAACTCAAAACACAAATCTTAACAATCTACTAATATTTAAAGCTTGATTTAAAACATAGTTAACAGTTTACTTCTTCCTAGAGTACACTTGCTCTACCCTAGGCCTTTTAGATGACGGTGTAGGTTGACTGGACTCATCTTCTCTAGCTCCAACCCAACTTCAGCTTCCACAACAAAATCACTATCTAAATTCTTCCACCTCATATCTTCGAGCTCGTATGGAGAGAATTCCAAATATGGATCCTCGGGATCAACATCCCACTTTCTACACGGGCCACTTGTGTATTCCTTTGTCAAACGAGCAATGAGTCGTAGATTACAATGAATGTAAACTAGCTTATCAGCTCTTGCATCAGTTAGCCTATTCCTTGTCAGATTGTGAATGAAGCCATAGGTGCTCCAAACCCTTTCGGCAGAAGAGCTACTAACAGGCTGCGACAAAATTTTCTTAGCAACTTCAGCAAGTTGCGGAGCTTGTGAACCATATAAAGTCCACCAATCTATTGGGTTCCTACTAATTGCATCAGCCTTAGCTTCAGGTAGAGAAAAAATGCCTTTCTTCATTTGAAAATCGGCAAATTGGTCACGAAGCAACTTCCGCTCATCTTCATCTTCACCAATTCTGCTTAAAGCCTTTAAGCAACCCGTCATAACCTCTTGGTCTAAATTAGGAGCAATCCTAGTGAACCCACCAGGAGCGGGAGCCTCTAAATAGTCAATATCATAAAAACGAGGGCAAAGAGCATAAGCTAAGCAATGTAACTGAATATTCATCTTGTCCCACCTGCCAACAATAATATCTTTTATTTCTTTGAGGTCATCTTTGCGAGTACTAGCCATTACCTTTTCTTGAACCTCACCAACCAAATTATCCATACGCTCATAAATTTCACCCATTTTAGGACCATCACCATCACAAAATTTCAGCACACTCCAAATTGGTTTTGTTATCATCACAATATTTTGAGCTTCCTCCCAAAAGTAATAATCATTAATAATTTCAGCAACCTCACCACCCAAATGTTTTATATGAGAATCTTGTTTTGCTAACCATGTTTTCCATGCCTTAGTGATAGCTGTTGTTGCTAATGCATCTCTAACATCAAGTAACCTTTTCAACATAATATACATAGATGCAAACCTAGTGCTTGCTACATGCAAGAGAACCTTAGTTGTTCTTGATGCAAACATCGCCTTAAGAGGGCACTATCACTTTTACTGAATAATCCTGAAGCCCTTAAGAGGGCTCGTGATGAAATTGACAGTCAAACTGGGCATTCCAGACTAATTGAAGATTCAGATCTTTCTGATCTTCCTTATCTTCATGGAATCATAAATGAAACACTTCGAATGTTCCCGGCTGCAGCATTGATTCCACTCCATAAGTCTTCAGAAGAGTGCACCATTGGAGGTTTTCACATCCCCCGTGGCACAATGCTATTAGTGAACTTGTGGGCTATTCATAATGATCCAAAGCTGGTTGAAGAGCCCACCATGTTCAAGCCTGACAGGTTTTTGAATCTTGAGGGGCAAAGAGAAGGGTTCAAGTTTATGCCATTCGTGTCCAGGAGAAGAAGGTGTCCTGGTGAGGGTTTAGCCATGCACGTGATTACCTTAACATTAGGATCACTATTTCAGTGTTTTGAATGGGAAAGAGTAAATGAGGAAATGATAGACATGAGTGAAGGGTCTGGACTCACTATGTCAAAGGCCCAATCTTTGCTTGCTAAGTGTCGGCCACACCCTGCCCTGGTGAACCTTCTTTCTCACATTTAGTTTCATGATGTATTTTGGTTGGCCTGATAGTATACGGAAAAAAAGGATTGGTAAAGATTGTGTTATCAACAGTTTAATGGGTTGATTGCTAAAGTTCTCTAAGAGCACAGAGTTTTTATATTGGTACCATTATGGTCACTTGCGTGAACCTGATTATCAGCTGAACAATGTAAAGGGACAAGAGTGTTATCAGTAATTCTTTTTTACAAGGACACTTAAGATGATGTTACTTGGGTTTGTACTGTGGGGTGCTGTCATGATCGAAAAGTGGCACGTTGTTAAACATATGGAGGTTGGTCACTTGGTTTTACATGGATTGGTTAGCATTGGGGTCTCTTATGAAACACTTCTTGTGTGGGGAGGTTGTGAGCAAGAAATGTTCATCATTGAAGGGTGGCAAACTGTCGGTCTTGTGCCATAACGTCAGAGCTGCTGCTCAATCATGAACCAAATACTATTGCTTTCCAGATGATGACAAGGTTTTGAAATGAAGATCAGAAGGTCAGCTGCTAATAACTTTGCTGTTACTGGTATTCTTTGCACACATATAACCCCATGCTTTCATATATTTGATGCTATTGTTAAAATTCTTATTGAACGAATCAATACATACAGTATACATAATGATCTTTGTGACTTGTCAGTTTATTTACTGTCATTGTTGTGGCTGATCATGTATTTTGTAATCAACCAGGGTGTCAAGATATAAGAACCAATTGTGAACCCATCACAAAATGGAAGCTCACGTTGCGGCATGATGTTTCAACTACTCGACACTTAAAGATTTGGGTTGTCTGTGTCATAAGGTGAAGAAGAAAGTGTGAAATAGTATAGACAATAGGTTAATGTGTAGTCAATTCATCACTTTCCTTATAAGAACAGGCTGTAGATAAGAACTTCACTAAGTACCAAATACTAGAAGATAATGTGGAAAACTAATGATAAAGGAAAAAAGATTCTTCCACAAAATCCTTTTTATATAGTATTGAAGCCTTAGTCTATATGAACAGCTATGGTTCTGGAATCTTGTTGGAATCTTCCCGGTGCAAAGTGAGACTTCATTTTGTTGGGTTTTTTTTTTTGGATTTGTAACTAATAACTTTTTTTGTATTCTGTAGGCTATAAACATAAAATTGTGAACATTCTTTAATAATTGTTGCTGCTGCTTGGTAACATCTTTAAACTCCTTTTTATAAAGATAATATTGTTCATTTGCTGCAGTGTGGGAACTTGAAATCTACATTCTTGGTTAATTTGTTTACTTTTGTTGACCCCTTTGGGCATGTTTGGCGAATCAATTCCAAGCCGTTGAATTTGAACTAAAAGAGGAATTTAGTTCTGCAAAATTCATTTTTATTCTTTTGTCCAAGGCTTGGGATTGAGTTTCCAAACATACCCTTATGTATCTTATAATACTATGATTATGTTTATAGTGCCTATTAATAGCTGTACTTGGGATATTATGTTTATTTACCGTTGTTGTTGTGATTGGATTGATAAAGATTATGTTATTTACAGTTTAATGGTTTGATTGCTATAGATCACTGCGGTTCACAGATTTTGTATATTATTACCATTATCATCACTTGTGTGAACCTAATTTTCAGCTATAATGTATGCACAACATGGATAAAAGAATGTTATCAAGAATTCACGTTGGCATTTCTTGGGATAGTACTGGCGGCAAACTGTCAGTCTCGTGCCATAACAGCTGCTGTCTCAGGCATGAACCAAGTAGGATAGCTATCCAGATGATGACAAGGATACGCATTGAGGATCAGAAGTTCATTTGGTAATAACTTCTCTGTTACTGTTATTCTTTGCACGCATATGACTCCATGCTTTCATATATTTGATTATAGTATTGTTTGAATTTTTATTGGACAATACGATACATACATCATACATAATGATCTTTGCGACTTGTTTGTTTATTTACTGTTATTGTTGTGACTGGATCATGTATTTTGTAATCAACCAGGGTGTCAAGATATATATAAAAAAAACAATAGTGAACCCATCATGATAGTAGAGGTTTTTGCTTTGGTTACAGTCACCTGGTTTTCCAGAGAAAAAAAGGTAAGTCTCTTTTATGGTTTAGGCTGTTTTTACAATATGATAAGAGAGTGCAATTATGCATGACAGATATTTGAGCTAGCTTTCAATAATAAAGGAAGGTTGGTCATGGAGTGCGTGCTATCAAACCCAAAAAAGTAAAACCAAACCCACTAACCCATATTCTTCTCTATGTCCTTTCCTGCCTCTTCTTTTTCTTTTCTTCTCCTTTTTCCTAATTTAATTGCGACAATCACTTTCTCTGTCCTCCTGTCTCCATTTCCAATTTCTTTCTTTCCTTGTCTTCTTATTATTTGAAATATACTGGTTTTATTGGTAAATTACACTCTATTTAAAGATTTTATTGGTAAAAATCCCATCAATTAAACTCTATTAGAAAATGACTTCTTACTTTATCACACTTGACTTAATTAATAAAATGAGTTTTGATCAAGCTGTTGTTAAATTTGTAAATATTAAATTAGAAACATCTGCAAAACCCCACCTTTATTTACTATTAGTAATGTTAAATTTGAGACAAAGTGAATATAAAAAGACCATTTTCTCTTTCACACATAATCCACCATTTTTCTAATATCCATCTCTTTGAAATATCAAAATACTTCATTCTATTCATAATAAATGACATGATTGACTTACATTTAAAAAAACAATGGGCACTAGGCCATCTAATCTAATGGACCAGGCATAATGCCGGCATGGACATATTAACTAAGGTCAATCTTCAAGCTTGACCAGCACAAGGTGCCTACCTCGGCAAACTGCCTTAACCTTTCTATCAATTGGCCACTCCACTCTGGCCTCCACACTTCCTCGAGCACACCAGGAAGCTGAGAGGGCGCTGGAAATTCTCATCCTTCTCTACTTTCAATCCTTAGCACATGCTTGTTCCTCCCTGAGACTTTGCTCGACATAGGGTAAATGAGTTTCGGTTTGACGCAGCACGGAAGCGATAGATTCGTGATTAGCGCACTAATCACAAGAGTTCACAAGCGATGAACCCTGGAAACACAATAACTGGAATCTACTAGAAAAAGAGAGAAAACTTTTCAAATTAATTCATCAAAAACTAAGTTTAACAAAGCCCTAAAAGTTGTTTAAATACTCTCTTTAAAACCCTAAAACGAAATTAAAACGACAAAAGACTAAAATGCCCAACTTAAGTTTCAATTATTCAGCAAAACGGAAAAATAAGGAGAACAGGTCCGTCAATGAGGCGCCCGCCTGAGCAGCACTGATGGGACGGATTTTATACCATTATTTTCTAGGTTTCTACGAGCTTAAATTGTTATTTTCATGTATTTAGATTAGTTTTATGTAATTTTCGACTAAAATGTATTTTTGGGGCTTAATTGTAATCCGAGGGTATTTGAGTGTTTTATTTCATATTTGGATTTAATACTCTCGAGGAGTCAAAGTCGAGATATTGAAGCGGAAGACTGTTTTGCAAATTGGTGAAGTTTCAGGGATCAAACTGCAAGAAGCTGAAATTTCAGGGACCAAAGTAGAAATCAGGAAATTGAAATTCAAATTGCTGTGCAAAACCAAGTGCACGCACGCGTTGACCAAGGCAAGATTAGTTGACGGCTGGGAGTTTTAATGTGAATTTATTTCTTTTTCCTTTTTTCTTTTGAATTATGATTATTATTAGATTTAGGTTAGTATTATTTGAGGGAGTATATATACTCTTTTTAGTTTTATTTTTAGGGATCATCTAGTTTGGAATTTTTCTAGAGAGAGCTTGAGAATTTTCATGGAAGCTTAAACTCATTGCTTTGGGCTTGTAACTTTTGAACCATCTTGACTATCAATTGAGGTTTGATTTCTTTTTATTATTCTTTCCTAATTGCAATTTTGCTTGTGCTTAATTCAAATCAATTTCTAGGGTTTTGAGAAATTGATCAATCCCTTAATCCTTTTAATTGATTTTTGCTAGATCTCCCTTTTATCGTGTCGGACTAGGGTTGTCATTGTAGCATCTTTGCGATTCTTGAATGTGTCATCTTGGATTGTAATTAAAGTAAAATTGACTTTAATTCTATTTGAAACAGTAATAGATTAAGTTCTTGATCTTAATCTCTTAAAACTTTCATCGATTAATACTTTGAATCTTGACCGTGTCGGCTAGGTTTTGGTATTGGTTAGAATTATTAGTTGAGCGTGTCGCCGCTAGTAATTATTAACAAAGAAGAGATAGGAATTTTATATCTCGTGATCAAGTAATTAGGGAAAAGAAAGAAAGAATCATTCCGGTGATATTGATTGATAGACGGGGATAATTTTGCATGTCCAAAGTGTTCTTTTACATTATTATTTACTACCTTAGCTTTTAATTCCCGTCTTAGAATTTTAATTATTCAACAATCAAAAACCCCCCATTTGTGTGTGTGACGAATTCGTTTGCAATACCGTTCTTGAGTGGTTCGACCCTGGACTTACCTTTGCTACATTCTTGTGGCCGAGTCCCGGTTTAATTTAGTAGGTGTGCGACTAATTCTACCAAATTTTGGCGCCGTTGACGGGGAACGGTGTAATTGTTTACGATCTTATTCTTTTCTTAATCTATTTCTTTTTTCATTTTATTTCTTTTTATTTTAGTATTTGTGTTATCTGCTAAGTGTTTTACCCTGCTCCCCTATGGTGTGTAACCGTGCATGGTGCACACCCGTTCTACTAATAATTTACTTGTGCCTCTTGATACAGAAATAGAACGTTCTTTCAGGAAAGGACGTAGAGCAAACAGGAGTGTGAACCATAATTATTGGGAGACAGAGATGGGTGATAGAGCAGCGCAGACACTTAGGGAGAAAACTGCTCCAAACTGGACGGAGCAACCGCAGGCAGTCATTTTTCCTGCATTGCCGGCGGGAGTCACGTTTGAGTTGAAATCGGGGCTGTTAAATCAATTGCCGAGCTTCAGTGGGCTACCCGGTGAAAACCCGAATCAAAGACGTCTCCCAGTTCGTGCAAGTTTGCAGCAGTATGAAGCCTTCAGATCTTCCACTTGAGCAGCTTCTGCTCCGAGCGTTCTCTTTCACATTGAAGGATAGGGCCAATGTGTGGTATTATCACCTGGCCCCGAACAGCATTACCACCTGGAAGATGTTGAAAGAGGTGTTCTTGGATGAATTCTTCCCGGTGAATCAAATAAATGTTATGAAACGGGACTTAAGCAATATGGAGCAGAAGGGGGATGAGTCATATTATGACTACTACAACAGGTTTCACACTCTTACTCGGAGTTGTCCCTATCACGGGTATGATGCGGATCAGCTGATAATGTACTTCCACGGAGGACTTACTGATTAGGACAAGAGGATGGTTGACTCTTCGTGTGGGGGTAGCATACTGAACAAGACTACTGCGGAAGCTCATAAATTATTGGAGGAGCTAGCGAAGTGTACCCGGACACATGGTATGAGGTCAAGTGTCAGACAGGTCAATACAGCTGGGTCCAGTAGTGGGGTGGCGGATCAACTTAAAACTGATGTCGAGGACATCAAAAGTATGATGAAGGCAATGATGTTGGGACAGCCACCGAAACAATGTGGTATTTGTTACGCTGTGACTCATCCTACAGATTCGTGTCCAACTTTGCAGACGGGTGAGATGGAGAATGTCAATGCAGTTGGGTTTGCGCAGCAGGGACAGAGACCGATGGGTAACACCTATAATCCCAACTGGAGAAATCATCCTAATTTCAGATGGGATACAGGTCAGCAGCAGAATCAGCCGGGTGGTCAGGGACAGCAGTTTGTTAATCAGCAGGGTTATCAGCAGCAGCAGTACCAAGGTAATCAGTACAACTCTTATAGACCACCATATGGACAGCATCAGCAGCCACCGCAGCAGCAGCAGCAGCAGAATTCTCCGGGACAGTCTACAGATAACATGTTCCGTACACTAGCTCAGAGTATGACTACCTTTTTAAACAGCATTCAGCAGTATCAGCAGAGGACTGATGCTAGCATTAGTAATCTGGAGAGACAAATGGGCCAAATTGCAGAGGCAGTGGTAAGAATGGAAGCTAGAGAGGCAGCAAAATCACCACCTCAGACTGAGCAACTTCCGAAGCATAATGTTAGTGCAGTTTATGTGAGGAGGAAGAAGAGAGTTGATGGGCAAATGGTTCCTATAGAGCTTGAACAGAAGGTTGAAAAGAGTGTTGAGACGGAACTGGCGGTTGAGAAGACGAAACCGACAGAAAAATTTTTGGAAGAAAAGGGTACTACATCGGAGTCAGTGCCACCAGTAATTGAGCCGGAGGTGCCCTTCCCTCAAGCATTGAAGAGAGACGCCTCAAAGAAGCCTGGCAAGGCTATTTTTGATACTTTCAAGAGGCTAGAGGTGAACATCCCATTCTTGGACCTTCTTCAGACCGTTCCGAGATATGCTAAGTTTCTGAAGGAATTGTGTACCACCAAGAGAAATCAGAAGGCGAAAAGTCAGAAAAAGGTGAAGATGAAAGAGCATGTGTCTGCGATCTATCATAAGAAGATGCCCAAGAAGTGCAGTAATCCGGGTATGTTTGTTATTCCTGTGTCTTTGGGTGATGATTCTGAGCATGTGGCCATGCTTGACTTGGGTGCTTCAATCAATGTCATGCCTTATGCATTGTTTGAAAATCTTAAGTTGGGACCTCTACAGGATACGAGGGTAGTAATTCAGTTGGCGGATAGATCCAATGCCTACCCTAAGGGGAAGGTTGAGGATGTGCTTGTTCGGGTTGGTAAATTTATTTTTCCCACAGATTTTTATGTATTAGATATGGATACCGATCCTAAGGCTCCCATTCTGTTGGGGAGGCCATTTATGTCTACGGCTCATACTAAGTTGGATGTTTCCAACGGATCTTTGACTATGGAGTTCGATGGGGATTTAATGGAGTTAAACATTTTTTACTCCAATAAAGACCCTAAGGATGTTCATGGTTTATGTTTCATGGGTGTAGTTGAGCCGAAGGTAGATGGTGTGTCCAAGGTTTGTAGTGGGATTGATGATGTAAAAAATGGGTTGAAAATACCGGCGGTAAAACATGGACCAAGAAAGGTGAAGAATCTTCCTGAGCACCGAAAGCATGCATTTGGAGGTGAGGAAGAAGTGATGATGTTTAGTGGTCCGATGGAAACAGAGAAGCATGGAGGTTTGAGCACGATGAACAAAAAGACTAAGAGATTTATGCAGATAATTCGAGCTCAAACGGGATGGAGTGTGCACTAATGAGGTACCATTTATTCCCTTACGTTTAAACTGTCCTTATTTTTTTTAGTTTAAGCGTGAGGGAAGGATTTGTAGTTGTATAGTATGCAATTTTTTTTATTCTAGATAGTTAGTTTTTTTTTCAAAAAAAAAAAAAAAGGGCAACTCAGGCGTCCGCCTCAATTGTAATGAAGTGCCCGCCTCAAAGACCGTAGAGTGGAGCCAAAGTTCATCAATTTTCCAGGCGGCCGCTCCATTATCCTCAGGCGTACGCCTCATTTTCAATGTAAAAAAAAATAAAGGCCTTTAAAAAAAAATAGAGGCATGTAAAAAAAAATAGAGGCCTGAAAAAAAAATAGAGGTTTGAAAAAAAAAAAAGTAATTTTGAAACGAACGAAAGTACCTAGGCCAATGTCCCAAATTTCTTGGCTAGCCAACCTTGCCTCGGCCGCTGCATTGCTATGGCCGGCCACTCCAATTTTTTATCAGCTGCAGCCCTCTACTTCCAATCAACTACAGTTTAGCCCTCCAACTTCCATATCTTTCACCTTGGTACCTCCTTTTTCCAAATTTTCATTTTAACCCATGAACTTTCTAAAACCAATTTGACCCCTTATTTTCCCATTTTTTCACTTTGTCCCCTAAACTTTCAATCAAATCTTATCTCCCCCATTTTCTACCTATTTTCATTTTATCCCATGCACTTTCAAACCCTTGAAACTTGGCCATATTTCACCCATAATCATCAACAATTTGAGAGTAGCTCTAGTCAAGGATCTGTTTGGGGGCCAAATTTGTTTCCACCACCGCAGCAGTTTCGGAAGGTATCCCTACCCCCTTTCTTGCTTATTTTGTATTTTTGTGATGCATATGGGACTATCATCATGTTGTTGTATATGGTTGTTTTCGTCTTTGAAAAAAAAATAAGAAAATGAAAAAAAAAGTAATAATAAAAAAAAATGAGAGGCTAAGTGAAAACCCGAAAGGGCGCTTAGGCAAAAGGTGAGGTTTTGAGATGTATTGTCATTTATTAACCGGTGTTGGCGTCATAAGGGGGTTTGGAGTCGCGGGTTAGGATTTTCATTCTTGGCGTAGGAGGCTCGGTTAGAGGCGTTAGGTTAGAAAATCCTCGTCTTTCCTTTTGGTGATATAAGGGGGGTCGGTGTAGGTATTTTGTTACGAGGTAAAGTTTTGTGCTTAATTATAAATCATACATAAAACTTTAGTTTATGAGGGAGATTGTAGTGTGAGATAAGCGTGGAGAAAAATTAGGACAATTTTAGTTCCCCTTGGCTTTTGAGTGGGCATTTAGTTTGTATACCGTTTATTATGGTGTTGGTATCGACCTAATGTCATTTTTTTATTTCTTTGAGGTGTTATAAGGAGCCGGAATTTCTACACTTCGATTTTATTGTTTGATTTTTGATTGGTGGTTTAGAGGAGACTAGAAATCATTTTCTTCCATGCTACGCTAATAGATCGGAGCTTAGAGTGGGGTTAGAATATTACTCAGGGACGAGTAATGGTCTAAGCGTGGGGGAATTTGATGGGACGGATTTTATACCATTATTTTCTAGGTTTCTATGAGCTTAAATTGTTATTTTCATGTATTTAGATTAGTTTTATGTAATTTTCGACTAAAATGTATTTTTGGGGCTTAATTGTAATCCGAGGGTATTTGAGTGTTTTATTTCATATTTGGATGTAATGCTCTCGAGGAGTCAAAGTCAAGATATTGAAGCGGAAGACTGTTTTGCAAATTGGTGAAGTTTCAGGGATCAACTGCAAGAAGCTGAAATTTCAGGGGCCAAAGTAGAAATCAGGAAATTGAAATTCAAATTGCTGTGCAAAACCAAGTGCACGCACGCGTTGACCAAGGCAAGATTAGTTGACGGCTGGGAGTTTTAATGTGAATTTATTTCTTTTTCCTTTTTTCTTTTGAATTATGATTATTATTAGATTTAGGTTAGTATTATTTGAGGGAGTATATATACTCTTTTTAGTTTTATTTTTAGGGATCATCTAGTTTGGAATTTTTCTAGAGAGAGTTTGAGAATTTTCATGAAAGCTTAAACTCATTGCTTTGGGTTTGTAACTTTTGAACCATCTTGACTATCAATTGAGGTTTGATTTCTTTTTATTATTCTTCCCTAATTGCAATTTTGCTTGTGCTTAATTCAAATCAATTTCTAGGGTTTTGAGAAATTGATCAATCCCTTAATCCTTTTAATTGATTTTTGTTAGATCTCCCTTTTATCGTGTCGGACTAGGGTTGTCATTGTAGCATCTTTGCGATTCTTGAATGTGTCATCTTGGATTGTAATTAAAGTAAAATTGGCTTTAATTCTATTTGAAAAAGTAATAGATTAAGTTCTTGATCTTAATCTCTTAAAACTTTCATCGATTAATACTTTGAATCTTGACCGTGTCGGCTAGGTTTTGGTATTGGTTAGGATTATTAGTTGAGCGTGTCGCCGCTAGTAATTATTAACAAAGAAGAGATAGGGATTTTATATCTCGTGATCAAGTAATTAGGGAAAAGAAAGAAAGAATCATTCCGGTGATATTGATTGATAGACGGGGATAATTTTGCATGTCCAAAGTGTTCTTTTACATTATTATTTACTACCATAGCTTTTAATTCCCGTCTTAGAATTTTAATTATTCAACAATCAAAAACCCCCCATTTGTGTGTGTGACGAATTCGTTTGCAATACCGTTCTTGAGTGGTTCGACTCTGGACTTACCTTTGCTACATTCTTGTGGCCGAGTCCCGGTTTAATTTAGTAGGTGTGCGACTAATTCTACCAAATTTTGGCGCCGTTGTCGGGGAATGGTGTAATTGTTTACGATCTTATTCTTTTCTTAATCTATTTCTTTTTTCATTTTATTTCTTTTTATTTTAGTATTTGTGTTATATGCTAAGTGTTTTACCCTGCTCCCCTATGGTGTGTAACCGTGCATGGTGCACACCCGTTCTACTAATAATTTACTTGTGCCTCTTGATACAGAAATAGAACGTTCTTTCAGGAAAGGACGTAGAGCAAACAGGAGTGTGAACCATAATTATTGGGCGACAGAGATGGGTGATAGAAAGCAAAGGCGTACACTTAGGAGAAAACCGCTCCAAACCGGATTCGAGCAACCGCAGCGCCATTTTTCCCGCATTGCCGGCGGGGAGTCACGTTTGAGTTGAAATCGGGCCGTTAAATCAATTGCCGAGCTTCGGTGGGCTACCCTTGAAAACCCGAATCAAAGACGCCTCCCGCCTCGTGCAAGTTTGCAGCAGTATGAAGCCTTCATATCTTCCACTTGAGCAGCTTCTGCTCCGAGCGTTCTCTTTCACATTGAAGGATAGGGCCAATGTGTGGTATTATCACCTGGCCCCGAACAGCATTACCACCTGGAAGATGTTGAAAGAGGCGTTCTTGGATGAATTCTTCCCGGTGAATCAAATAAATGTTATGAAACGGGACTTAAGCAATATGGAGCAGAAGGGGATGAGTCATATTATGACTACTACAACAGGTTTCACACTCTTACTCGGAGTTGTCCCTATCACGGGTATGATGCGGATCAGCTGATAATGTACTTCCACGGAGGACTTACTGATTAGGACAAGAGGATGGTTGACTCTTCGTGTGGGGGTAGCATACTGAACAAGACTACTGCGGAAGCTCATAAATTATTGGAGGAGCTAGCGAAGAGTACCCGGACACATGGTATGAGGTCAAGTGTCAGACAGGTCAATACAGCTGGGTCCAGTAGTGGGGTGGCGGATCAACTTAAAACTGATGTCGAGGACATCAAAAGTATGATGAAGGCAATGATGTTGGGACAGCCACCGAAACAATGTGGTATTTGTTACGCTGTGACTCATCCTACAGATTCGTGTCCAACTTTGCAGACGGGTGAGATGGAGAATGTCAATGCAGTTGGGTTTGCGCAGCAGGGACAGAGACCGATGGGTAACACCTATAATCCCAACTGGAGAAATCATCCTAATTTCAGATGGGATACAGGTCACAGCGAGAATCGGCGGGTGGTCGTGGACAACAGGTTTGTTAATCCGCGGGGTTATCAAGCAGCAGCTAGCATTCAAGGTAATTAGTACAACTCTTATAGACCACCATATGGACAAAGATCGCGGCCACCGACGGCAAAGCAGCAGCTAGATTCTCCGGGACGATGCTACGAGATAACATGTTCCGTACACTAGCTCAGAGTATGACTACCTTTTCAAACAGCTTTCAGCAGTATCAGCAGAGGACTGATGCTAGCATTAGTAATCTGGAGAGACAAATGGGCCAAATTGCAGAGGTAGTGGTAAGAATGGAAGCTAGAGAGGCGGCAAAATCACCACCTCAGACTGAGCAACTTCCGAAGCATAATGTTAGTGCTGTTTATGTGAGGAGGAAGAAGAGAGTTGATGGGCAAATGGTTCCTATAGAGCTTGAACAGAAGGTTGAAAAGAGTGTTGAGACGGAACTGGCGGTTGAGAAGACGAAACCGACAGAAAAATTTTTGGAAGAAAAGGGTACTACATCGGAGTCAGTGCCACCAGTAATTGAGCCGGAGGTGCCCTTCCCTCAAGCATTGAAGAGAGACGCCTCAAAGAAGCCTGGCAAGTCTATTTTTGATACTTTCAAGAGGCTAGAGGTGAACATCCCATTCTTGGACCTTCTTCAGACCGTTCCGAGATATGCTAAGTTTCTGAAGGAATTGTGTACCACCAAGAGAAATTAGAAGGCGAAAAGTCAGAAAAAGGTGAAGATGAAAGAGCATGTGTCTGCGATCTATCATAAGAAAATGCCCAAGAAGTGCAGTGATCCGGGTATGTTTGTTATTCCTGTGTCTTTGGGTGATGATTCTGAGCATATGGCCATGCTTGACTTGGGTGCTTCAATCAATGTCATGCCTTATGCATTGTTTGAAAATCATAAGTTGGGACCTCTACAGGATACGAGGGTAGTAATTAGTTTGGCGGATAGATCCAATGCCTACCCTAAGGGGAAGGTTGAGGATGTGCTTTTTCGGGTTGGTAAATTTATTTTTTCCGCAGATTTTTATGTATTAGATATGGATACCGATCCTAAGGCTCCCATTCTGTTGGGGAGGCCATTTATGTCTACGGCTCATACTAAGTTGGATGTTTCCAACGGATCTTTGACTATGGAGTTCGATGGGGATTTAATGGAGTTAAACATTTTTTACTCCAATAAAGACCCTAAGGATGTTCATGGTTTATGTTTCATGGGTGTAGTTGAGCCGAAGGTAGAGGGTGTGTCCAAGGTTTGTAGTGGGATTGATGATGTAAAAAATGGGTTGAAAATACCGGCGGTAAAACATGGACCAAGAAAGGTGAAGAATCTTCCTGAGCACCGAAAGCATGCATTTGGAGGTGAGGAAGAAGTGATGATGTTTAGTGGTCCGATGGAAACAGAGAAGCATGGAGGTTTGAGCACGATGAACAAAAAGACTAAGAGATTTATGCAGATAATTCGAGCTCAAACGGGATGGAGTGTGCACTAATGAGGTACCATTTATTCCCTTACGTTTAAACTGTCCTTATTTTTTTTAGTTTAAGCGTGAGGGAAGGATTTGTAGTTGTATAGTATGCAATTTTTTTTTTATTCTAGATAGTTAGTTTTTTTTTCAAAAAAAAAAAAAGGGCAACTCAGGCGTCCGCATCAATTGTAATGAAGTGCCCGCCTCAAAGACCGTAGAGTGGAGCCAAAGTTCATCAATTCCAAGCGGCGGCTCCATTATTCTCATGCGTACGCCTCATTTCAAAAATAAAAAAAAATAAAGGCCTTTAAAAAAATAGAGGCATGTAAAAAAAAAAAAATAGAGGCCTGAAAAAAAATAGAGGTTTGAAAAAAAAAAAAGTAATTTTGAGACGAACGAAAGTACCTAGGCCAATGTCCCAAATTTCTTGGCCAGCCAACCTTGCCTCGGCCGCTGCATTGCTATGGCCGGCCACTCCAATTTTTTTTCAGCTGCAGCCCTCTACTTCCAATCAACTACAGTTTAGCCCTCCAACTTCCATATCTTTCACCTTGATACCTCCTTTTTCCAAATTTTCATTTTAACCCATGAACTTTCTAAAACCAATTTGACCCCTTATTTTCCCATTTTTCCACTTTGTCCCCTAAACTTTCAATCAAATCTTATCTCCCCCATTTTCTACCTATTTTCATTTTATCCCATGTACTTTCAAACCCTTGAAACTTGGCCATATTTCACCCATAATCATCAACAATTTGAGAGTAGCTCTAGTCAAGGATCTTTTTGGGGGCCAAATTTGTTTCCACCACCGCAGCAGTTTCGGAAGGTATCCCTACCCCCTTTCTTGCTTATTTTGTATTTTTGTGATGCATATGGGACTATCATCATGTTGTTGTATATGGTTGTTTTCGTCTTTGAAAAAAAGTAAAAAAAATGAAAAAAAATAATAATAAAAAAATGAGAGGCTAAGTGAAAACCCGAAAGGGCGCTTAGGCAAAAGGTGAGGTTTTGAGATGTATTGTCATTTATTCACCGGTGTTGGCGTCATAAGGGGGTTTGGAGTTGCGGGTTAGAATTTTCATTCTTGGCGTAGGAGGCTCGGTTAGAGGCGTTAGGTTAGAAAATCCTCGTCTTTCCTTTTGGTGATATAAGGGGGGTCGGTGTAGGTATTTTGTTACGAGGTAAAGTTTTGTGCTTAATTATAAATCATACATAAAACTTTAGTTTATGAGGGGGATTGTAGTGTGAGATAAACGTGGAGAAAAATTAGGACAATTTTAGTTCCCCTTGGCTTTTGAGTGGGCATTTAGTTTGGATACCGTTTATTATGGTGTTGGTATCGACCTAATGTCATTTTTTTTATTTCTTTGAGGAGTTATAAGGAGCCGGAATTTCTACACTTCGATTTTATTGTTTGATTTTTGATTGGTGGTTTAGAGGAGACTAGAAATCATTTTCTTCCATGCTACGCTAGCTCAGAGTATGACTACCTTTTCAAATGGCTTTCAGCAGTATCAGCAGAGGACTGATGCTAGCATTAGTAATCTGGAGAGACAAATGGGCCAAATTGCAGAGGCAGTGGTAAGAATGGAAGCTAGAGAGGCGGCAAAATCACCACCTCAGACTGAGCAACTTCCGAAGCATAATGTTAGTGCTGTTTATGTGAGGAGGAAGAAGAGAGTTGATGGGCAAATGGTTCCTATAGAGCTTCGGGAATGTGAAGGTTGAAAAGAGTGTTGAGACGGAACTGGCGATTGAGAAGACGAAACCGACAGAAAAATTTTTGGAAGAAAAGGGTACTACATCGGAGTCAGTGCCACCAGTAATTGAGCCGGAGGTGCCCTTCCCTCAAGCATTGAAGAGAGACGCCTCAAAGAAGCCTGGCAAGGCTATTTTTGATACTTTCAAGAGGCTAGAGGTGAACATCCCATTCTTGGACCTTCTTCAGACCGTTCCGAGATATGCTAAGTTTATGAAGGAATTGTGTACCACCAAGAGAAATCAGAAGGCGAAAAGTCAGAAAAAGGTGAAGATGAAAGAGCATGTGTCTGCGATCTATCATAAGAAGATGCCCAAGAAGTGCAGTGATCCGGGTATGTTTGTTATTCCTGTGTCTTTGGGTGATGATTCTGAGCATATGGCCATGCTTGACTTGGGTGCTTCAATCAATGTCATTCCTTATGCATTGTTTGAAAATCTTAAGTTGGGACCTCTACAGGATACGAGGGTAGTAATTCAGTTGGCGGATAGATCCAATGCCTACCCTAAGGGGAAGGTTGAGGATGTGCTTGTTCGGGTTGGTAAATTTATTTTTTCCGCAGATTTTTATGTATTAGATATGGATACCGATCCTAAGGCTCCCATTCTGTTGGGGAGGTCATTTATGTCTACGGCTCATACTAAGTTGGATGTTTCCAACGGATCTTTGACTATGGAGTTCGATGGGGATTTAATGGAGTTAAACATTTTTTACTCCAATAAAGACCCTAAGGATGTTCATGGTTTATGTTTCATGGGTGTAGTTAAGCCGAAGGTAGAGGGTGTGTCCAAGGTTTGTAGTGGGATTGATGATGTAAAAAATGGGTTGAAAATACCGGCGGTAAAACATGGACCAAGAAAGGTGAAGAATCTTCCTGAGCACCGAAAGCATGCATTTGGAGGTGAGGAAGAAGTGATGATGTTTAGTGGTCCGATGGAAACAGAGAAGCATGGAGGTTTGAGCATGATGAACAAAAAGACTAAGAGATTTATGCAGATAATTCGAGCTCAAACGGGATGGAGTGTGCACTAATGAGGTACCATTTATTTCCTTACGTTTAAACTGTCCTTATTTTTTTTAGTTTAAGCGTGAGGGAAGGATTTGTAGTTGTATAGTATGCAATTTTTTTTTTATTCTAGATAGTTAGTTTTTTTTTCAAAAAAAAAAAAAGGGCAAGTCAGGCGTCCGCCTCAATTGTAATGAAGTGCCCGCCTCAAAGACCGTAGAATGGAGCCAAAGTTCATCAATTTTCCAGGCGGCCGCTCCATTATCCTCAGGCGTACGCCTCATTTTCAATGTAAAAAAAATAAAGGCCTTTAAAAAAAATAGAGGCATGTAAAAAAAAATAGAGGCCTGAAAAAAAAATAGAGGTTTGAAAAAAAAAAAAGTAATTTTGAGACGAACGAAAGTACCTAGGCCAATGTCCCAAATTTCTTGGCCAGCCAACCTTGCCTCGGCCGCTGCATTGCTATGGCCGGCCACTCCAATTTTTTTTTTATGACCCTCTACTTCCAATCAACTACAGTTTAGCCCTCCAACTTCCATATCTTTCACCTTGGTACCTCCTTTTCCCAAATTTTCATTTTAACCCATGAACTTTCTGAAACCAATTTGACCCCTTATTTTCCCATTTTTCCACTTTGTCCCTTAAACTTTCAATCCAATCTTATCTCCCCCATTTTATACCTATTTTCATTTTATCCCCTGTACTTTCAAACCCTTGAAACTTGGCCATATTTCACCCATAATCATCAACAATTTGAGAGTAGCTCTAGTCAAGGATCTTTTTGGGGGCCAGATTTGTTTCCACCACCGCAGCAGTTTCGGAAGGTATCCCTACCCCCTTTCTTGCTTATTTTGTATTTTTGTGATGCATATGGGACTATCATCATGTTGTTGTATATGGTTGTTTTCGTCTTTGAAAAAAAATAAAAAAAATGAAAGAAAAATAATAATAAAAAAAATGAGAGGCTAAGTGAAAACCCGAAAGGGCGCTTAGGCAAAAGGTGAGGTTTTGAGATATATTATCATTTATTCACCGGTGTTGGCGTCATAAGGGGGTTTGGAGTCGCGGGTTAGGATTTTCATTCTTGGCGTAGGAGGCTCGGTTAGAGGCGTTAGGTTAGAAAATCCTCGTCTTTCCTTTTGGTGATATAAGGGGGGTCGGTGTAGGTATTTTGTTACTAGGTAAAGTTTTGTGCTTAATTATAAATCATACATAAAACTTTAGTTTATGAGGGGGATTGTAGTGTGTGATAAGCGTGGAGAAAAATTAGGACAATTTTAGTTCCCCTTGGCTTTTGAGTGGGCATTTAGTTTGGATACCGTTTATTATGGTGTTGGTATCGACCTAATGTCATTTTTTTTATTTCTTTGAGGAGTTATAAGGAGCCGGAATTTCTACACTTCGATTTTATTGTTTGATTTTTGATTGGTGGTTTAGAGGAGACTAGAAATCATTTTCTTCCATGCTACGCTAATAGATCGGGGCTTAGAGTGGGGTTAGAATATTACTCAGGGACGAGTAATGGTCTAAGCGTGGGGGAATTTGATGGGACGAATTTTATACCATTATTTTCTAGGTTTCTATGAGCTTAAATTGTTATTTTCATGTATTTAGATTAGTTTTATGTAATTTTCGACTAAAATGTATTTTTGGGGCTTAATTGTAATTCGAGGGTATTTGAGTGTTTTATTTCATATTTGGATGTAATGCTCTCGAGGAGTCAAAGTCAAGATATTGAAGCGGAAGACTGTTTTGCAAATTGGTGAAGTTTCAGGGATCAAACTGCAAGAAGCTGAAATTTCAGGGGCTAAAGTAGAAATCAGGAAATTGAAATTCAAATTGCTGTGAAAAACCAAGTGCACTTACGCGTTGACCAAGGCAAGATTAGTTGACGGCTGGGAGTTTTAATGTGAATTTATTTCTTTTTCCTTTTTTCTTTTGAATTATGATTATTATTAGATTTAGGTTAGTATTATTTGAGGGAGTATATATACTCTTTTTAGTTTTATTTTTAGGGATCATCTAGTTTGGAATTTTTCTAGAGAGAGCTTGAGAATTTTCATGGAAGCTTAAACTCATTGCTTTGGGCTTGTAACTTTTGAACCATCTTGACTATCAATTGAAGTTTGATTTCTTTTTATTATTCTTCCCTAATTGCAATTTTGTTTGTGCTTAATTCAAATCAATTTCTAGGGTTTTGAGAAATTGATCAATCCCTTAATCCTTTTAATTGATTTTTCCTAGATCTCCCTTTTATCGTGTCGGACTAGGGTTGTCATTGTAGCATCTTTGCGATTCTTGAATGTGTCATCTTGGATTGTAATTAAAGTAAAATTGGCTTTAATTCTATTTGAAACAGTAATAGATTAAGTTCTTGATCTTAATCTCTTAAAACTTTCATCGATTAATACTTTGAATCTTGACCGTGTCGGCTAGGTTTTGGTATTGGTTAGGATTATTAGTTGAGCGTGTCGCCGCTAGTAATTATTAACAAAGAAGAGATAGGGATTTTATATCTCGTGATCAAGTAATTAGGGAAAAGAAAGAAAGAATCATTCCGGTGATATTGATTGATAGACGGGGATAATTTTGCATGTCCAAAGTGTTCTTTTACATTATTATTTATACCTTAGCTTTTAATTCCCGTCTTAGGATTTTAATTATTCAACAATCAAAAACCCCCCCATTTGTGTGTGTGACGAGTTCGTTTGCAATACCGTTCTTCAGTGGTTCGACCCTGGACTTACCTTTGCTACATTCTTGTGGCCGAGTCCCGATTTAATTTAGTAGGTGTGCGACTAAGCCTACCAAGCACGAAAGCGATAGATTCGTGATTAGCGCACTAATCATAAGAGTTCACAAGCGATGAACCCTAGAAACACAATAACTGGAATCCACCAAAAAAAGAGAGAAAACTCTTCAAATTAATTCATCAAAAAATAAGTTTAACAAAGCCCTAAAAGATGTTTAAATACTCTCTTCAAAACCCTAAAACGAAATTAAAACGACAAAAGACTAAAATGCCCAACTTAAGTTTCAATTATTCAGCAAAACGGAGAAATAAGGAGAACATGTCCGTCAATGAGGCGCCCGCTTGAGGGAAGTGATGCGGCCGCCTAAGCTTCAGAGCCTTGGCTGCTTGTTGAGTGCTGCGTTGGGCACTCGCCTGGTGGCTGCTTGGGCGCTCGCCTGGGCTACTGATTACTACATGAGTTCCTCCTACATCAGTCTCTTTCACTTCTAAAGAACTCGACCCCAAGTTCACATCATTCCCAACTGTTGGTCTTTGTTCCAGGATCCCCTCGGCCGAGATTAACATGCTAATCGGCTGCGCATAAGCCACTGCTGAAAGACCATGTATCTGTACCAATTCCTTTTCGTCGTTAATTCTTTCCTTCGCCATGTTGCCCTTTGTCTTCTGTCTCGTACTACACCCTTCACCCCCTCTTCAAAAGAACTCGACCCCGAGTTCTCGTCCGAGTTCTCGTCCGATATTTGGCAAGATCCGCCCCAGAAGAACAAATACTTTGAATAAATCAATGCCCTTCTCGTCCTCGAAAAAAAAAAAAGAATACTTTTCCGTCCCAATGAAATAAGTATTTGGAATAAATTTGTTCCCTAAGCCCAAACCAACGTAATTTGTGTTCTTCCAAAAATAAAATTATACTAGCAATGTCAGCACTCATCCGGCGTTCGTCCGTCCCATCTTTCCCAGGGTCAACAATAAATAAAAAATTAACGTCCTCCATGGATTCTTCCACAAACTCCCAATTAATTCTTTCTTTCTCCTTCCCATCAACAATTCCCAAATCTTCATCAAAGGTTGATGGTGTAGACCAAGTAATACCACTCACATCTTCATTCATGGGCTCAACTATGGCATGATCATGGACCATAATATTTGCAGGAATAATTTCACCATATACCTGAATGACTTCGTCTTTTGCACATAAATCTTCCTCCTTAATTCCCAAATTCTTTTCTTCAACATGTTCTTCCTTGACTGTACAAATAACCTCCCCTCCCTTAAAACCTTCGTTCAAAGTGTTTGGATCTAAAGTTGAGTTGGCTTCATCTATATGCCTAATTGCAGCGGATTTTTTTTCCTCTAATCTCAGAATAACTACTTCTATCAAGTAATCAAGTCTGTCAGCATTAATATCAATCTGCCTCCTATACTTTCGCTTAGCCATTTGTTCGACCTCTGCGTCTTCCAAATCAAGCAATTGATATGCCCTTAGAAGATGTTGATTTTTCTCTTGTCGAGCTTGATCAAGATTATAATTAATTTTAACAAGAAGAGCATAGGTGTCAGCAGTATTACCTCTATTAATGGCCTTCTTCTTCGTTAGATCAATCTGTGTAGTCAACGCTTCATCCCGATTTTCTGCCCTTCTAGGACGTCGGTTCAACCTCCCTGTTTCTTTTGCCAATCCGGTTTCGATTAGCACGAATGTTCTGATTCTATTAGCGGCCACAACAGCCTTGCAATGCAGCCTGTCGTCAGCCGCGGCAATAGCGGTGGTTATGCCATCGAAACCTGCTTTCGTTGCTTGATCCCCCATAATGAATCAGTGATGAAAAGACAGGGTAAGCCTGCTTTGATACCAACTGACGCAGCACGGAAGCGATAGATTCGTGATTAGCGCACTAATCACAAGAGTTCACAAGCGATGAACCCTAGAAACACAATAACTGGAATCCACAAGAAAAAGAGAGAAAACTCTTCAAATTAATTCATCAAAAACTAAGTTTAACAAAGCCCTAAAAGATATTTAAATACTCTCTTCAAAACCCTAAAACGAAATTAAAACGACAAAAGACTAAAATGCCCAACTTAAGTTTCAATTATTCAGCAAAACGGAGAAATAAGGAGAACAGGTCCGTCAATGAGGCGCCCGCCTGAGGGTTTTCAGAGCCTTGGCTGCTTGTTGAGTGATGCGTTGGGCACTCGCCTGGTGGCTGCTTGGGCACTCGCCTAGGCTGCTGATTACTACCTTAGTTCCTCCTACATCACGGTTGGTTAGGGTCATTCCTTATTACCACCACCTTGGTATCCTCTTTATAACTCACTGAAATGATGGGAAGCAGACTGACAAGGCTCAAAGCCTAAGCTGCGACAAAGTACTATAAAGTCGGTGAGGAACCTCACGGCATTGGCTCCTAACATGGCCGGGACAGCTTGCATGTCCTCTAGAAATTCATTTATGAAAGGGTCCAAGGGAAGACGAAGGCCAAGTTGAAACTGTTTATAGAAAAAATGTACATGATTCAAGGAGTACATGAAGTCCTTCATGGCTTCCTCGTCCTTGACATGCATACCGGGAAGGTAGCTTAGGCGGTACTCCTATCTCGACACACCAAACCTAGAGTGTACTTCCCCTATCATCGGGTCACCAGCCTTAACGGGTTTGGGCCTGGGGGTATACACTCTTCCCTGGCTAGACCTACCTCGTCCTCTCCCCAGGTTACCAGCTTGGGCTCCCTCGGTAAAGGCATCCACGATCCTGCCTGAGGTAGAAGGACCAGTTGAGGGCCGAGCAATGTTACTTCTTCCCGTCATAGCTGCACAAATAAAGGGCAGATATCAGAATCTGGCTAAGGCATGGGAAAGAACGAGGACGAGGAAGAGTATCCCTCCTCGTCCTATTAACTAAAATCGAGTAGGGATCCTTACCCAGCAAAGGACGCTCGAGATGGTCGGACTTCAGATAGTAGAGGTTGATGTGATCAAGGATCTCAGTCCAACCGTAGAACAACACAATATTTGGGGACTCAATGTCAAGTCGGTCTATCCTAAACCGACTAGGATAACCGACGTCTGTTATAGGGCTTTGATACCGTGTCAAGATTTCCCCTATCTCATTCAAGCTCAACATCATCCATGGCCCATCCACCCGTTGATAAATCCTAAGGTTTTTTGTATGATAGCAGTAGAGGGCATTCAGGTTACTCCTCCAAGTACGAGCCATTTCTAGATACGAGGAAGGCAGGAGATTTACTCAAGAAATTTTTTAACCAAGAGCAACAATGGCGGCTCAAGAACACGCCAAGAACAATACCCAAAAATCACCAAGAAAAATTGCAGAAATCAGTAAAAAGGAGAAGTTTTATACCTGAATCGAAGTTGGATGAAGAAAACACGGACAAAATCAAGCATAAAGGAGGAGATCTGACCAAGAAACCAAGAACAGAAATTGGCGATTTGAAACTTGCTATTTCTCTCTCAAGCTCGAAGGGTGATAAAATATTGAAATCGAAGAGGGTTTTGCCTTTTATGCCCAAATCTGAAATGGGTACGGGTCAAAACCGATAAAGACGCCGTCCTTTTCCTTGCAATTAATGCACTAGTGGGTTCCAAGGCGAATGTCAGACTTTGTTCAACGCGGCCATCATTGCACGAATTAGCTGGCGGAAAATGAAGCGCCTTATGACACGTAAGAGCCCGTTCATATTCGTTTAAGCCGAGGTTGAGCATCAGTTCCTCCTCGGCATAGCCGAGTGAGGAAGTCGGAGGCCACTGAACGGTATAAACCGAGGTACGAACGTGGATCCGTGGTCGGGCAAGGCCCAATGGATTGGGTCAAAAATATAAATACATACAAGTCTCAATAAAGACATAGGGAGTGAGTCTTCCCTACCTTTGCTCGTCATTTCCCACTATGTCGACCTGGGCATAGCAGAGCGAATAATGATCAAGGCCCAACAAGACTACATGCCGACGAGGCACAAATCTCATATGCCAAGCAAGGCATCCAACAAGGCTGAACAAGGCCTCCTTTGAATACGAGAGCCCCTCCCCAGTCTACATATAATACAAGGACATGGGCTTCCCTATCCTTACTATCCACTTCATCGGCATCAACTCAAGCCGACTTGGCTACTTATGACGAAGAGCTCACCTCGAAGGCGCACATGCAAATTGCTATTATCCAATCCTACTCAAATAAGGACTGTGAATAGTTATAATCCCCCTAAAATTATAACCTTATCTCACACGCATTCCTATTCAAAATGGATTCTACAATGATATACCTATAAATACAAACCATAATTCACATTATTTTGGTAATACATCTTTTGACTCTAAACTCTTGTCAATTAATTTATTTCTAAACACAAATACTTACTCTCACGCCGGAGGATATTCGCTAGTGATGCTCCGGCTTAGTTTACGTGTTTGTTCATCTTTTTCAGGCTATTCAATCATCCAGGATACAACCTGTCGCTGAATTTGGGCTGATCCGAACGTTTTTGGCTTCATCAATTTATTCTTTTGTCCAAGGCTCGGGATTGAGTTTCCAAACATACCCTTATGTATCTTATAACACGATGAAGATAAGAATGCTATTGTAAATTTATTGGTGATAGGGGAAGTTCTGACTAGGATTGGGGGTTCTGTGGTTTATCCTAATATCAGGTATTCCATAACAATAATTAATCTTAAATTTGTGGTTCTTTACTGCTGAATATCGCTGCTTTTTAAAATTGATATCCCATATAGTGCCTATTAATAGCTGTACTTGGGATATTATGTTTATTTACTGTTGTTGTTGTGACTGGATTAGTAAAGATTATGTTATTTACAGTTTAATGGTTTGATTACTATAGATCACTGGGGTTCACAGAGTTTTTTGTATATTATTACCATTATCATCACTTGTGTGAACCTAATTTTCAGCTATAATGTATCCACAATATGGATAAAAGAATGTTATCAATAATAAAGGTTGGTTGGTCATGGAGTGCTATCAAACCCAAAAAAGTATAACCCATATTCTTCTCTATTTCCTGCCTCTTGTTTTTCTTTTCTTGTTCTTTTCCTAATTTGAATGCGACAATCCATTTCCAATTTCTTTCTTTGTCTTCTTATTATTATTTCCAAATAAATTGATATTTACTTATGTAAAGCATGAAAAGGAAAGGAAATATGAACACTATATATATAAGAGTAACAATTGGATCTTTTCTTTTGGAGTACATTTTGTTTAAACTAAAATTAAAATCAATGTTGCGGCAGAAAATGCTTCAAAGTTTTGCAAACATTAATTTTAATAACATCACTTAACTAGGATTCTAGTACCAGAGCACTATCTTTTTGCAATCATGTTTTTTTGCAATCATGTTAAAGGAAAAGTGAGGACTAAGGAAATGTGTGTTTCACGTGTTTATCTTTCAAACTCTCTCTCTCTCTCTCTCTCTCTCTCTCTCTCTCTCTCTCTCTCTCTCTCTCTCTCTCTCTCTCTCTCTCTCTCTCTCTCTCTCTTTGATTTGGGCTTATCTATACTATATTAAAAGTAAGAAAATGGCAAAATTGAAAAGTTGACGCTCAAAAACGTCAACATCAATGAAATAAATCTGAAAATTCAAAACGGCATCGTTTAGTGGCCAAAACCACCTCTGTCAAAGACATTTTTGTCATTTAGACCAATGGCAAAATTGAAAATATGAGACATGGACAGAAGACGGGGCAGACGAGGATCGGGCGAAAATGGCGCGTGTAGTTAAGACACGTATAGTCAGGCCACTTTTTCCGTTTTTTTTTTTAGGTGACACTTGGCATCCTACGATTGGTGGTTGAATTTCCGAAAAAAAAATTCACCCGAATTCTTTGACCTCAAATATTTTATAATAAATTAATTTTTTTTTAATTTTTTTTCAACAGAATTCTTAATGTTTTTTCCTCTACAAATAGAGAGTAATTTCATTTTATTCGTACACAAAAAAAATTCTCTTTTTTGAATATAAATCAAATATTTAATAGCAAATTAATTTTTTTTCCACCAAAATTAATAAAAAAAATTCCTCCACAAATAGAGATTACTTTCATTTGATTCGGACACAAAAAAAAAATTCTCTTTTTTTGAAGTGCATGTCAATATTCTAAAAATTAAATATAATATAGAGTTGAAATTAAATATCTCTACATATAGAGTTTCAATCATTTAAAAAAAATTATTTATTTATTTATTTATTTAAGTCGCTATTAGATTTATACGTAATATATTTCTCTTTTCAAATGATTAAGATAATTATGTATGTATAATTGATGAAGTGGGGATTAGATATTGTAGAAATTTAATTTGGGGTTGAATTTCTTGATTTTATTCTACTCTCAAGGAGGAAATATATAGTAACATAGTTTTAGGAATAGGAAAAATAAAAGGAAAAACAATCCTATTCCAAATTAACCACACTATGCTAAAACAGACGGAAGAGAAAGAGGAAACTAAATATGTTCCGATACTGGGAGCGGACACTCCCCCTCCCTGGGAGCGAACGCTCCCCAATTCCCGAAACTTTGAACGCCAATTGGCACATTGGGAACGGATGCTCCCCCTCCATGGGAGCGGACGCTCCCAAAAGGCAGTAACTGGCGTCACACCCTCCCTTAAGTTGGAGCGTGAGGATTAAGAAGCCCCAACTTGCTAAGTAAAAGATCAAACGGCTGTTTTCCGAGAGCTTTAGTAAAGATATCGGCCAACTGTGTCTTGGTAGGAATATAAGAAGGAGAGATAAGGTCATCGGAGATGGCATCACGAACGAAATGACAATCAACCTCAATGTGCTTCGTCCGTTCATGATAAACAGGGTTCTTGGCAATGTGGAGAGCAGATTGACTATCACAGAAGATAGGAATAGCTTTGGGATGATGAACCCCCAAGCTCAACAACAAACCCTTTAACCACTTCAATTCACAAGTAAGAGCGGCCATGGCGCAGTATTCAGCTTCAGCGGAAGATCGAGACACAGTAGGTTGTTTCTTTGTCTTCCAAGAGATAGGGGAATGGCCGAGAAAGACAAGCCATCCAGTTAGGGAACGACGGGTGACCGGACAAGCAGCCCAGTCCGAATCATACCATCCTTGAAGTGTAAGGTCGTTGTCAGCGCGAAGAAGAATGCCTTGACCGGGAGTGCCTTTGAGATATCGAACAACCCGTAGAGCAGCCTCCCAATGTTCGGAACGGGGTTCTTTCAAGAACTGAGACAGAATGTGAACGGAATAAGCTAGGTCCGGCCGAGTGACAGCCAAGTAGATGAGGCGGCCCACTAGGCGTCGATAACGTTCTGGATCATCCAAAAGGGCACCAGTAGCTACACCAAGCTTATGATTTGGCTCAATGGGAAAGCCAAAGGGCTTTGCACCTAGCAAGCCTGCCTTAGAAATAATATCCAATGTGTACTTTCGTTGGCACAGGAACAGACCAGAAGGATTACGGGCAACTTCAATGCCAAGAAAGTATTTCAGAGATTAGAGATCTTTCATCTTGAAGCACTCACACAAGTACTTCTTGAAGGTCTGTAATGCAGCGAAATCATTCCCGGCAATAATGAGATCGTCAACATACACAAGCACGTTCATCTGGATTGTTCCTTTTGTGAAGGTAAATAGAGAATAGTCGAAGTAGGATTGGAGGAAGCCATAAAGAGACTTATGAAGACGACACACTGTGTTAGGATTCGGTGCTTCAAAGCCCGAAGGGAGCTTCATATAAACTTCCTCTGCCAGATCTCCATGCAGGAAGGCATTGTGAACATCCATCTGATGTAATTCCCAATTCTTGGAAGAGCAATAGCAAGAAAAGCCCGAACAATGACCATTTTAGCCACGGGAGCAAAGGTTTATGTATAATCAACGCCTTCTTTCTGATGATTGCCACGGACGACTAACCGAGACTTGAGCCGGTCAACAACTCCATCAGAACTATATTTGATCTTATAGACCCATTGACACCTCAGGGCACGTTTGCTAAGAGGTAGGGAAACCATAGACCATGTGCCATTATCTTCCAAGGCTCGATTTTCCTCTTGCATAGACTGTTTCCAGCCATTATGAGCCATGGCCTCGCGAAAGGATGATGGCTCTTTAGCCACCGTAACAGCTGCAAGAAAGGTACGATATTTCGCATAAAAATGATCACATTTTATATAGTGAGCTATAGGATAAGGAGTACCTGAGGAACCGATTGGAAGCGGAGAGGCGGGGGATGGACTCGAAGAAGAAGCAGTGAGAGCAACATAATCTTGTAGACGAACTGAGGGAGTTTTCTGTCTCATACCCCTCCCTAGAGTGTTGGGTCCAGATTCATCAGAAGGGACCGAAGTTGATGCAGAAGGAGCAGTAGCCTCAGTAGATGCCGAAGGAATAATAGGGGCAACCTCTTCCTGTTCATCGGGTAAAGTAACAGGCTCGACTGCAGTAGATTCAACAGTAGGTGCAACGAAGTCTTCTTCAATAGGAAAATCTATGCTGCCAAACGCAGCTTCCTCAGCCAGAATATTATCAGAATCTGGGACGTGAGGAACTGTGGTAGGGTCGCTGTATGGAAACACAGTCTCAAAGAATTTCACATCACGAGAGACGAAGAATTTCTTGGTCTCAAGATCAAACAACTTCCAACCCTTTTTACCAAGAGGAATGCATTTACGACTTCTACTAGCAAATTTATCACCCTTAGCATGCTGATTATGAGCATAACACAACGAACCAAAAACTCGAAGCGAATCATAGAAGGGCGCTTTGCCAAACAAGATATCGTAGGGAGTTTTATTATCTAACAAGGGGGAAAGGGTTCGATTGATCAAGTGAGCAGCGGTAAGGACCGCTTCGCCCAAAAAATAAATAGGAAGATGGGCTTGAAACCGCAAGGCTCTAGCTATATTTAAAATGTGACGGTGTTTACGTTCGACATGCCCGTTTTGTTGAGGAGTGCCGACACATGAGGTTTGAAATAGAATGCCAGAGGAAAGAAAGTAATCAAACAAGCAAGTAAACTCGGTGCCATTGTCAGACTGAACAATTTTGATTTGTTTAGAAAACTGTCATTCCACCATTGCAACAAAGGCCATAAACATACGAAAAACTTCCATTTTATAAACTAACAAATAAATCCAAACAGCACGCGAGTAATCATCTACCAAAGTCAAAAAATAATGAGCACCACAAGAGGAAACATGAGTGTAAGGACCCCACAAGTCGCAGTGAACTTTTTCAAAAATTCTAGTAGACCTATACTCACTAATAGGAAAGCTATCTCTAGAATGTTTTGCACGAAAACAAACATCACAAGGTTGATGAAGACTACCGGACAGATGACAGACCGGAGGAAGAAGTTTCACTACTTTTTCAGATGGATGCCCCATACGGTTATGCCACAACTCGAGCAAAGCAGATGCATTATTGACAGAGACGTGACAAGCAGAAGGTGCGCCCCCGAAGTAGTAGAGTCCATCCCGCCTAACACCCGTTCCAATCAGGTTCCTCGACTGGTCCTGTATACCACACAGAGAAGCATTAAAATGGACAGTGCAATGAATATCATCAGACAATTGAGAAACAGAAAGAAGACTGCAGTTTAAATTTGGTATGTAAAGAACGTGATGAAGAACATGGGTGTCTGTTAGGCGAACAAATCCCTCTATATGAGCAAAAACTGAAGCGTCGTTAGGAAGCTTGACAGGGCAAGCTTTTATAGAGTAAGAATCAAAGAGACAAGCAGCGTTCCCGGTTACATGATTGGAAGCCCCCGTATCTATGATCCAAGAAGATGTATCAAACGTACCGTGAAGACGATTATCTGGAATACGAGTGTTACCAACAAGTCCGGCTAAAGCATTCCACTGTTCTGCAGTAAATAGAGATGAAGAGGCAGAGGGGAGTGCACCAGTAGCAGCAGCACCGACTTAGGCAGCCAAATTGGTGCGAGTGGTTCCTCTGCCTCGGCCTTGCTGGGGACGACTGCCGCCACGAGAACCCGTTTTGCTACTATCTCCCCACCATTCTGGATAGCCGACAAGTTCAAAGCGAGAAGAAACATCATGACCCTTTTTCTGACAATGAGTACATGTAAGATGAGATTTGTCGAGTTTGTCACGACTGCGAGAACTGCCAGTTTTGAGGGAGAAGCCGACAACATCCGGAGGGTCATCAAGAACCGGTTTAGCCAGACGCACTCGTTCAGCCTGGGCTACCAATTGATAAGCTCGATCTAGAGTGGGTAAGGGATCCTGAGACAAGAGGTTAGTACGAAGAAAGGAATAGTACTCAGAATTTAAACCCATGAGAAATTCATGAAGTTTGCTAGTCGCCCTCCGTGCCGCGTGTTTTTGTCCGGCTGTGCAATCGTCGCAGCAAGAACAATCTATAAGCGGCTCATAATTATGCAGTGATTCCCACAATCCAGTCAACTTACCGAAATATACAGCCACAGGCATGGTCTTGGTCTGCTCACATCGTGCGATTGACATCTTCAGTTGTTGAATGCGAGGTCCGTCCACCAACGCATATCGAAATTTAAGGGACTCCCACAAACGTCTAGCATCTCTATATTTGGAGAGAGTGCTTTTAACCTCGGGATCAATAGTATTCATGAGCCATGAAACCAACATAGCATGGATGGTATTCCAATCTGACTCGGTACAAGGAGGAACGGCGGAAGGAATAGATCAATTCAAGAAACCAAATTTGCGTCTAGCCTCGAGAGCGGTCTGTATATCACCAGCCCAATCATCATAGTTATCACCACGGAAGCGAGTAGGAGTTATGAAATCACCAGGTCGATCTTGGGGACTAAGGTAGAAAGGAAAGTTATATTCAATTTTCAAAACTGGAGGCGGCAACCCATGTCTCCACTGCCGGCAACACTATGGCCAGCCATGAATCTAGAGCTTGTGTATGGTAGGATCTGATACCATGTAGAAATTTAATTTGGGGTAGAATTTCTTGTTTTTATTCTTCTCTCAAGGAGGAAATATATAGTAACATAGTTTTAGGAATAGGAAAAATAAAAGGAAAAACAATCCTATTCCAAATCAACCACACTAGGCTAAAATAGACGGAAGAGAAATAGGAAACTAAATCTGTTCAACACTGGGAGCGGACGCTCCTTCTCCCTGGGAGCGGACGCTCCCCAATTTCAGAAACTCTGAACGCCAATTGACACATTGGGAGCGGATGCTCCCCCTCCATGGGAGCGGACGCTCCCAAAAGGCAGTAACTGGCGTCACAGATATGAAATAATATAAAAGAGAAAAAATATCAAGTGGGTTAAAGGCATACCAAAAAGTAAAATAGAATTTTTACTCTTGGACGGAGGGAATAGGTGATAGCCAAATTCTTTAAAATTTGTTGGTTTTATTAGAAAAAAATAATTTGTATCCTTTTTTTTTTTAAAAAAAGTATTAGAATCTCATTTTACACTTGCTTGCATTTATTTCTCCTTTCATTCATTATTATCTCATGTTCCCGTTTAGTTTGTAATAATTATTTTTTCCCGTTTATTTTCTCGGCCAATTCATGTATTATTAAAACATACTCCCTCCGTCCCGCCCGACTTAGGACGTTTAGGTTGGGCACGGGGATTAAGGAAAAAGTGTAAGTGGGTGGATGTTGTGAGTATGAAAAGTGATGTAGGTGAGAGAAAGTGGGGTAGGGAGTAATGAGTGAAAATTTGTTGTGAGTGTAAATGTGGATCCCATTAATAAAGTACTTTCCATTTTGGGGTTGTCCTAAGTCGGATGGGACGCCCAAAATGGAAAAAAGTCCTAAGTCGGACGGGACGGAGGGAGTATAGTTTAAGAACATCAACAAATTAATTGCGAGGGTTATTTCGAGATGAAGAAGTATAATTTTTATATGTATCCTTAGACTAGAAAATCATGTTGATACAATATTATTCATGAGCAATCTTCATTTACCAAGGACTACAATTTTTTGATTCATAATTTCGCTAATTAAACATGTAAGAGACAATGGTATACAAACAAATAAATATAAAAAAACTGAATATTAAAATCTTACTTATCATTAATATTAAAGTAATTAGTTGTGTAGTATGTGTGTGTGGAAGAAAGTGAAAAAATTACTTATCATTAATTTTTTATTTAAAAATAATATATAATAATTTTCATGTGATAATGAATATTTTTAAATCATTTGTTAGCCAAAAATTTATAAATAGATTACTTTCGAGTTGATATGAACCATTTTATAGGAGGGTGGAGGGGAGGGGAGGGGAGGGGAAGTGAATTTAATGAAGGTTGTTTTTCTTTTTTGTTAATTTATTATTTCTTTATATTTTATCTTTATAAATTTAAAATTAAAAAGAAATCATCTTATATTATTGTGAATGGAAATGATTTATCGTTTGATAAAAAAATATTGTTAACAAAATGTAAATATAATTTTTCAGTAATAAATATGTGAGAGAAGTGAGACATTTGCAAAATTTAGGGAGATATATGAATTTATGATAGGTGGATGGGGGTGGGGGTATGGGAGGGGGAGAGATGTGAAGTTTACAATTTATTACTTTCACCTTTTTTTTTTATTAACATCTCTCCATATATATGGTTGCAATCATTTTAAAAAAAATTATTTATTTAATTATTTAAGTCATTATTAGATTTATCCATAATTTATTTTTCAACGTGGGGATAAAGTTGTAATATTTTGAATATGTTACAAAGAAATTAAAAGTTTTAATTTATGAATTAAAAATTGGTCTTTGCTAGGGATGGAAAAATTGGGGGTTTGGGTTGTATAAAAAAATGGGTTCCCTTTTCCGTTTATTATTTATAAACTAATGCACATTGGTTTAATATATATGTCTTCAATGTTTTTAAGTATTTTCGATTCAATTCTAGCCAGCAGCAGGAGGGATTGAACTCAAGACCTCTAAGACGAAAAGACTTAAACCACCTACTCAAGATATTGTTTGGACACAAGTCCTTTAGCAAATAAGAAATACTTTAGTGTATTGATACGGATGGATTAAATATTTTTAGGGGCAATTACCAAATCATCCCTCACCCTAACCAACAATATCAGATAAATTGTTATATAGAAATGATTCTTAAATTTTTAAAATGGAGTTAGCTATAGGAAGTATGTATGTTATATAGTACGTTAGTGACATTCAGGTATGTAATCTCATCTTTCAGTGGTGAAGATGATATTTGGTTAGGAGAAATTGTTTATATAATCATATTTGCTGTTATTTTCTTTGTTATTTATTTTCTATATTTACGTTACATATCACTATTTCATATAATATTTTTTAATTTTAAATGGTATTTGATTATATATATATTATTATACTAATTTTGGTTTAAGGTAAATTATGCTATTTTCGTGCATCGCACGGGTGTACTGCTAGTTTATTAAAGGGCAAATTGCAATTTGGTTAACTATATGTTTGTGTCACTGTTAAAATTTAATTTTCAACAATGAAAAAGTTGCAATCTAATTTCTAACATTGATATTTTGTTGATAATGTGTAAAAATTAATGAAATGTTAGTTTTTTTTTTTTTTTTGACAAAATTCAAATCATTCGCCATACAATTGAATTTTTAAGAGTTATAATGGTCATTTCATATTCATTTCAACCTCAACACTATCGACCACTATCACTATTAGCACCACAGTTACTATCACTCACTACTTTACGTGTTTTTTTCATTGAGTTATATTTTTGGATCGTTTTTTTTTTCATTAACTAAGTGTTATAAAGCTAAATCATTTTGATTTTAAAAAATAATTTATTCTTTTCCCTTCGAAATGATTAGCATGCCCATTAAAAAGTTATTTGCATGACAAATGACTTTAATTCTCTCATAAAATAACAATATGTTAGTTTGTATACCAATTTGCAATAAAATGTCAATGTTAAAAATCGACTTGCAACATTTTCAATATTGCGAACCAAATTGCAAAATTAATACAAACATAGGTAACCGAATTGCAATTTGCCCTTGTTAAATGTAAGTGGGATCAATGAAATGTGTAATTCATTTTGAGGAGTAATTTTTTATGCCAAAATTTTATAAACAATCAATCAATTAAACTCTATTAGAAAATGACTTCTTACTTTATCACACTTGACTTAATTATTAAAATGAGTTTTGAGCAAGCTGAGTTAAATGTAAATATTAAATTAGAAATATCTGTAAAACCCCACCTTTATTCACTTTAGTAAAGTTAAATTTGAGACAAAGTGAATATAAAAAGACCATTTTCTCTTTCACACATAATGCACCATTTTTCTAATATCCATCTCTTTGAAATATCAAAATACTTCATTCGATTAATAATAAATGACATGATTGACTTACATTTAAAAAACAAAAATAAAAAATTTACTACTCCCTCCGTTCCTGAAAGATTGTTCCATTTGCCATTTTGACTTGTCCCAAAAGGTATGTCCCATTTCTAAACTTAGGCATGAATATTAGTGCAAATCTACTAAGGTACAAGAAGCTGAAGCTCTTTCTTAATAATTGCAAAATGTACAACAGGATAATCTTTTAGGGACGGAGGAAGTATTTTATATAATAATGTTTGTATCATACTAAAAAACTAAAATATTATTCTAATTTTAAAATGCAATACATTTATTTTGAAGAAAAAATAAATGAAAGTTTGATATTTTTATGAGTCAGATTGACTACTACTACCATGTTAATTGGTCAATGGTCAATTTTTTACTACCAGCTGGTGTTTCAATTTCATATTTATAGGGGACCATCGCTACTTTGGAAAAATAATTTGATAGCTTTATTTGTTCACATGTCACATATTAATTCTTTATCACCTCTTACCCATTTCCATGCTTTTTTTAGTCTTTGTTATTATTATTAGACCTAAATTTATTTTATTTTTATCATCGTACTATAAATGATATTGTCATTTTTAACCCAAATTTGTTATAATATAATACTATTATTTGAAGTACGATGATAAAAATAAAAATAAAAATAATAAAGATCGATAGTAAAAATGAAATACATCTCAAAATATGATGGATAAAAATGAAGTTTTTTCAATAAAATACTATAAATGATATTGTCATTTTTAACCCAAAATTGTTATAATATAATACTATTATTTGAAGTACGATGATAAAAATAAAAATAAAAATAATAAAGATCGATAGTAAAAATGAAATACATCTCAAAATATGATGGATAAAAATGAAGTTTTTCCAATAAAAAAAACATTTATCACTCTTATTCTAGCAGAATTTGAGTTAAGTAGAAGTTAACATGTATTCAGATTTTGCAAAGGGCTTGTTAGTTATTTTACTGCCTCATCCTCTGATTTGATTTATGAGTCATCCAGTCCATCCCAATTAATTCATCCAAATATATGTGAGAATATTTTTATTTAGAGTTATGGGGCATAATGAAACCAATAAACACAACATATATCTAAAATGCGCAAGTGTTAGTATCAAATTGTGTCGGTATTAGTGTACAATAATACTGACACTCAAACACATTTTTATATCAGTATCGACACTCTTAAATACTAACACTGACACTTTTTTACAATAACACTGACATTCATTTACATGTTCACTGACACTTAAACACACATGCACCGACATTTTTTTACACTAATACCGACACTTTCTAACATTAACACTGACACTCTTTTACACTTGAACTGATACTCAATAACACATGCACTCACCCCCGTTAACGATATTGTTGACACTATTTAACACAATCGCTGACACTTTTTAATAATAACTGATATTAAATAACATATGCACTGACATTCGATTACACATATACTAGCACTCATCAAAAAGAGTGCACTGACACTAAATTATATGATGATACTTTATTGGTTGCATCAATTCTAAGGTCACAAAAAATGTTTACAAGAAGATAAAACAAAATAATGTGACGATATTTTATTGGTTGCATCTATTATAAATCTGTCACTAACATTCATTCGATTACACATACACTACCACTCATCAAATGCATTGACACTAAATTAAATGATGATACTTTATTGGTTGCATCAATTCTAGGGTCACAAAAAACGTTTACAAGAAGATAAATACACATAAGGTGACAATATATTATTGTTTGCATCTACTATGAATCTGTTACTGAGATTCGATTACACATTTTTAAACTAGCATCGACAGTCTTACATACTAACACTAACACTATTTTACACTAACACTGATATTCTTTTACATGTGCACTGACACTCAAACACACATGCACCGATATTTTTTTACACTAATATCGATACTTTCTAACATTAACGCTGACACTCTTTTATACTTGAACTGATATTTAATAACACATGCACTAACACCCGTAACGCTATTGTTGACACTATTTAACACAACCACTGACAAATTTTAACAATGACTAATATTCAAAAACACATGCACTGACATTCGATTACATATACACCAGCATTTATCCAAAAGTGAACTGACACTAAATTAAATGATGATATTTTATTTGTTTTATAAATTCTATGGTAACAAAAAACGTTTACAAGAAAATAAATATAAATAAGGTGACAATATTTTATTAATTGAATTTATTAAAAATCTGTCATATTCTAATTAAAAGCAATAATAAAATCATTACACACCATTTTGCAAAACTTTGTAACATTTTTTTAAAACTCTCTTATTACCCAAAATGATTAAGTTATGATCCTAGGAAAATCCTAGAACCCGTCTGAAAGCATTTTACTATAAATGGCGGCCCAAGTTGATAGCTTGAGCATCCATTGAAGTCCCCAAACATGGAAGCTCTCTACTTGTACCTTCCACTAGTACTACTAGCCTTACCCGTCTTCACCCAATACTACCTCAACAAAATCCAAAACCTCCCACCATCTCCATTCCCAACCATACCCATCCTCGGCCACCTCCACCTAATCAAAAACCCTATTCACTTAACCCTCTCTACCATCTCCGCCCGTTACGGCCCCGTTCTCCTCCTCAAATTCGGCCACCGCCGTCTCGTCCTTGTCTCCTCCCCTGAAGCTACTCAGGAATGCTTCACTACAAACGATGCCGTTCTCGCCAACCGCCCTCACCTGATGGCCGGGAAACACTTTGGTTACAATTACTCCAACCTCGCCTGGGCGCCGCGCAGTAAGCGGTGGAGTGATCTCCGGAGTGTTGCTTGCCTTGATATCTTCAGTCTGTTGCATCATGACCCCGGTTTTAAGGACGTACGCGCCGGCGAGGTTCGCCTTTCTATCCGGCAAATCTGTAACTCGGTTAATAATTATGCCGGTGAGATGAAGGAGGTGAAGATGAAGAAGGTTCTGGAGGAGCTGGTTTTGAACATGATGATGAGGATGTTCGCCGGGAAACGGTATTTCGGCGACGGTATAGGAGAAACGAAGGAATCGAAATTGTTTACGAAGATTGTGACGGAGACGTTCAAGGAGACCGGGAAGACTTGTTTGGGAGATTATTTTCCGGTGTTGGATTGGTTGGGAATGAGTGGGATGGAGGAGAGAATGAAAGCGTTGCAGGTGGAGAGAGATTCGTTCGTCCAGGATTTGATCGACGAGATAAGAGGCAACATGGACAATAGTGGCTCGAAATTGGAGTCGCCGGAAGAGCAAAAGAAAACGGTGATTGAGGAGCTGCTCGAGAAGCAAGAAGATGATCCTGAAAAGTATGGAGACGATGTTATCAAGAGTTCTATCCTGGTAATTTTTCTTACTACATAGTGAGTATATGCTAAAATATTGTTGACATGCATATGATTATCAGAATATTTATCACTAAATTTTCCAATTAATTCGTTTGTTTGTGACCAAGATTTTGTGCCCGTTATTAGTAAATGATCTGTTAAATAAATGCCTCTCTCATCTATGGTGCACTGGAATTGATCTCATAAAGTAAAAGTTGAAAAGCTCTGGGACCAGAATAGCATAAACACGATTTTTTCTTTTACAATATTCCTTATGCCAATTAGATATAATCAATAAAGAAATAAGACTAAATTATAATGCTTTATGTTATGATTAGGTTATGCTAGCGGCAGGCACAGATACTTCTGCGGGGACTTTGGAGTGGGCATTATCTCTTTTACTAAACAACCCTCACGTTCTAAACAAGGCACAGAAGGAAATTGACACAGAGGTGGGGGAAAAACGTCTATTGGTGGAATCGGACTTGGAAAACCTAAATTATCTCGATTGTATAATAAAGGAGACGTTGCGAATGTACCCTGCAGGACCCATGCTTGTGCCTCATGAGTCTTCTAAGGATTGCACCATTGGTGGTTATCACATCCCAGGTGGTACCATGCTGATGGTTAATATGTGGGCTATACAAAATGACCCAAACATTTGGGAAGAACCGACAAAGTTCATGCCTGAGAGGTTTGAACATAAGGATAGAGATGGGTTCAAGTGGTTGCCGTTTGGGTATGGAAGGAGGAGTTGTCCCGGGGAAGGGTTGGCTAGGCGTATGGTTGGGTTGGCATTGGGCTCTCTCATTCAGTGCTTTGAGTGGGAAAGAGTTGGTGAGGAGATGGTTGACTTGACTGAAGGGGCCGGGATAACTTTGCTCAAGGCTCAACCGTTGGTCGCTAAGTGCAGGCCACGCCAATCAATGGTGAACCTCATTTCTTAAATTTGAGTTCGTTTGGAATTTGTGAAATATTTCTATATGGGAGGTGTATAATTTTGAAATAAGTTTGTGAATTAAGAATGAAGTGTTTGGCCACGCCCAGTAGAGGTGAACCTAGCTAGTTAAGCTTGTGTATGGGGGCGAAGAAAGTGTTTAGACTTTAGCCACGTCCAGTAGTGGTTAACCTAGTTAAGTTTGTATGGTCTTGTAATATATCGTTCGAAGTGTATAAAATTATAGAATTATGTTTAGCCACGCTCAGTAGTGGTTGACCTAGCTAGTTAAGTTTGGCATGGAAATAATGCAGTGGTATACAAGCTAAATGGTCTTGTAAGTAGCACTTTTCTCTTTGCATCCTAACCTAAATGTTGCAGACACAGGTCACAGGCATTAGCACCCAATTTTAATACATTCTAGTCATTAGAAGCTTGCATTTTATGAGGTTTCAGATTCCATATTTAACCATGCTTCATGTTGACTAGTACACAAAATGGTCAGGAGTCCAAGTGAAGATTAACCTTTGAGCATAAAGCTCTCTGCCACTGCTGGATGACATTATGATACTGCTAGAACACTTGGTTTAATTATAGCAACTAGTATGCCCAAAGACGACAAGAAAAGGAATAATCCATGTTGCAAGCTTTATTGACATAGACAGCACTAATCAAGAATCAGTCTCAGTTTATCTTGAGTTGGGTAGTGAACACAAAGATTAAAGCTAGCTAATGCTTGATGGATGCTGGTTATGAGTCTCATATGTGCACGCTTACTGCATTTATTATCTTTTTTATTCTTGGGAAAAAGAAGGGATAGTGTTTGCCTTTTGAAGAAGATGCTCCCACAGAATATGCCAATTGATGCTGTGTTAATTGGGTGACAAATTTTGATCGCTCATTGCCAACTGGCTTCTGCTATGGTAGTCCATTAACTCAGAAAGTTTTCTGACTGTCCCGTGTTGTTCTTTCAAGTGTCACGTGGGTCAAAGAAACAACAAAAATAGTCAGGAACTATTGATCTGGTTAAAAACGCAGTTGGTTTTCTTGCTGTGGTAGCCTAATATCATATCAGTGCTTGTAAATGAATGCAATAATTATAATCGCCTGTCTTTCCATATCTCTATCCTTTTGGAGTTGTAGTTGCAAACTTATATAGATGTCCAGCCTTGTGACTATGTTCTATTATCAGGAGGCACTGATGAGATACTAAGGCCAGAAAAGTGGAATGGTTCTGTCTCTTTTGCTTAAACATTCAGAAGTTCAAGTTAACGAAGACATGGACTGAGATTCATGGTCATGCGGGGACAACAGCGTCTCTTTGTTCTATTATGTACGAGACACTCTGAGTCATGGTCAGCATGCTGTAGAAGTTCATAAGGTCAGTTGTGCTTGTGGTTCACAGTGATATCATATAATAACCAGTCATTAATTTAATTATAAAAGATTTATTTATCTTTGCTTCTTATCTCCTTTTGTCCTTCATTGTCCAATCACATTGCATGCGTACTAGATAGGGCCGCATATTTGGACCATGTAATTTATTATCAGGAATGTCACATTGGCTAATTGTGTACCGTTTTGTTTATGATTCGTTGGGGGAGATAGAGATACTATGAATTTTTGAAACAAAAGTAACAAAACTCTCTTGGTGGATGAAGTTGACAGTCAAAAGAACGATTCTCCATAGATTTAAAAAAATCAAGAGGTTCCTTTCATTTATTATCCAAACGATCAAATTTCCTTTCCACCAATTGTTTGATGCTGTTAGAAACTAAGAAAATGGATTTGATAGATAAAATCCCTCACTTTTTATGGTTTGCCAATCTTACCCCTCAAGCGATCAGAACCCTTAACCTTAGTGTGTGTGTGTCCTGTGTTGGGTATGCATGTTTTAACCCTCCTATTTTGTATTAGATTTGATTGATACCATAACCTCCTGTCTATTTTAAGGACTTTAGGACCCTATGTAATGAAGCTTAGACTTCAATTTTTTAGATAAGTCCATTTTATAGAATAGGTTAAATTTAGACTTGAAGACTGGCACAAGACTCATTGGATATGAGGTTGCAGTTCCAGCAGTATTCAAAACCGCCCCTATGAACCGCACATGTAACCGCATGTGTATTTCTCCTTTGAATCTGCCTCTTGAACCAACTGCAGTATAACCGCTCTTGAACCGCACCTGTGCAGTTCATGTGCAACCGCATCTGTGCAACCTCCTGGTGAAGTAAACCGCATGTTCCTAACCGCTCCTCACCAACCGCATCCAATGATTGGCTACTTGAAGTGAACCATTTTTTTATCCGTTGGAATCCACGTCAGCAATATCAAAAGTCAACCACCAAATCTTGTCACGTGATTCAATGTCAGAGAAGATCTGCAAGGATCTTGAAAAGGTGACAGGTGTCCTAACCTCATTGCTTGCAGCTGGAGCCTGATCAGCTTTATCTGCAGCAGCTGTACCAAAGGACAAAAGTGGATATTGTGGACCAATAGGATTGCATCAAGGACTGTCCTTACACAGCTGTATCCAACGGCTAGTTTCTTGATGCTTGGGTATAAATACCCCTAATCTTCACCATTTGAAGATTGCTTGAAAAATTGAGAAATTGCTGTGTTCATGAGAAGTTGAAGCTCGCCCGTAAATTCATAAGTCCTTTGAATCTTCATCTTCATACTTCAAGAAATATTCCCAAATTCTCGTAAATCAAGCCTTAACACATTCAAGAATCATTGAGCTCTACATCTCACAGATTTAAAGAGCCTTGATCTTGTTCTCACACACACACCTCACTTGTTTAATTACATAGATTATACATTTGAGATACACTGGTTATAGTCTAGGATTTGTTCTTCATTGAAAAGATTTTATTGTACTTTATAATCTCTCAAATACTTAAAATAAAATCTCTCTTAGAAATCCAAGACTAACCATCTTGGTAGTGGACGTAGATCGTTTATCGATTGAACCACTCCAAATATTGTGTTCTTATTTTCTGCATTTATATTTACTTGTGCTTACTAATTATCTTTCTGTTTCTCTGTTTGATCTTTATATAGTTATCCATTATTGTGAAATAGTGTTTGGAGTTAACAAAGTCAAAACCACACGTGTTTGTAAAACTGCACTTACCAAAACCGCTAGCAAAACCGCATTTTACAAACCGCCTCTAAAACCGCTTTACACTCTATAATTCCGTTGTGCATTTTACACTATCACTTGCAGTCTATTATCAACTGCAAGAGGATTTTGTAAGCAAGAGGTTTAGTTTTTATAAGAGGACGAAAAATTTGTAAAGCAAGAGGTTTAGTTTTTATAAGAGGACGAAAAATTTGTAACAGCTATTCACCTCCCCCCCCCTCTAGCTGTATTTTCACCCTTGTTGCCACCTTTGGGACTAACAAGTGGTATCAGAGCTAACACATTTTAAAACCAGTGTTTTTCAAGCTTAACAGCTTGTGTGCCGATTCGATATGGCAAATACAAAGACAATGACAACTGTTAACTATTCACACATTCCAATTTTGGACGAAGACCACTTCGACATCTGGAAGTGCCGAATGCTTATTCATTTGGAAACCATCGATGAAATGCTAGTGGAATGCGTGATCAATGGCCCGTTAGTTCCAATGAAGGCCAACACAGATGCAACCACTAGTGCAACAATTCCAGAGGTCAAAAAGCCAAAAGAAGAGTGGTCGGATGAAGAGAAGAGATTAGTTGCCTTGGACGGCAAGGCTAGGCACATTATTTCTGAACCCTCCCCGTATCAACTCTACAGAAAGTGATGTACCTCAAAACCGCAGCGGATGTGGGATGCCATTGAGAGCTACCTCGAAGGTGATGACGAATGCAAGGAAAGAAAATTATATGTTGTTGAAAGATCATACAACAACTTCAACAGAAAATCCAACGAAACCCTGCGTCAAACCTACGACCGATATGTTGAGGTAGTTAATGCTTGTAGATCTCTTGGCAAAACTTTAACTGATAAGGAAATCAATATGACTTTCCTATCTGCTTTAGGTTCTAAATGGGTAAATAAGGCTACCTCTTTAGAAGACTCCAAAGTTTTGGGTACTTGGTCGTTAAGTAACTTGTACGCCAATCTTAGAGTCTATGAATTAAAATTAAATCATATTGAAGAGATTGAAGGGAAAACCAAATCGATATCCATGTCCGTCGTGGAACATGAGGAGAAACCATCTACATCCAATCAAACTGCAGATCCTTCCATATCAACCTCATCACTCATCGAGATGGATGATGATGATTTTGCCATGTTTGTGAAAAGATTCCAAAAATTCAGAAAATCCTCAAAACCTTTCACAAAATCATTTTCAAAAGGCAAACCTCCTGCAACGTTTTCTAAGGCCGGAGATACAAAGAAAAGAGTGATCTAGTTTGCTACAATTGTAGAAAACACAGTCACTTTGCATCCGAGTGTCCACAACCTAAATATGAATACATGAAAAAGAAAACCTCTCTGTGAAATTTTCTCGTCGCAAGGGAATGGTTCTTTGAGGAGGAAGAGAATTCCAAGGAATTGGCCACTTGGATTGAAACAGTTCGATGATGGAAGTGATGATGAAACCGAAGAGGTTAATCTGCAGCAATTGCGAGACGCTTACGATGAGTCGATTCGAGTCAATCGAGTCGCAAGATATGGAAGAAAAAGAGGTTTCTACAAAGCTTCCAAATTTTAAATTGGATGATGATATCAAACTTACTCCTAGCATTAAGATAGGAAATTGCTCGTATTCACGTCCCATTTTTCCTCCTACAAATGCTCCACCTTCAAAAACAATTCCAAAGAAGAAAATTTTGAAAAAGGTGGTGGAAGAGGTTTCTCCCATGGAACATGAAAGGATGTTCAAGGAAGCTGAAATGGTGATCCATCAATTCTCTAATCTTAAGAAAGCCTTAAGCTTAGCTCATGATGAACTTAATGCACAAGACGGAGAAAAGCGTGATGAAGTCCGAAATTTCAAATCTTAAGGACCAAATCGGAAGTATGACTCCTCTTGCCTGATCGTAACCGCATCCTTGAAACTAAGGTTGCTGCACTTCAACTCCGGAATCATGACTTGGTAACCCAAATCAACGATCTCCAAAAGATTGTTGATTCGTGGCTCAAGTCTCAATCCACCAAGGATAAAATCATGGACTCCCAAGTTCCTCCTGGAATTAAGGAAGGCCTAGGTTTTGGATCTGAGGAAGAGGAGAAGTGTGCATCCTCGAGTGAAAGGGATGATGAAATTTTGGAACTAACTAAAGAAATTCCCAAGGGGAAGCACGCTAAAGGAAAGGGTAAAAGACGACAAATTAATTATGTCTACCTAAAAGGAAAGCAATATGGAAAGAATTACGTATTTGAAACCTAAGGATTACGTGGAAGCGGTGAAGAGGAAATGGCTTATGGAATTGGTCGCATACCTGCTCCAACCGCTCCTGGTGGAAAAGGTGGTGCCGCTAACTCCAAGTCTGACCGCGCATCTTCTTCGACCGCTCCTCCTGCCTTCAAAAGCAGGAATAGCGTTCCCAGGAAATACGTGGTCAAACCAAAGCCTGTTCCCTTTATATCAGCCGGACTCTTAGCTGGAACCGCTCCTCCCAAACCGCATGCAACTCCTAAGAAGAGTAAGGAGTTAGTAAAACCTCATGAAGCTTGTAGCTATTATAAATGTTCTGTGTGTGATGGTTTAGGTCACAAGGTTGCAGAATGCCTTTTGCGGTTCACATCCAATGCCAGGAAGAGTAAACCTCCTTACATCGAAACAGGTGTGGGTCGTAAAGGGTTGCTAACTTCGGGACCCAAGGAATAAAGGGGACCTCGTTCTTAATGTTTACATTTCGGGTCCTCTCGCTTCATGGCTGGTCACTCCAAGGATAATGAATGGTATCTTGACGGTGGTCGCTCAAGACATATATTTGGAGATAGATCATTACTTGAAGATGTCGTTGAAGCAAGTGGTCCGTCTGTAACCTTTGGTGACAACAACAAAGACAAGACCATTGGATATGGTGTTATAAGGAGAGGAAACCTAACCATTGAGAAGGTTTCTCTTGTTGAAGGACTCAAGCACAACCTCCTTTCAATTTCTCAATTTTACGATAAAGGAATGCTTTGCAACTTCACGTCATCAAATTGCTTTATCAAGGATAGCATTTCCGGCGTCACCCTACTCACAGGGATTTGTAAGAGTAATATTTACATTATTGATCTAAATTCTGCATGTAGTATTACTAATCTCTGTTTTGTAGCTAAGAATGTGAGCGAAAATAGTTGGCTATGGCACAAGAGGTTGAGCCACTTGAACTTCAAGTATCTTGCAAAGATTGGTAGGGAAAACCTCGTTCGTGGTTTACCCAAAGTGGCTGACCACCATCCGGAGAAATGCGGTGCATGCCGGCAGTAGCGGTCCGCGTCGTCTTTCTCCAGCAAGACCGCTCCATCAACTTCAAGATGCTTACAACTGCTTCACATAGATTTGTTTGGACCCGTAACCACTGCCAGCATTGGAGGAAATAGATATACCTTAGTGGTGGTGGATGATTACTCAAGATATACGTGGGTTGAGATGATGATTTTCAAAGATGACTGCTATGAGATTCTCACCGCACTTTTTAGACGGCTCCAAACTCAAAAAGAAGATGACATCGTTAGTGTTCGATCAAATAATGGAACAGAATTTAAGAACAACGGTGTTGCTCAGTATTGTGATGACCATGGGATTGATCACAATTTTTCAATCACTGTGTTCCACAACAAAATGGGGTTGTGGAAAGGAAGAATAGGGCGTTGATTGAGGGAAAGACAATGATATACGAAGCGAAGCTACCTCGGCATTTTTGGGTCAAGCAATCAACACCGCATGCTTCACTCGAACCGCTCCCTCATCAACAAAACCTATAACAAGACTCCCTATGAGCTTTGGCGAGGAAGAACCCCCAACATTGCATTCTTCAAGATCTTTGGCTGCAAATGTTTTGTCCTCTACAACGGAAGAGAAAATAGAGGTAAATTCGGAGCTAAAGCCGACGAATGTATTTTTGTTGGGTATGCTAAACATTCAAAAGCTTTTCGTGTTTTCAATAAAACTAGTTTAAAAATAGTTAAGTCTGTCCATGTTACTTTTGATGAGCATTGTCTCCTTGAGCCACATTTGGCTCCAAATGTTGCTGATGATTTTGTTGAGCATAATGAAACAGGTGAACCATCTCAAACCGCACCTGAACCTCAACCGCAAAATCCAGCATCCTCAACTGAAATTCCCTCAAACCGCACCTTTGAAACCGCACCTGAAGTTCCTACTCCAGATGCAACTCCAAGGAAAGAAGAAGTTGAGAATTCCCTATCCGACTTATAGAACCTCTTCGTCAACTTACCTTCCATGACTTTCTTGAAGGATCTAACGATGTTCCAATTGAAGATCTTGACAAACCTCGATCCAACCGGACTTACCCCGGAGGTTCGTGAAGTCGGCGGTCACCCCCTCACAAATGTGATTGGTGATCTGTTTTCCTGTTCAAACAAGGAGATCGAATTATGATGAGCATACTTCTCTTTTATCTCAAGTTGAACCCCTAAGATTGATGAAGCACTCCAAGATTCCGGTTAGGGTCGTTGCAATGCAAGAAGAACTCAATCAGTTTGAAAGATGCAAGGTCTGGACTTTGGTGCCTGCACTGAGGATCAAGGAGTGATAGGAACTAAGTGGGTATTTAGGAATAAGATGGATGAGAATGGAAGCATCACTAGGAATAAAGCAAGGTTGTTTGCACAAGGATATAGGCAAGAAGAAGGAATTGATTATGACGAAACCTTTGCTCCAGTTGCAAGATTGAAAGCTATCGAATCTTCTTAGCCTACGCCTCTTTCAAGCATTTCAAGTTATATCAAATGGATGTAAGAGCGCATTCCTCAAACGCGAACCGCAAGAGACCGTGTATGTTGCCCAACCACCTGGATTTGAAGACTCCAAGTTTCCCAATCATGTCTACAAACTCCGTAAAGCTTTGTATGGACTTAAGCAAGCTCCAAGGGCATGGTATGAGACTCTTTCTAAATTTTTACTAGAAAAAGGATTTAAACGTGGTAAAATTGATACAACTCTTTTTATTGCCAAATATAATGAGCATACTTTACTTGTTCAAATATATGTCGATGATATTATTTTTGGTTCTACTAATGAGTTACTTTGTAAGCGTTTCGAAAAGCTAATGAAAAGCAAGTTTGAGATGAGCATGATGGGAGAATTAACATTCTTCCTCGGGCTTCAAATCAAGCAATGCGAAGAAGGTATTTTCCTCAGCCAAGCCAAATACACCAAGGAGTTGATAAAGAAGTTTGGATTAGAAAATGCTAAAGCATATGATACTCCTATGGCCACCGGCAATAAGCTAGATAAGGATCTCAAAGGTAAGAAAGTTGATCAGACTTTGTATCGAGGTATGATCGGCTCATTACTTTACTTAACTGCTAGTAGGCCAGATATCATGTTTAGTGTCTGTGTATGTGCTCGCTATCAAGCAGATCCTAGAGAAGCACATCTTATTGCAGTCAAGCGTATAATCCGCTATTTATCTGGAACCACTAACCTTGGACTTTGGTATTCCAAAGATTCGAACTTCGATCTTGTAGGTTATTCAGATGCAGATTATGCAGCTTGTACTATTGACAGGAAAAGCACTAGTGGTACTTGTCATTTCCTCGGGAATAGACTAGTTGCTTGGGCCAGCAAGAAGCAAGCTTCAGTTTCAGTGTCAACCACGGAAATTTGAGTACATTCTTTCGGTAGTTGTTGCTGTCAAATCCTTTGGATGAAGCAGCAGTTGGTGGACTATGGAATCCATGAAGGGAATTGCCCTATCATGTGTGACAACACTTCAACAATTTCAGTCTCCAACAACCCTGTCATGCATTCCAAGACCAAGCATATAGATATCAAGTATCATTTCCTCAAAGACCATGTGGAGAAGAGGAATATCCATTTAGAGTACGTGGGGACAGACAACCAGATTGCTGATATCCTCACAAAGGCTCTTGACTCCAAGAGGTTTTCTTTCCTCAGAGGAGAAATGGGTATGCTTGAACTTAAATAAATTCCATATTTTTTAGCTAACTTGGTTGTTGAGTATAGTTTCAAGTCCATGTTGAAACCGCGTGTACAAACCGCAAGTATGTCCAACCGCACCTGCAGCCAACCGCTTCTCTCAAAACCGCATGCTGCAGCTCAACCGCTTGGATCTCAACCGCATTTCAACTTGGAGTATTTTCTATCTTTACTTTTACTTACAGTTATTAAAAAAAAAAAATTGTTCAAATTCCTTTTATTTATTTTTTCAGTCCTTATTTTTCTTTAAGGATTTATTTGCAAATGTTTTCCCACGAAAATTTAAATTTTAAGAGCATTCAATGCAAAGGAAACATTAGCATTAAATGGCCTTCATGTCAGCCGTCATAGGTTGATGTGATGAAGCTGAAAGGGTGCATGTTTGGCAATGATTCACTGAGTTGGTGAGTTAGTATGTCCTCTCAACTGCCAAACCCTAAACCCTTTCCTATAAATAGAAGACACAACTCACCTTTTCAAACTTTTCAAACTGTCTCCTCTCTGGCACCGTACCTTTGTCAGTTTACCAACTCACTTTCTCTCTCTAACCTTCAAAAATTCATAAATCGTTAAGCTTTTCTTCATCAATGGCACCCAAACCCATTGAAGACATGGTATGATTTCTTAAACCTAAACTCATTAATCTTCTGCAAATCATATGTGTTTTATTACTTTTCTGCCATTGTTGAAAAGCTTCAAAACTTCGAACTCCCATAACTGATTTTTTTCTTATATGTTTCATTTCTTGATCATTTTTGATGAAATTTGTTAGGTTATGTTCGGATTATGATTATATGTTTGATTATGCACTTTGTTTCATGATCAATCAACATCTTGAGCACTGATTTTGAATTTAAAACTTTCTAAGTTTCGAAACCCACTTTATGATTTTTGCATTTTCTGGGTGATTCTGAGTAAAGTAGAAATTTTTAATGTTATATTGTTAATCTACTGCTCAATGTGATCATTTTGACATGTTATTTGTTCATTTTGGTTAACTTTCTTCAAATCTCTGTTCTTGATGTTCTTCGTGTTCTTCATGCATTCATATGATTGTTCATCTTCATTTTCAGATTTTTTCTTATGTTTTGGGTTGACCTAATTTTCAAATCTTGTTTCCCATACTTAGAAAATTTCTGAAAATTTTGCCTATTGCATGTTTGAACCGCATCTTTATGAACCGCATGATATTCGTTTTGAAACCGCACTTACAGTTGCTAATTTATAATTTCAAAACCGCATCATCTTAACCGCATATTCTCTCTTGGAAACCGCATGCTGAAAACCGCATATACATTTTTAGAACCGCATGCTAGAAATTACTCAAGTTTTACTAAGTATATAGGCTGGACACCATAAAATTCCTCTCTAAGCACCGCTTGCAGTGTGGGATAATTTTGGATTACAATGCCACGTACTAAGTATATACTTTTGTGTTTTTCTTATTTGTTTCCTACCTGTGTTCACAGTTTCATTGTGGTTGGAAATTTTCATTTTCAAAACCGCACTATTGCCAACCGCACGTGTGCACCAACCGTACGTGAACTCGCGGATTTTCCTAAAGTGTTCTAACTTGTGTGTTTTATTTGTAGAATACCAAGTATTTCCTGCCAGGTTGGGAGATAAATGAACCAGAGTTACGGTCTGATGCTCTGGGAAGAGAGATGATGAGGAAGATGCAAGCTTCTGAAATCAGGGGCGGATCCAGGGGGCAGGTGGGGTCAATTGCCCCCACCGGCGGCGAAAAAAGCACTGAATTTTTTTTTTTTTTGCCCCCACCGGAGTTAGGGATTTGGCCGGAGAAGACGATTTTGCCGGAGAATGGGAGAAGACGAGTAAGAAACGTATTTTTTTTTTTTTTAGTAATCAAAATGACATAGTTTTGATAAGTTTCTCACTTATTAAAACTACGTCGTTTTAGTTTTGATTAATTAAAAAAAAAAAAAAAACGTTACTTCAGTATTTGAAAAAAAAAGAAACAGAGGTCTTCTCTCTCGACAGTCTACTGCTCCCAAAAACCCTAGCCCGCCGCTCCCTCTCCGCCCCACAAAGCCGCCGCTCCCTCTCCGCCCCTGTCCGCCGCCGCTCCTCCTTCTCGACGCCGCTGCCGCCGCTCCTTCTCCTCCTTGCTGCTGCCGTCTCTCTCTCGGTAATTTCCTCTCTCTCTCTCTACAAATTTGAATGGAGTTTACAAATTTAAATGTGTTTTGATTAATTTTAATTTCTTCGCAAATTGATAAGTTTTCAATTGTATTTTTTGTTCATTTAGGTTTATCAATGGATAGATTTGTATTAAAAAGGCCTAGATCTACTGCTTCTTCTAGTTCTAGTGTTGGAAATGAAAATGTGGTTGTCGAAATTGATCAAAATGACATTGTTTCTGATCCCGGTCTACGAAAGTCAATTGATAGTTTTGATGTGAATATTCAGGACCGTATTCGTAGAGAATATGTTGCTAAAGGTCCTTGTCAACCAAAAGGTCATGCATTTCCAAAAAAAGGAATTCCAAGTCGTAATTTTAGAGATAATTGGTTTGGGGATTTTAATTGGCTTGAATATAGTATGTCTAAAGATGCCGCATATTGCTTTTGGTGTTTTCTTTTTAAGCATGGTAAAGTGGCACCGGGAGATGAAGCATTTACTAGTATTGGGTTTAGCAATTGGAAAAAGGGTCTTGAAAGGTTTAGAGCACATGTTGGTTCTCCTTCTAGTTCACACAACCAAGCAAGAATCAAGTATGAAAATTTTTTGAATCAAAACAAAGCTTCGAGTCATGTTATTGATAGAGGTTGTGCGATAAAAGACAAGGCATATCAAATTCGTTTGACGGCATCCCTAGATGTTATTCGTTTTTGCTTGGGTGAAGGTCTTCCTTTTAGGGGACATGACGAGTCTTCAACTTCCATAAGACCGGGTACTTTTTTATCGTTGTTGCGATGGTACAGTTTAAGGAATGAAGAGGTTGGTAAGGAGACTCTTAAAAATGCTCCAGGAAATTCTCAAATGACTTGTCCCTCTATTCAGAAAGATATAATTAATTGTTGTGCTGTTGAAACAAGACTTGCAATATTGAGTGAACTTGGAGATGGATTATTTTCTATCATGGTTGATGAGTCTCGAGATTGCTCAATAAAAGAGCAAATGGCGATTGTTATTAGATATGTGAACAATAAGGGGGAGGTCGTGGAAAGATTCTTGTATTTGATTCATGTTAAGGAGACCACGTCGATATGTTTGAAAGAGGCAATTGACTTGGTATTTTCTGAATTGGGATTATCAATGTCAAGATTGAGAGGTCAAGGATATGATGGTGCATCTAATATGAGAGGTGAATTTAATGGTTTGAAAGCACTTATTTTAAGAGAGAATCCATCGGCATGGTATGTTCATTGTTTTGCTCATCAAATTCAATTGGTGTGTGTGGCTGTATTTAAGGCAAATCGGTATGTTAGTGGCTTTTTCAATTATCTTGGGGATATTGTTACAATATGTGGATCTTCTTGTAAAAGAGCAGATAAACTTCGACAAACTGAACATGATAGACTTGTTGAAAGGTTGGAGAATGGAGATATCAATTCGTGAAGTGGCCAAAATCAAGAAACCTCTTTGCGTAGACCAGGTGACACTCGATGGGGATCTCATTATATTACTATACTTCGTCTTGAAGCTATGTGGCCATCGGTGATTAAAGTCCTTGAAAATATATTTAATGATGGAGTTGATGCAACAACACGTGGGCTAATTTCGGGTTTGATACAAAGGATGGAAAGTTATGAGTTTGTGTTTATTATGATGTTGATGAAATGTTTATTAGGCTTCATTCACCCATTGTCTTTAGCCTTGCAAGCAAAAGATCAAGATATTCTCAACGCACTTAATGGGGTAGAGATTGTGAAAGAAAGATTGCAAACATTTCGAGAATCCGGATGGGATACTTTATGCCAAGTAGTGAATTCTTTTTGTGAGGCTAATGAAATTGATGTTGTTAAGATGGATGACATTGTCCCAAGACGGATTCGCGTCAAAAGAGATGGGACGAATATCACTAACTACCATCATTATCGTGTTGAAATCTTTTATGAGGTAACTTAACTATCACACATTTTTTTCTATTAACTTTAGTATAATTAACACGTTATCTAAAATTATTCTTGTTTTACGTCAATTAGGTTGTGGACTCTATTATACAAGAGATGGGGGATCGTTTTTCCGAGTCTAGTACAGAATTGCTTAAGTATATGGCATGCCTCAATCCGAGAAATAATTTTTCTAGCTTCAATGTCGAGAAACTTATCCGTCTTGCCAAACTATATCCACTAGACTTCTCGATGACGGATCTTCTAATAATTCGTGATTGAACTTGAAAATTTTCTTCTTTCGTAAGACTTGATGAACGATTCTCCGATATTGAAGACTCGAGTGCCTATCAAAGAAGATGGTTGAAACTATGAAAGAGAAAATGTTTTCATTAGTCTATCGCTTGATTGAATTGGTCTTGCTCTTACCTGTAGCGACTGCAACTGTTGAGAGAGTGTTTTCTGGGATGAAATATTGCAAGTCAGAGCTGCGAAATAGGATGGGAGATAAATATTTGAACGATTGTTTGTTGGTGTACATTGAGAAAGCTCTGTTCATAGATATTTCTAATGAACGAATCTTGAAGCGTTTTCAAGATATGGCTACTCGTAAAAATCTTTTGCCGAAAATCACTAGTGCCACTAGTGCTATTTAAATTGTAAGTTTTTTTTTTCGGTTATTTCCCGTTCTGTTGAACTAATTTGAACATGATTTTGTGTATGAAATATTATGACATTTTTCCTTATTTATTTATTTTTCATGGATCCGACCCATTTTTTACTTATCCGACCCGAAAAAAATTTTTCGGGGGCGCTGCCCCCGAACCCCCGTGTAATCTTGCCCCCCCCCCCTCCGGGAATTCCTGGATCTGCCCCTGTCTGGAATCCTTCCCTTATTCAACAAACAGCAAACCTATACCATCCCTTCATTCATTGACCAATTTTATGAAACCGCAGTGAAGGGGGAGACTGAGCTAACTGATGGTACCAAGATCCCCAACTTAGTGGGAGTAGTTGAAGGATTCAGAGTCTCAATTGATTATTTGGACATCAGAAGCACCTACGATTTCCATGTCTCGGTGTGCCCCCGTTGAAGTTTCTCAGAGGTTCAAGATGCTACCTGTTCAACTCGACAGAAAGCTAGATTCTCTTTCGGCCATTACAAAACTACGCCAAGGAGAGATTTTGGTGAGATTATGAGCCATCTCTCAAGTATCTTGTAGGGAAGTCTATTGTGGGAAGGCGGAAACCACAACAACTTCACCTCTTCCCAACGGCGGTATTCTTTGTGCCATCTTCAACGGCATTGAAGCTCCATTGCCCAAGATTCTGATGAGAGAGATTGCTAGCAGCGTAGATGCGTATCAGCTAAAGGTCAAGAATGAGAAGATCAGATGGAGACCTTTTGGGAGAGTGCTGACCGCAATCTTTGGGAACTATCAGCATCTGGAGGAACTAAGGATTTCAACTCCAGATTTATCTATCCACTGGGGATTTGAAGAATCCTTTGGCCTCAAGGCAATGCATTCCTTCAGACGTTCTTTTGGGAATGATGACTATAAAGCCATATATGATGCCGATACTTCTCAAAATAAGGAGATGTACGTAGAGATGAATCCTTTTGCTTCAGCGCTTGGGAAAGCCACTGAAGAAGGCTTCAAGGAAGAGAAAGAGTCCTACCAAACCGCTCCCTAAGTCAGCTTCAACCGCGCCCACTCAATCGCGTGGTTCAGCTGATGCAGGCCCAAGCTAGAAGAGGTCAAGGAAAGAGAAAGAGAAATAAAAGATGTCCCTTATTGATGAGGATGATGAAGAAGAGGAAGAAGATAATACCATTGCTCCATTAGTGGCCAGGGCTAAGAAGGCCAAGCGCACTTCAGTTGATACGGCCAAGATGACCGATGAGTATCAATCTTTACAAAGCTGAATTTGAGAGACTTGAGAGGAAAGGCGAGAGGGAAGCTGCTAAAGGAAAATTCAAGGATCCAATTACCCAACCGCCTCCTTCTAAACCGCCCCAAACCCAACCGCTTGTTCAAACCCCTCCTCAATCTCCCATCCATTCCCATCATCCATCCCCTGAAAAATCCCCTGCCAAAGCCCCAACTCCTGAACCGCATTCTCCTCCTCAACCGCAAAGAGCTGCAACCGCTCAGGGGGAGAAACCAAAGAGGGTTAAGCAAATAGCCCAGAAAAGAACCCCAACCAAAGGCCCCAAACGCTTTTTGCACCGAGTTTCCAAACAACCAACTCCTTCTCCACCTTCATCACACTCATCTTCAACCTCAAATTCTTCTTCTTCCAAATCCACTTCTTCCTCAAGCCAATACAAATCCCAAACTCCCTCACCTCAGAAAACAAACCGCTCCCCATCTATCCAAAATTCCAACCGCGCCCAATCACCACCTTACTCACATCACACTCCAGCCATCTCTATTTCAAACCTTAACCGCGACAGAACACCATCCCCTAACCGCGTCAATACTCCTCCACCTCCTGAATATTCCCCCAACATAAATCCCCTACTCCTGACCGCCTTCCAACCCCACCTCCTCAAACCTCACCCATCCAACAAAGAACCCCTCCTGTTTCAGTTCATACCTATCACACCAGTTCCTCCTCTGATTCTAACCCAATCACTTCTGGAATTCCTACTTCTAACATTCCTCCTCCTCCAACCGCACCTATTTCAATCGCACCAATTCCTTCCATACCACTTTCAACCGCACCTACTACCTTACCCCAAACACTACCCATACATCCTCAACCGCTTCACAATTCAACGTCCCACCACCCGTATATTCCAAACCCTCCTATCCCCTTTACCTCAAACCGCCCCTACAACCCAATCTCAACCGCCTCCCTCAATTACCCAAATTCCATCCATTCCAACTGCCCCTTCAGACTACCTTCAAATTCTTTCCACCCTCCAACTGATTCAATCACAGTTGGTTGTAAACCAAGGTCATATGCTTAAACTTATTGAATCTAACCTAGCCTTAACCGCATCCAATGCCAACCTTGAAGCCTCCAACCGCAACCTTCTTTTCAAAGTGGACTCTCAAGCCACTGAATTGGCAATCATGAAAGCCCAATTGATTGATGCCATTAAGGGGGAGAGAGTTTCCACAGAGGCTGTCAAAACCGCAGCTACTGAGTGCTTTCAAGCTTTCAGAGAAGATCTAGCCACTGGAGTACTCAAAGCCTTGGGTGATACGGTTTCAAAGACTCAATTCCAAGCTATCTGATGAGTTTGTTTCTTCAACCAACGCTGCTCTGGTATCCTTCATGAAAACCCTTGAAGATTCCCATCCTCAACCGCAACCGCAGCAAGCATCCACCTCAGCCGCCCCTACTCAAACCGCCTTGGATGACCTGCAGCTCAAAATTTTCAATGAACTGGACTCCCTCAAAAGCAGAATCAATGTTGATCTTGTTGGGTTTTACGGGTCCATGCGCAGCGGAATTAAGCATTAAAAACATAAAACCCAAGAAGCCCTAGGATCCGTTCTATACAATTAATTTGAATATCAATGAAATAGAATTAAACCAACCTTGAAACGCTTTCCGGTCTTGAGATATCGAACGATTTGATTATGTGATATTGAATCACAAACTTCGTTCTTCAACTTGCTTGAACTCTAGGTCTTGATCGATGAACGAGCGAAGACCCTCTTTTGGTATCCACACTTTCGAATGAATCCAAGAACAATTTCTTGTCGATTGCTAGATCTAAACCTTGAAGAATATTGAGAGAATTTGATTGTGAATTTTGCTTTAAAATTTCGGCTAGGCTTTTAGGTCTGACAGAACCCCTGTATTTATACTACAAATAGTGTAAATACCTCTTCTAATCAAATTAGGAGAGACAGGCTGTCAATACCGCGTATTGGCCTATTATGTCGCGCGGTATATCAAGCCATTGGCTTGATATGTCGCGTGACATAAGTAGCCGCTTCGTGTCTCTCAATCATTCTTCCTCCGGTTTAACCAATTCATTCTAGTTGTGTGTGACCCGATAGGATTACATCATGTTGGCAATGAGTTCGATCATATCAAACCTCATAAGACATAAGCGGACTCTAGCAAGCCATTATGTCTACCCAAATGATGCAACGTAAGAGTTCACGTTTCCAACGGTGTACTTCCATTTATCCTTTGTCTCACGATGTTATATTGAACACAAGTCATGGTCCATGCCGACTTGTTATTGTTCAATGCTTTCTCGATTCTTGAGTATAATGATAATTTCAATCATATCGGGGTACGGCCATACACTTTCATCATTATTACTCATCGAGGGGCCCAAGCATAACATCTCTCTTCCGAGGGACAAACTCCTTCTTGACTTATCATCCTTCCCATCATGAATCCGATCATGCCAATGATAGCCTTTATAGATATCGTGTTAAGATATCGTTTGACTAAAATCAAACATGGCTTTCATCATATGTAAGGTTATGATAGTCTCGTGTCTAGGAAATAAATGAAGTAACCGTATGAGATTTAAGTATGACATTTGACCATTACATAAATCTCATGCGGGTCATGTCCAAATACTTGTTCTCTAACAAGTACCCATAATTTCAATGTGCATCTCTTATGCATATAATCATCACATGATTATCCATTGACAATTATACTAATCTATTCTCTTAATAATTAGGACAGTGATTATTATAAACAAATATACAAAACATATAATAATCAAATAATAAACATCTCATATAATAATAAATAATGTCAACACATAAGTCTATCAATCATAGGCCTAGGGCATAACACCAACAGCCTCCCACTTGCACTAGGCCCAATCTACCATGTATCGAATACCCATGGACCTAACATGACCATCATGTTTAGCTTGTGAGAGAGCCTTAGTTAGTGGGTCCGCCACGTTGTCATCGCTGTCTACTCGCATATCTTAACGTCTTCCCTTTCACATATCTCACGGATAATGTGGAAACGTCGAAGTATGTGTTTGGATCTCTCGGTGTGATCTTGGTTCCTTTGCTTGTGCAATGGCACCATTGTTATCACAAGAAAGTTCAATAGGATCTCTGATGCTTGGAACGACTTCCAAATCACTAATGAACTTCTTGATCCAAACCGCTTCCTTAGCTGCATCGGATGCCGCTATGTACTCAGCCTTCGGTTGTAGAATCAGCCGACGGTACTTTGCTTGGAACTTTTCCAACTCACGTGCCTCCATTAAGCATAAACAAAAATCCAGATCGCGATTCGAAATCATCTTTGTCGGCTTGGAAGCTAGCATCCGTGTAGCCTTGACTACAAGATCTTCTTCCATTCCTCCAAAGACCAAGAATGCATCCTTAGTTCTTCGTAAGTAATTAAGGATATTCTTGATCGCTATCCAATGTGGTTCACCGGGATCAGATTGGTACCTACTGTCATGCTTAGAGCACACGAGACATCGGGTCTAGTACATAACATAGCATACATGATAGACCCAATTGCCGAAGCATATGGAATACCATTCATTCTCTTTCGCTCATCATTAGTCTTTGGACATTGATTCTTGCTAAGAGATATACCATGTAACATTGGCAAATTCCCTCTTTTAGAATTTTCCATTTGGAATCTTCTAAGGACTTTGTCAATGTAAGTACTTTGACTTAAACCAATCATCCTCTTGGATCTATCTCTATAGATCTTGATACCAAGGATATATGCGGCTTCGCCCATATCTTTCATTGAAAAGCACTTTCCCAACCAAGACTTGACAGCCTCTAAGTGCAGAATGTCATTTCCAATGAGTAAGATATCGTCGACATACAACACTAAAAATAGTGCTACGCTCCCACTAATTTTCTTGTATACACAAGGTTCATCTTCGTTCTTGATAAAGCCAAACTCCTTGATTGCTTCATCAAAACGTAGATTCCAACTCCTTGAAGCTTGCTTCAATCCATAAATGGATTTCGCAACTTACACACCTTGTTAGAATTTTCTCGGATCGACAAAACCTTCGTGTTGTATCATGTATACATCCTCAAGTAACTTCCCATTAAGGAAAGCTGTTTTGACATCCATTTGCCATATCTCATAGTCATAATATGCACTATGGCAAGTAAAATTCTAATAGACTTAAGCATAGCTACAGCGAAAAGGTTTCATCATAGTCTATGCCATGAATCCGCCTATATCCCTTAGCTACTAGCCTAGCCTTATAGGTGTGCACCTTCCCATCCATGTCGGTCTTCTTCTTGAAAACCCATTTGCACCCTATGGTTTTTACACCTTCGGGTGGATCAATCAAGTTCCAAACCCGATTATCGGCCATGGATTGTAATTCGGACTTCATGGCTTCTTGCCATTTTTCCGAATCCGGAGCGGACATCGCTTTCTTGATAGCAAGCTGGGTTCATCATTTTCGATTAACTCCACTTCATCACTTTCCGTAACGAGAAATCCATATCTCTCGGGTTCGGATCGTGATCTACCACTTCGGCGAGGAACTTGTGCATCTTGAACCGGTTCCACAACGGTTTGTGAACTTGGTTCGCTTTCTACCATTGGTTCAATGTTGTTTTCGGGTTCTCGAACTTCTTCGAGATCTATTTTACTCCCACTGGTTCCTTTGCGAAGAAACTCCTTTTCTAAGAAAGTACCATTTCGAGCAACAAACACTTTGTTCTCGTTTCGGTTGTAGAAATAGTATCCTTTGGTTTCTTTAGGATATCCCACAAAAACACATTTATCGATTTAGGTGCTAGCTTGTCGAAGTTAACTTCTTGACATATGCATCACAACCCCAAATCTTCATGAAAGACAAACGAGGTTTTCTTCCATGCCACATCTCATATGGGGTCTTTTGAACCGATTTGGTAGGAACTCTGTTTATAGTGAAAGCAAGCAGCTTTCTAGTGCATGTCCCCAAAAGGATAAAGGAAGCTCAACTTGACTCATCATAGAACGAACCATGTCCAACAAGGTTCTATTCCTCCTTTCGTACACACCATTCCATTGTGGTGTTCCGGGTGGAGAGAGTTCAAACGATTCCACAACTCTTAAGATGATCACAAATTCTTGGCTCAAATATTCACCACCTCGATCGGATCGAAGTACCTTAATAGTTTTGCCAAGTTGATTTTGCACCTCATTTTGAAATATTCGAAATATCTCAAACGATTCACTCTTATGTTTCATTAGATAAACATATCCAAATCTACTATAATCATCAGTGAATGTTATGAAGTACCGAAATCCTCCCCTAGCATCGCTTTTACTCATAGGCCCACATACATCGGTATGTATGAGTCCTAATAAGTCGCCCGCCCTTTCACCGGTTTTGGTAAATGGGTCCTTGGTCATCTTGCCAAGTAAACAAGATTCGCATGTCTCATATGATTCATAATCATGTGAGTCCAAAAATCCATCTTTGTGGAGTTTAGAAAATGCGTTTCTCGTTTATATGGCCAAGACGACAATGCCATAAGTAAGTGTGGTTTACATCATTGGGTTTAGATTTCTTGTTAATGTTATAGACATCATTATCACGATTTTCAATATCAAGAACATAAAGGCCATTGAATGAAACAAAAGCATAATAATGCATATCACTCTTGTAAATAGAAAATTTCTTATCACATATAAGAAAATTAAAACCTTCATTATCCAAACATGAAATCGAAATAATATTCCTACTTAAAGCTGGAACGTAATAACAATTGTTCAAAACAAGTATTAGTCCACTAGGTAAAGTAACTTCATAAGTTCCTACGGCTAATGCAAAGAACTCTTGCTCCATTCCCCACACGTAGGTCCACTTCACCTTCCTTAAGCATCCTTCTGTTTCTTAGACCCCGCACATTTAAACAAATGTGAGTTCCACATCCGGTATCCAATACCCAAGAACTAGAAGTAGATAGGAATATATCTATAACAAAGATACCCGAAGTTGAAGCAACTCCTTTGCTCTTCTTCAATGCTTCCTTGTATTTTGCGCAATTTCTCCTCCAATGTCCAATCTCATTGCAATGGAAGCGCATTGCGTCCTTCGGGACTTAGGCTTAGCCTCTTTAGGCTTGGAGGCCTCTTTGGGCTTGGCAACCTTTGCCTTAGGATTAGCAACCTTCGCTTTTCCTTTACCCTTGAACCCTTTCCTTGTTAACCATTAGCACTTGATCGGTCTTCTTCTCGACAATACCGGTTTCCGCAGTAGTCAACATTTGAACTAACTCGGAAAGGTTTCTATTCATTCCATCCATGTTATAGTGCATTATGAAATGACTAAAACTTTTAGGTAATGAATTCAAGATTATGTCGGTAGCCAACTCTTGGCTAATTGGAAAACCGAGCCTTTCAAGATGCTCAATGTGGCCCTTTAGCTTGAGAGCATGGGGACCAACAGCCTTGTCCTTCACTCATCTTGCATGAGGTCAAGGATGCAACCGTGTTGTACCTTTCTTGCCTAGCTTGAATTTGGAACATTTCCATCACCCGATTGTTTAAGTCGATCGTCCCCAAGTGCTCAAGATTCTTCAAGACTCTTGCACATGGCGGAGAGCATAAGGCAACTAACATCTCGTAGAGTCACGCTTGTGCTTCAGTATATTGTTCCCTTATTGCCCTAGCAAAGATTGGGCGCAGGTTCGGGTGGAATAGGTTCAATGAGAACGCATAGCTTTCTCCTCTTGTTTGAGAACAATTCTCAAACTACGGATCCAATCCATATAGTTTGTACCATTCTCTTCCAACTTTTCCTTCTCAAGGACAGATCGTAGTGAAAAGTGATTATTGTTTGATGCCATTTATTCTACAAAAAGATATACATAAAATATGAACACATATAAGTAAACATATCATATGAGAAGTATAGTGCATTTAAATAAATGCTCCCACTAAATTATACACCTTCAAATGCAAATAAGCATAATATACATTTAATGGGCTAAGATCCAACTTTAATTCAATTTCAAGTTTGCTATGGCAAACCGCTCAAAATTAAATTAATTAGGTAGAAAACATCAATCATATCACATATATGACTCTTAGATCTTTTATGAGATCAATTCAAGACATCATATGTCTAGGCATATTTTAATCTCATCTTATGCCTTGGGTCCAAAACCATTTTGATAACCCAATTAAGTTCATTCACTTTAAAACGTATAGGAACCACCATTTCCTCATCTTGCTCGCATTCGAATAGAATCAAAGCACCTTGCTATGGCAAGCCCACCCAAAACTATCCGAATGGTCTCAAGTGTTTTTAATCATGAATTGGCATAAAGAACTTAAAAGTTAAATGAAGGTTCTTTAAAGGTAGATTATAAGCACATCGAAAGATAGTCAAAATCATGCACCGTAAGTTCCCGTGAAGATAGGTGAGCCGCAAGGACTTCTTAAGTACCAACTCTTCCTTAGACGTAACTCTCCTAGACATGCATAATTAGAAATCAACTCGATTAGGCAACATAATCCTTACCTTTTATAAACAATCGCTTCCTTTTAAATTTCGCGTATTTATGACTTGTTTCCATAAACAATCATAAGATCCAAAATTTACAATGTCTAAATCTAAACATATTAGGAAACTAAATATCATGTTTCAACTAAACATCTAATTTTAATAATTCTTAACAATTAAGAACAAATAATTCATGCATCGCAACAATTAATAAAACACATTTAAATTAATTAAGCATGCATAAACAATGAATCAATCTAGCATGGACTTATAAACTCAATTTTATAACATCCAGTTTTTCATACACATTGCAATAATTATTAAAATCATATTTTAATCAATTAATCATGTATATCAATGAATCAATCTATCGCGGACTTATAAATTCAATTTTATAACATCCAGATTTTTCATATTAACATATCGATTGTAAACACAATCAAAGAATAGCGTAAAATTTGAACAAACAGATTCGCTCAGCTTTGGCTTGTTATGTCGCGTGACAACATCGCCCATAGGCTTAATATGTCGCGCGACCTAACATGCCGCTAACCTCGAATTCCACATGGCTCGATATGTCGCACGACATAGGCAAATGTGTTACAGGATTTCCGCATTCGAACTAATACAGATATACCAATTAAATCACATAAAACAAATGCCTTTTACAGTATTTAATTCAAAGATAAATTGAAAACGATTTTCACATTGTTTCACATAAACAATTAAAATTCTATCACATTCAAAACATGCAATAAGCATATAAACAATTTATATCTTAAACCTAGCATGTTAATTCAAACTTAATCATACGAACGGGGCTCTGATACCACTGTTGGGTTTTACGGGTCCATGCGCAATGAATTAAGCATTAAAAACATAAAACCCAAGAAGCCCTAGGATCCGTTCTATACAATTAATTTGAATATCAATGAAATAGAATTAAACCAACCTTGAAACGCTTTCCGGTCTTGAGATATCGAACGATTTGATTATGTGATATTGAATCACAAACTTCGTTCTTCAACTTGCTTGAACTCTAGGTCTTAATCGATGAACGAGCGAAGACCCTCTTTTGGTATCCACACTTTCGAATGAATCCAAGAACAATTTCTTGTCGATTGCTAGATCTAAACCTTGAAGAATATTGAGAGAATTTGATTGTGAATTTTGCTTTAAAATTTCGGCTAGGCTTTTAGGTCTGACAGTAACCCCGTATTTATACTACAAATAGTGTAAATACCTCTTCTAATCAAATTAGGAGAGACAGTGTCAATACCGCGTATTGGCCTATTATGTCGCGCGGTATATCAAGCCATTGGCTTGATATGTCGCGTGACATAAGTAGCCGCTCGTGTCTCTCAATCATTCTTCCTCCGGTTTAACCAATTCATTCTAGTTGTGTGTGACCCAATAGGATTACATCATGTTGGCAATGAGATCGATCATATCGAACCTCATAAGACATAAGCGGACTCTAGCAAGCCATTATGTCTACCCAAATGATGCAACGTAAGAGTTCACGTTTCCAACGGTGTACTTCCATTTATCCCTTTTTGTCTCACGATGTTATATTGAACACAAGTCATGGTCCATGTCGACTTGTTATTGTTCAGTGCTTTCTCGATTCTTGAGTATAATGATAATTTCAATCATATTGGGGTACGGCCATACACTTTCATCATTATTACTCATCGAGGGGCCCAAGCATAACATCTCTCTTCCGAGGGACAAACTCCTTCTTGACTTATCATCCTTCCCATCATGAATCCGATCATGCCAATGATAGCCTTTATAGATATCGTGTTAAGATATCGTTTGACTAAAATCAAACATGGCTTTCATCATATGTAAGGTTATGATAGTCTCAGGTCTAGGAAATAAATGAAGTAACCGTATGAGATTTAAGTATGACATTTGACCATTACATAAATCTCATGCGGGTCATGTCCAGTCACTTGTTCTCTAACAAGTACCCATAATTTCAATGTGCATCTCTTATGCATATAATCATCACATGATTATCCATTGACAATTATACTAATCTATTCTCTTAATAATTAGGGACAGTGATTATTATAAACAAATATACAAAACATATAATAATCAAATAATAAACATCTCATATAATAATAAATAATGTCAACACATAAGTCTATCAATCATAGGCCTAGGGCATAACACCAACAGATCTCAACATAGTGGGAGACAGTCTCAAGGAGCAAGTCAAATCCTTTGATGATGATATATCTTTCAGGTTTGAAAACCTCAAGGCCGGTTTCAACCTCAAGCTGGACAACTCCATAAAGGAATTGAAGTCCAACCCGATCAGAATCGTTGACTTGGATCCATTGAGAGATGCTCTATCTACTCAAACAGTGACCATTCAGGATGAGATCTTCACCTTTTTCAATTCTTTGAAAGCAAGTTTTGAAGCCTTCTCCACTCAGATCAAGGACAGTGTTGACGCCAACTCAAGATCAGTTGATGCTGTTGAACCGCCGCCGCCGAATCTGTAACCGCTCTCAGAACTGTTGAAACTACTCTTGCAAGGCAGGTTGAAGACCTCAGAGCTTTAAGAAGAAATATCAGAGGTGAAAGCTCAGCCTTCATACCATCAGGACCGCAGTTGCCCAACCAGGAAGTGAATCAACCAAGAGAGCAACCGCGTCATCAACATCAACCGCCTCATCATCGACCGCGTCAGCAATAGGACTTCTCTTTTGTAATTCCTTTTATCCTTTTTGCTGAACTCCTTTTTGTTTTGTTGGACCGCACTCCATGTATTTTTGTCCAACTTTCTTTTGTTTTTGTAACCTTTGTATTTTGCTTCTCTACCATTGTAAGTGTAACCGCATTGGTAGTAATGGAAAATGCATCATTGGTTCCAAAACCTTGTTCATATCAAACTGCTTGTTTGTAGAACAATGAAAACTCTTGTGGTTTATAACCTCATTCAAATATTTTCTAACTTAAAATCACTATTTTGAATTGATGTTTAAACATTCAGTTTAAACCGCACTTTGAACTTAAACTCACAATTTTTAAGTGCACTGAATGCATTTCTATAACTTTCCATATTGTAAGTTTTTATCTTTTAGAAAGTATAGAAATCTATAGCTTAAGCTAAGTGTGTGCATTGACTTGGGACATGAATTACCATGTTAATTCTTATGGACATGTTTTTACCAAGTACAATGTTTGCTTTAGTTATAGTAGGTAATGGCATCAATCAGATAGGGAGATTGTCAAGGTATGCATGTTTTAACCCTCCTATTTTGTATTAGATTTGATTGATACCATAACCTCCTGTCTATTTTAAGGACTTTAGGACCCTATGTAATGAAGCTTAGACTTCAATTTTTTTAGATAAGTCAATTTTATAGAATAGGTTAAATTTAGACTTGAAGACTAGCACAAGACTCATTGGATATGAGGTTGCAGTTCCAGCAGTATTCAAAACCGCCCCTATGAACCGCACATGTAACCGCATGTGTATTTCTCCTTTGAATCTGCCTCTTGAACCAACTACAGTATAACTGCTCTTGAACCGCACCTGTGCAGTTCATGTGCAACCGCATCTGTGCAACCTCCTGGTGAAGTAAACCGCATGTTCCTAACCGCTCCTCACCAACCGCATCCAATGATTGGCTACTTGAAGTGAACCATTTTTTTATCCGTTGGAATCCACGTCAGCAATATCAAAAGTCAACCACCAAATCTTGTCACGTGATTCAATGTCGAGAAGATCTGCAAGGATCTTGAAAAGGTGACAGTGTCCTAACCTCATTGCTTGCAGCCGAGCCCGATCGCCTTTATCTCGCAAAGCTGTACCAAAGGACAAAAGTGGATATTGTGGACCAATAGGATTGCATCAAGGACTGTCCTTACACAGCTGTATCCAACGGCTAGTTTCTTGATGCTTGGGTATAAATACCCCTAATCTTCACCATTTGAAAATTGCTTGAAAAATTGAGAAATTGCTGTGTTCATGAGAAGTTGAAGCTCTGCCCAGAAATTCATAAGTCCTTTGAATCTTCATCTTCATACTTCAAGAAATATTTCCCACTTCTTAAATCAAGCCTTAACACATTCAAGAATCATTGAGCTCTACATCTCACAGATTTAAAGAGCCTTGATCTTGTTCTCACACACACACCTCACTTGTTTAATCACATAGATTATACATTTGAGATACACTGGTTATAGTCTAGGATTTGTTCTTCATTGAAAAGATTTTATTATACTTTGTAATCTCTCAAATACTTAATATAAAATCTCTCTTAGAAATCCAAGACTAACCATCTTGGTAGTGGACGTAGATCGTTTATCGATTGAACCACTCCAAATATTGTGTTCTTATTTTCTGCATTTATATTTACTTGTGCTTACTAATTATCTTTCTGTTTCTCTGTTTGATCTTTATATAGTTATTCATTATTGTGAAATAGTGTTTGGAGTTAACAAAGTCAAAACCACACGTGTTTGTAAAACTGCACTTACCAAAATCGCTAGCAAAACCGCATTTTACAAACCGCCTCTAAAATCGCTTTACACTCTATAATTCCGTTGTGCATTTTACACTATCACTTGCAGTCTATTATCAACTGCAAGAGGATTTTGTAAGCAAGAGGTTTAGTTTTTATAAGAAGGCGAAAAATTTGTCACAGCTATTCACCCCCCCCCCTCTAGCTGTATTTTCACCCTTGTTGCCACCTTTGGGACCAACATCCTGTGGTAATATTACATTGTTTCTGTTTGTTTGATTTTTTTTTTTTTTTTAAAAAAACTTCTTTGTAGTTTCTCTCTATTTACACTTGTGCAGCATTGTGAAGTGCAGGGATTGATATTTGTTACTCAGCTGGGTACTGGATAATGGAGCGAGCAAAGGTCACCCTTCTCCTAAACCTAAAGTACTCATAATTTCAATAGAATGCAGAAAAATACTATCACATTTTATAAGTGACTTTTAACAAATCCGTGAAAGATGAAAGCTTTGATGAGGTCATTGCTTGGAATCATATTCGGAAAAATTCTATTGACTGACCATAGACAGATTTTACTCCCTCCTTCCCATAATTGAAAAATTATCTTGACCAAAAGCAAATTTAAAAAAGTTTGATCATTCATTTTGAGAAAGAGTTAGTATATTTATAGCCTCTCAAATGAAATGCCATCATATAGACTTCTACATTCTCCATCTTCCCCATGGACCTTCTTTTCTGCATATACCTACTACTTCTCTTCCTAGTTCTTTATGTCTTCACTAGCCATCTTCTTAACAAGCTCCAAAATCTTCCGCCAACCCCCTTCCCCTCGTTGCCCCTAATTGGTCATCTCTACCTGCACGTTGAATAGGAATTCGTGTGAGATAAGGTTATAATCCTAGTGGGATTATAATTGTTCACAGTATTTATTTGAGTATGATTAGATAATAACAATCTTGTATTATATGGAGACCGAGTAGGGAGTTCCACGTCTTTTGAAGAGACATTGGTCGGTCTTGTTGAATGTCTTACTCGGCATATGAGATGATGCCTGATCGGCATGTATAATTGATGTGCCTTAGTCATTATCCGTTCTGCTATTTCTAAGTCGACATAGTAGGAATGACGAGGAAGCAAGGCAAGCATACATTCCCATGAAAATGTAGGAAAAGTCCATTCTATTTGTCGTACTTGAGACTTGTATAAAAATCATAGTAATATAAATATGCTTATCAAAGTTCATCTATTGGCCGCCTTCCATTATGATTTCTCACTTATTATTTAAATTGTTCAATTAGTTTGAACTTGAACATTGACATGCATCAAATTTGAATCAACAAGTCAAAGCTTCCATTCAGAGCCATCATCTCCCTCAGCTAAAGACAAGAAATTGTCAAAATTTCATTCCCTATAAATATGCTTATCAAAGTTCTTCAAATAATCCACACCAAGGTTTTCATTTTTCAAGCATCCAAATTAAAATATAAAACCTTGTTTGGCATTGTGAAAATGGGTAACCTTTCATTGTTCCTTCCACTCATCCCTTTATATTTGATTGCCAAACACGTCCTTAGAAAAGCCCAAAACCTTCCGCCTACTGTGTTTCCGAATTTACCCATATTTGGCCACCTTTATTTACTCAAAAGCCCACTTTACAGGGCCCTAGCTAAAATCTCCGCCCGTTGTGGCCCAATTCTACTCCTCCAGTTCGGCTCGCGCCGCGTTTTTCTCGTTTCCTCGCCGTCAGCCGCCGAGGAGTGCTTCACCAAGAACGATGTCGCATTTGCCAACCGCCCACGGTTGTTGGCGGGAAAACACTTGGGTTATAATTACACTACTCTCCCATGGGCAAACTACGGCGACCATTGGCGGAATCTCCGCCGTATCGCCTCCCACGAGATACTCTCGTCTACCCGGCTTCAGACGCTGAACTCGATTCGCGCCGACGAGGCTCGGCATCTGGTGCGTAAACTGTTCACTGCTTCAAAGACGGATAAGGTGGAGATGAAGTCGGTTTTCTTCGAGCTGATGTTGAATGTGATGATGAGGATGATTGCCGGAAAGAGGTATTACGGAGATGACGTGGCGGAGGTGGAGGAGACGCGGCGGTTTAGGGAGATGATGAAGGAGTCATTTATAATTGGGGAGACTACAAATATTGGGGATTATTTGCCTTTGATTGGAGCTAGGGCTTTGGAGAAAAGGTTAAAGGTGTTGCAGGAAAAGAGGGATGCGTTTATGCAAGCGATACTGGAGGAGCAAAGAGCAAAAATGGCCATTGGCACGGAGGTGGAGGCTGAGAAAACGAATTTGAAGAAGGAACAGACGTTGATTGAAGGATTGTTGATGAGGCAGAAAACCCAGTCTGAATATTATACGGATGACATTATAAGAGGGTTGATGCTGGTAAGATCTCTTTCGTTTCTTTGTCGATTTAAGCTTTCATGTACCTACCTTATAATCCTCTTATGAGCTTGATAAATTATGTCATATGAGTAGGATGTGGTGATCAAAATTATTAAGGCGTGTCTTGGTAAAAGGTTGTTCTACTTGTTGAGCAATGTATTGCTGGATTGATAAACAAATACTCCCTCCATCCCAAAATGAATGACCATTTTCATAAAAAATTTGCCCCATAATGAATGACCTTTCCAAATAACTTTGCCCCTAAATGATTTTTACCAAAAAAAATCACTATCCATTACTTGCAAAATTAAAAGTTTAGAAAGTGGATGGTAAGGATTTTCATACACCTTTTGACCTCTGTTACTAAAATATACAAAATGTCAATTTTCTTAAAAATCTCTAATTGAAAAATGGATATTTACATTGGGACCGAGGGAGTAAAAGTTATAGTCTTGTAGATATCAAGTTAGTTGGTCAAAAATTGAATGTCTAGCAATTAGTGGCAGGACATAAAACATATCGAACTAATCAGCAAATCGCTGCACTAGAGGATCGCTTTTGTCAGATCAGGAACATCTTCATTTAGGGTTTTCTCGATATAGTCTGGTTCATGGCTGGGATCACGCCAACATATCTCACAGTTGTAACCAAGTCAAGGTTTCCTATAAAAAAAAAAACTCCATGCATGTAGATTTGGTAGCCCCTTATCTACATTTTATTGGTTGGACTTGGGCTATGTAACATAGCATAACAAACTGAGGTACACTTACCGAACTAACTTGGGTTCTATCTATGGTTTGATAGATTCTCATTAATATGTTGGCACAATTCCAGCCATTAACAGGATCAATTGGAGGAATTATGAACTAAGAGATCTACCACCCTTTTTGTGAACTTGTAGATAAGATTGAGAGAGTCAAAATTGGCATGATTGTCTTTCCAAAAAGTTAGAAGAAGATCACTATTCATAAATTTAAGTTGACTTTTGTTGAACTTTATTCTTGAGATAGATGGAAGAGCTCTTACATCTCGTCAAATACTAGTATGTAAGAAAGTCATTCTAGTGCTGCCTTTTTTAAGGTGGTCAAAAAGTAAATTTAATAGCCCACCTTCACGGCCTTAGAAAATAACATGGAGGCTTATATTGATTCCTTGAGCAAAATTGTGTCGAGAACTTATGACTTTCAGCTCAAATGTTCAACGTCTGAACGTTCTTTTGAAATATTGGGCATATTAACCTATGATTGTAACTTTTTAGTGATAACTCATACCACTATTCCATTATATAGTTGCCAGGTTTGTGAAATTATATTGGGGAAAAAAATTCACATATTTTTCAACAATCAACATAAGATGTCTTCTAATAATATGTGTTGCCCACCAAGCTCACTCATTTCAGCTATGGTAACTTATGTGCAGATACTATTAGCTGCCGGCACTGATACTTCAGTTGGAACTATGGAGTGGGCATTGTCTCTATTGCTTAACAATCCAGAATGTCTACAGAAGGCACAAGCTGAGATAGACGATATTGTAGGACATAATCGCCTCTTGGATGAATCAGACATAGCTAAGCTACCTTATCTTCGTAGCATCATGAATGAAACAATGCGGATGTACCCAGCAGGTCCAATTATACCTCATGAATCATCAGAAGATTGTACTGTTGGAGGATATTTCGTTCCAAGAGACACAATGTTGCTAGTGAATGTATGGGCAATACAAAATGACCCCAAAATTTGGCCAGACCCGACAGTGTTCAAGCCAGAGAGATTTGAAGGGTTAGCAGGGTCAAGAGATGGGTTTAAGCTAATGCCGTTTGGGTTTGGAAGGAGGGGTTGTCCTGGAGAAAGCTTAGCAACACGTATGATTGGGTTGGGATTGGGGTCGATTATTCAGTGTTTCGAGTGGGAGAGGGAAAGTAAAGAGATGGTTGACATGACTGAAGGCGTTGGAATTACCATGCCCAAGGAGAAACCTTTGGTGGCAAAGTGTAGGCCTCGTCCAATCATGATGAAACTGTTGTCTCAGATATGAACCATTTTGGTTCATATTTATTATTTTAAGTAAATTTATAAGTTGAAGAATCTGCTCTCTCATGCTGAAGACAAGGAATAATTACAAGTATTAGAAGGTAAGCTACTGACTTCATTGGTACCGTAATTTTCAGTATAAATGAAAGCGGACTTTCATATACTTGATGCTTTTGTTCAAATTCATTTCCACAAATCACTATGTATGGTATACAAAGTACTTTATGTGAAATATTTCAAATGTAACCAAGAGATTGTCTCCTAGCAAAGTGTGTCAAAGCTGTCTTTAAGATTTATTTTTTATTTTTTACAGAATAAAAATAAAATGAAAAAACAATTGTTAATGTGAAAGAAAAATTATTTGTCAACTGCAGACCAATACTCAATATGGCTGTTGGGAAAGGTAATGTGAGAGTAGTGGTGTATTATAATAGGAGTATCACATTGATCCTTCTAAAAATCAACTTGGCTTATCTCTATATATATGGACAGCTATGACATCATACAAAAAAATAAGATGCAATCTCATCTTAACCTCCAAGTGGTTTGGATTGAGTCTACCTGATAGGAGTCACTAGGTTGGGCTTATAATTCTGACTTGATGCATACCATATAAGCTAGAAATTCTTCTTAGGAGCACTTACTGAGCGGTTCGTGATGTAATGGAAGTCGCTTTTTCGGTTGAGTGGTTTATCCCAACGAAAAATGGTAATTGTGGAAGTCGACCAAAAGTAGATAATGATCGTTAGGCTACTTACCCTTATGTAATTTGTAATACTACGAAGATAAGAACCCAATTGTAAATGCATTGGTGATGGGGGAAGTTCTGACTAGGACTGAGGGTTCCATAGCTTTTCCTAATATCAGGTATTCCACCTCAATAATTAGTGTTAAATTTGTGGTCATTTACTGCTGAACGTTGATACTTTTGTAAATTGATATCACATATAGTGCCTATTAATAGCTGTACTTGGGATACTATGTTTGGCTATAGTCTATATATCTCAACATTTCATAGTTACAAACACTGACCCCGAAGTTCACTTCCTTTATGCGTTATGTTCTCAGTCATTTTTTTACGTATAACCTAACGCCTCCCAGTACCTTCAAGTAATCTTTGAGAATTATTACAATACATAAAAAGAAATAAAATAGTTGTTCTTTAGGTCTAAGCTGGTAGAGATTACAGGATCTTATTTCCTCCGCAAAATACATCGCTTTTTATAGTAATTGGAACCCTGCTACTGTTTAATATCAGAGACTTAACAATGGCTTATGAAAACAAAGAATGTTCTCACTCCACATGGCACTGTACTATTCTAAGACTTGTTAACAAGATGTGCTAAACATAAAAGAGTAGACATTAAAAAACAGCTAGGAACTGAAAACAAGATCTTATAGGAGTAGGGAATTTATCACCAGAGTTGACAAGAATCTATTGGCTTGGCTTTTGTCATTTCTCTTCATTTTTTTATTGTTAGCATTGTTTATATGTCCTTTTCGAATCGGTAGCTGAGCTAATATTTAAAGGGGTTTTGTCAATTTTTGCTGGCTGCGTGTTATTTTTCAGAACATTGAGTGTTCAGATTTTCTGAATTTTTCCTCTATTTAATAATCCAGAGAAAGGAGAAATAAATATAAGAGGACTGCTACCACAGAGCATCACGCCTCTATATCATTCTTAGTATGCTAAGATTTTCAATTTAGAACCACATTCTTTTTCCAGCAGATCAAATACATATCAACTGTGTTGATCTGTCAAGCATTACATGGAAACCTCATACTACTTTCTCTCCGGTCTCTTCCTATACCTGATCACCAAGCATTTGCTTCAAAAACTTTGAAAACTCCCACCAAGCCCTTATTTTTCCTTACCCATCTTAGGCCATTTATATCTTTTGAAGAAACCCATGCATAGAACCTTGGCCAAACTCTCGAATCAGTATGGCCCTGTACTCTTCCTTCAATTTGGCTCACGCCCTGTGCTTGTTGTCTCATCCCCTTCTGCTGCAGAGGAATGCTTCACCAAAAATGATATTACCTTCGCAGCCGCCCTAAATTGCTTGCCGGAAAACACCTTGGTATCAATTACACCTCTATGACTTGGGCGCCATATGGGGATCACTGGCGCAACTTTAGAAGCATACGCACAGAGGAGATTCACTCTCTGATTAAGCGTCTTTCTCAAGGTTCCTTAAAAAGACGGTAAATTCCAAGTTGTGGAAATGAAGACGGCCTTTTTTGAGCTCACATGAGGATGATTGCCGCTAGAGATACTATGGGGACAGTGTGGAGGATATGGAGGAAACAAGAAAGTTCAAAGAGATAGTCACGGAGACTTTTAGATTGAGTGGGTCAACAAATATAGGAGATTTTGTTCCTGGATTGAATTGGTTTGGGCCTAGTTCTATAGAAAAAGAGTTGAAGAGAGTAAGGGAAGCAAGGGATCAATCGTTGCAAACATTGATTGATGAGCTGAGAGAAATAAAAAGAAACTCTTGTTCTGAAGTGAGGAGTAAAACAATGGCGGATGTTCTTTTGTCATGTCAAGCATCTGAACCTGATATCTATACTGATGAAATGATCTGAGGTTTGATGCAGGTATGTTCTCTGTGTGTGTGTGTGTGTGTGTGTGTGTGTGTGTGTATATCTCTCTATATATGTGTGTGTGTATATATATATATCTCCTGAATCAATTAAGAGAACACTAAAATGGTAGTAAAACAAAGTCTACTTAGCTTCATAATGCTAACCCCTTAGATGTGATTTTGCAAAAAATTGTGGTTCTACTCTCATAATGGATGGTGTAAGATGCTGAAAATGGTCAAATATACTGTCACAAGAGCCAACATGTTTCTCTAAATTACTCTTTCATGGTAATGTGATTTGTCTGTTTTCTTTGTACATGTCATGATAGCAGCAGGAACCGATACCTCAACCGGAACAATGGAGTGGGCACTATCACTTTTACTGAATAATCCTGAAGCCCTTAAGAGGGCTTGTGATGAAATTGACAGTCAAACTGGGCATTCCAGACTAATTGAAGATTCAGATCTCTCTGATCTTCCTTATCTTCATGGAATCATAAATGAAACATTTCGAATGTTCCCGGCTGCAGCATTGATTCCACCCCATAAGTCTTCAGAAGAGTGCACCATTGGAGGTTTTCACATCTCCCGTGTCACAATGCTATTAGTGAACTTGTGGGCTATTCATAATGATCCAAAGCTGGTTGAAGAGCCCACCATGTTCAAGCCTGACAGGTTTTTGAATCTTGAGGGGCAAAGAGATGGGTTCAAGTTTATGCCATTCGTGTCCAGGAGAAGAAGGTGTCCTGGTGAGGGTTTAGCCATGTGCGTGATTACCTTAACATTAGGATCACTAATTCAGTGTTTTGAATGGGAAAGAGTAAATGAGGAAATGATAGACATGAGTGAAGGGTCTGGACTCACTATGTCAAAGGCCCAATCTTTGCTTGCTAAGTGTCGGCCACACCCTGCCCTGGTGAACCTTCTTTCTCACATTTAGTTTCATGATGTATTTTGGTTGGCCTGATAGTATACGGAAAAAAAGGATTGGTAAAGATTGTGTTATCAACAGTTTAATGGGTTGATAGCTAAAGTTCTCTAAGAGCACAGAGTTTTTATATTGGTACCATTATGGTCACTTGCGTGAACCTGATTATCAGCTGAACAATGTAAAGGGACAAGAGTGTTATCAGTAATTCTTTTTTACATGGACACTTAAGATGATGTTACTTGGGATAGTACTGTGGGGTGCTGTCATGATCGAAAAGTGGCACGTTGTTAAACATATGGAGGTTGGTCACTTGGTTTTACATGGATTGGTTAGCATTGGGGTCTCTTATGAAACACTTCTTGTGTGGGGAGGTCGTGAGCAAGAAATGTTCATCATTGAAGGGTGGCAAACTGTCGGTCTTGTGCCATAACGTCAGAGGTGCTGCTCAATCATGAACCAAATACTATTGCTTTCCAGATGATGACAAGGTTTTGAAATGAAGATCAGAAGGTCAGCTGCTAATAACTTTGCTGTTACTGGTATTCTTTGCACACATATAACCCCATGCTTTCATATATTTGATGCTATTGTTAAAATTCTTATTGAACGAATCAATACATACAGTATACATAATGATCTTTGTGACTTGTCAGTTTATTTACTGTCATTGTTGTGGCTGATCATGTATTTTGTAATCAACCAGGGTGTCAAGATATAAGAACCCCATCACAAAATGGAAGCTCACTTTGCAGCATGATGTTTCAACTACTCGACACTTAAAGATTTGGGTTGTCTGTGTCATAAGGTGAAGAAGAAAGTGTGAAATAGTATAGACAATAGGTTAATGTGTAGTCAATTCATCACTTTCCTTATAAGAACAGGCTGTAGATAAGAACTTCACTAAGTACCAAATACTAGAAGATATTGTGGAAAACTAATGATAAAGGAAAAAAGATTCTTCCACAAGATCCTTTTTATATACTCCAGTATTGAAGCCTTTGTCTATATGAACAGCTATGGTTCTGGAATCTTGTTGGAATCTTCCCGGTGCAAATTGAGACTTCATATTGGTAGGTGTTTCGATTTGTAACTAATAACTTTTTTGTATTATGTAGGCTATAACCATAAAATTGTGAACGTTCTTTAATAATTGTAGGTTATAAACATAAAATTGAAGCGGTTTCGGATACATATCTATGGTCTTAAAAATGTCAAAATAATTGTAATAATATATCTATTACTCACACTTCACTTAATGAGAGACTTGGAACCCCTATAGTTGGTGTATTTTGCAGCCGAGATCATACCACGTCATTTAAATTGCTGGACTGATGTTAAAGACCAAAACGAATCAAACCCACGTTGCTGTAGCAATGAAATGTATAGATTGTTGAATCAACTCATTAAACGACATGAAATGATCTCAAATTATGAACATCACTAGGCATAACTTCATCTTACTAAGTTCCAAATTCCTTAGTGAGAAGTTTTATTGAATCTTTGGGATAAGAAATCTGCTGGGTTTCCACAACGTAACCCAGCAGGTGAAGGAAAAGTATTTTAGGGAGAGAGGGAGAGAGGGAGAGAGAGATCAGCAAGTATAAAGACGGCAGAGTGTCTTGCAGCTGATTGCATGTTCGATGAGATGGTTGAAGCAGCTCCATTTCAGCTGTCAGATTCTATAGGTTGACATTAATATAAGTTAACCATACTTCAGATTTTGCCCCAGAGATCTAGAGAGACACAATTGCTGCTGCTTGGTAACATCTTTAAACTCCTTTTTATAAAGATAATATTGTTCATTTGCTGCAGTGTGGGAACTTGAAATCTACATTCTTGGTTAGTTTGTTTACTTTTGTTGACCCCTTTGGACATGTTTGGCGAATCAATTCCAAGCCGTTGAATTTGAACTAAAAGAGGAATTTTAGTTCTGCAAAATTCATTTTTATTCTTTTGTCCAAGGCTTGGGTTGAGTTTCCAAAAGTACCCTTATGTAACTTATAACACGATGAAGATAAGAAAACTATTTGTAAATTTATTGGTGATAGGGGAAGTTCTGGCTAGGACTTGGGGGGTTTCTGTGGTTTATGTTAGCAAAGTTGCAATTACAGAAGAAAATAAATTACAAATAAAAGTACAGACTAGAAAATAGAACTGAAACAGAAATATAAACTGAAAAGAAGAAACAAGATGGCAGCAACAAATTGGTTGTGCACGAGCCCTGATGAATCAGTCTCCTTAAGACTTTTATTCGTCCCCTCACCAATAGTACTTGAGGCTGCCTTGGACGCGAGTCTCCCAGGATAGAACGTGCGGACCGAGGGCACTTTGCACTTAAAGTTCCCGACGAATTGGCAGCGTGCCTAGACAGTATCACCACGATGCAGTATGCAAGGAGGCCAAAGGAAGTTTGAACAATATGCAGCGAAGAGAGAGAGAGAGAGAAGTTGCAGGAAAATTGATGTGTAAAATGGTTTGTGAAAACTCCATTTTATAGCTGCCTTGAATCGAAACTGCCAATCAACCATAATCACGAAATTATTACAGTAATAATTTTGTATTTGATTCTGATATGGCTGTTACAAGGAAGAAATCAAAATCAAATTAACTCAGTTTCAGTTACAATGGGTAAATGGGAGTAAATTTCCGAAATCAAAAATAAATTTTCGAAATCAAAAATTCAAAATTTTAGCAAAATGTAGGTGGGCTTGCGCGGGTAGGCCATTTCGGAGCTACATTCGTGTCCGCAGGACGCGTACGCACATGAGTTCGGTAGCCCCAAGCCTATTTTGGACCATGATTTGCACCCCCCTGTGCACCCATGCGCGAGAGAGAGCCTCTATGCCACACACAATTACTCCTTACATAAAGTGTAGTAGTATTTAAACTATCTAACTTTCACATTCCCATTCAATGTGGGATATCTTCTTTTTCCCACTTCCAACCCATCATCTTTGAGCCTTAATATTTCATTCATCCATCAACCATCTTGGACAAATAAATATTCAATTTTAATGTTTTCATGGAGTAGAATACAAATCCATAATCAATTTGGTCATTTAACAAATAACCCATTTAGGAAATAATCTCAAATTTCCTTCACACCCACTATTTTTTCCAACAATCCCCCACATGAAGGAAATAATGAGGAAATGGTGATAAAGTCCGACAGTTGACACCTGCATAGGATAGGTAGGGTTTGCCCTTTGAACCTTCCCTTGTAAAATATATTTACCCTACTCGCTAATCAGTAGACACGATGTCCTTGAACTGTTCAAACTGTAGCCGACCATATACTTTACACAGGTATCTCCCTAACACACTTCAATTCTCATGACTATGTTCATTCACGGACCTGAACATAATGCCTGGTTCTGTGAGAGGGTCTAAGAATTGAGCCTCACCCAATTCTCCTCGAAGCGGCCACACTTCTCTCTCACATAGGTGATTCTTATAATTAACCCGTATTATCCCGCTCGACTTTTCGAAGCGTAAGAATCATTAAAAGCTAGAATCTTAACCTTTTCCTTTCGGGATGTCACTTAAGGAATGGGTTTGGGGATGATTCCCCCACAGTGACACTACAAGTCTTTTAACAGTTAGGTTGTCCCTTTGAAAATCTAGATCTTGGGATCTCCAGTCAAATAGGTGGGGTTTTCCGCTGTGTTTAACTTCTAAAGAGGCTTTAGTCCCATTCCTAATGTCAAACGTTCAACTACCTCTTTTGTTAACCCTTTCGTTAAAGGATCCGCTAAATTATCCTTTGACTTCACATAGTCAATAGATATGGTACCAGTTGAGAGTAGTTGTCTTATGGTATTATGTCTACGACGTATATGTCTAGACTTACCATTATACATATGACTTTGTGCCCTACCAATTGTAGATTGGCTATCGCAATGTATACAAATTGCTGGCACAGGCTTTGTCCACTTTGGAATATCTTCTAAAAATTGGCGTAGCCATTCGGCTTCTTCACCACACTTGTCTAATGCTATAAACTCAGATTCCATAGCTGATCTCGGCTATAATACCGCTTAGAAGATGACTTCCATGATATAGCAAAGACCGGCTAATGTGAATATATATCCGCTCGTAGACTTAGAGTCTTTGATATCTGATATCCAATTAGCATCGCTATATCCTTCAATTACAGCTGGATGTCTAGTATAGTGTAATCCATAATTACGAGTATATCTTAAGTACCTTAGCACTCTCACTATACCCTTCCAATGGTCCTTCCCAGGATTACTTGTATACCGAGTCAGTTTGCTTACAACATATGCAATATCTGGTCTTGTACAACTCATTAAGTACATTAAACTTCCAATGACCCTCGAATACTCTAATTGAGACACAGGTTCGCCTCGATTTTTCGTTAAATGTAGGCTTGTGTCAATTGGAGTATTTTCCGTTCTATCGTCATCCTTGTTAAATTTCTCAAGAATTTTATCCACATAATGTTATTGAATTAGTACAAGTCCATCGGATATTCTAGAAATTTTCACACCAAGGATCACATCCGCTACACCCATATCCTTCATGTCAAACTTCGAGTTTAACATATTCTTTGTGGATTTAATCATTTTATCACAGCTTCCTATGATAGGCATGTCATCTACGTAAAGACACAAAATAACATAGCCATTTTCAGTGTTTTTAACATAGACACATTTGTCACATTCATTGATTTTAAATCCACTTTCAATCATGGCTTGGTCAAACTTTTGATGCCATTGTTTTGGTGCTTGTTTGAGGCCATACAATGACTTCACTAACTTGCACACTTTATTTTCTTGCCCTGGAGCAGAGAATCCCTCTGGTTGTTCCATGTAAATCTCCTCTTCTAAATCTCCATTTAGAAAGGCAGTTTTTACATCCATTTGATGTACTTCAAGATTTCGCAAAGCGGCAATTGCAAGTACAATCCTAATAGACGTAATTCTCGTAACAGGAGAATACGTGTCAAAGTAATCAAGATCTTCCTTTTGTCTGTAACCTTTTATTACAAGTCTGGCCTTATACTTATCAATGGTTCCATCAGCCTTCATTTTCCTTTTAAAAATCCACCTATATCCTAGTGTTTTACTTCCTGGAGGAAGATCCACTAGTTCCCAAGTGTGATTTTGTAAAATGGAATCAATCTCACTTTTGATGGCCTCTTTCCACAAAGGTCCTTCCGAAGAGCTCACGGCCTCTTTATAACTTTGTGGTTCACTTTCAAGCATGTAGGTTAGAAAATCCGATCCATAGGATTTTTCTATCCTACCTCATTTGCTACGTCGAGGTTCTACCTCCGCTTCATCATTTTCATGATGATTTTCTTCTCCTACTTCTTCTTCTATTGAATCAAACGTCCGTTTAGATGAGCTTGCCTCATCTCTTTTACACGGAAACACATTCTCAAAGAAAGAAGCATTTCTTGATTCCATTATAGTATTCTTGTGCATATCTTGAATTTTCGATTCATGAACAAGAAATCTATAAGCACAACTGTTTTGTGCATATCCAATAAATATGCAATCAACAGTCTTAGGACCAACTTTCACCCTTTTAGGTGGAGGTACAGCTACCTTCGCAAGACACCCGCACACTCGCAAGTATTTATAACATGGTGCTCTTCCATGCCATAATTCATATGGGCTTTTGTTTAGTTTCTTTCGAGGTACCTTATTTAACACATAATTTGCCGACAACGCAGCTTCTCCACACATGTTAGAAGGTAATCCCGAAATTATCAACATGGCATTCATTGCTTCTTCCAATGTTCAATTTTTTCATTCGGTAACACCATTTTGTTGGGGTGTATAAGGTGCCGTAGTTACATGTTTAATTCCATTTTGAGCACAAATTGCCTCAAATGGAGACTCATATTCCCCACCACGATCACTTCTTAGCACCTTAATTTTCCGATTTAATTGATTCTCAACTTCATTTTTATAGAGAATAAACTTCTCTATAGCTTCATCTTTACTTTTGATAAGATACACATAGCAATATTTTGTGCTATCATCAACAAAAGTTAAGAAGTACTTATTGCCACCACGTGATTGTGTTGATTTAAAGTCACATAAGTCCGTGTGAACTAACTCGAGTGGTTCACTATTTCTTGTTATTGAATGGAATGAAGGTTTTGCAAATTTTGCTTCAACACAAGGTTCACATTTGTGTTTTCAATCAACTTTAAATTTTGGTATGTAGTTCAAGTTAATTAATCTACGAATAGCATCATAATTAACATGTCCTAATCTACCATGCCACAAATGGGAAAACTCAAGCAAGTAAACGGAAGAATTATTCATTTCATTAACTTTGGGCTTAGTATCCACTACATTCGGTTTTACTACCATAACACTAAGCTTAAACATCTCATCATTCACATAACCTTTTCCTACAAACATTTCATTCTTGGACAAAGTGACAACATCGGACTCGAACACAATACGAAAACCATGCTTAATTAAAAGCGAGTCGGACACCAAGTTCTTCCGGATATCGGGCATATAAAGTACATTATTGAGAGTCAATTCCTTACCGGATGTCATCTTCAAAACCACCTTCCCTTGACCTTTGATGTCAGAAGTGGCCGAATTCCCCATAAATAACTTTTCGCCATTTTCCATAGCTTCAAACGTACTAAACATGTCTTTGTTGGAGCACACATGTTTAGTAGCACCGGTGTCAATCCACCACTGATTTGGATTCGAACCCACCATATTCACCTCGGAAACTACCGCCGCAAGGTGCATATCAGACACATCTCTAGCAATGTCATCCACCATGTTCACTTCACGAGCCTTCTTAGGAGCCTTACATGTTGACGCCTTGTGGCCTTCACCACCACAATTGTAACAAGTTCCTGTGAACCTCTTCTTGGAAACCCCACCTTGAGGCTTCAAGTTGAACGACCTTCTAGTTGTTTCAACCTTAGCTTTACCCTTGCCTTTGCCTTTGCCTTTGGAGCTTTGGTCATGCTCCACCACATTAGCTTTGGCCACACTTGGGTTAAACTTTTTCTCGGCAACTCTATTGCCTTCCTCAATGCTAAGCCGAAGAATGAGCCTTTCAAGATTCATCTCCTTTCGCTTATGCTTAAAGTAGTTCTTAAAATCCTTCCAAGCTGGAGGCAACTTTTCAATCATTGTAGCCACTTGAAAACTCTCACTAAGAACCATGCCCTCGGCATCAATCTCATGATAAATTGTTTGCAACTCGTCAACTTGAGTTTTCACGGTCTTAGAGTCCACCATCTTAAAATCAAGGAAACGGGCAACAATAAACTTCTTTGTTCCCGCATCCTCAATTTTATACTTGTGTTCCAAGGACTCCCATAGTTTCTTAGCATTCTTCTTCCCCCTATACACATTATAGAGAGAATCAGACAAGCCATTAAGAACATAGTTCTTGCAAAGAAATTCCCCATGTTTCCAAGCATCAACCGCAGCCACGGTTGTCACATTCGTCTCATTCTCAGCCACAACTGGCATATCTTCTTTCAGATACTTAGTCAAATTCAGAGTGGTCAAGTAGAAAAATATTTTCTGTTGCCACCTCTTAAAGTCGTGGCCAACAAATTTTTCAGGCTTTTCAGCATGGGGGGTTGAGATGTGCACTGTTTGAGGATTAGTCACAATAGAAGTGCCTTGAGAACCAGAGCCATTTCCAGTTCCAGTTTGGGTCACAGTCACAGTTTCACTTCCAGCTTTGTTAGTCTCAGTTGCCATTTCTGAAACAGAAGCAGATTATTAGTCTCAATGTTTTCTGTAACTCGTTTCCTTTTGTAGGAAATAAGTCTTAAGATTGTTAGCAAAGTTGCAATTATAGAAGAAAATAAATTACAAATAAAACTACAGACTAGAAAATAGAAACTAAAATAGAAATATAAACTGAAAAGAAGAAACAAGATGGCAGCAACAAATTGGTTGTGCACGAGCCCTGATGAATCAGTCTCATTAAGACTTATTCGTCCCCTCACCAATAGTGCTTGAGGCTGCCTTGGACGCGAGTCTCCCAGGATAGAACGTGCGGACCGGGGGCACTTTGCACCTAAAGTTCCCGGCGAATTGGCAGCGTGCCTAGACAGTATCACCACGATGCAGTATGCAAGAAGGCCAAAGGAAGTTTGAACAATATGCAGCGAAGAGAGAGTGAGAGAAGTTGCAGGAAAATTGGTGTGTAAAATGGTTTGTGAAGACTCCATTTTATAGCTGCCTTGAATCGAAACTGCCAATCAACCATAATCACGAAATTATTACAGTAATAATTTCGTATTTGATTATGATATGGTTGTTACAAGGAAGAAATCAAAATCGAATTAACTCAGTTTCAGTTACAATGGGTAAATGGGTGTAAATTTCTGAAATCAAAAATAAATTTTCGAAATCAAAAATTCAAAATTTTAGCAAAAGGTAGGTAGGCTTGCGCGGGTAGGCCATTTCGTAGCTACATTCGTGTCCACAGCCTATTTTGGACCATGATTTGCACCCCCTGCGCACCTGTGTGTAAGAGAGAGCCTCTATGCCACACACAATTACTCCTTACATAAAGTGTAGTAGTATTTAAACTATCTAACTTTTACATTCCCATTCAATGTGGGATATCTTCTTTTTCCCACTTCCAACCCATCATCTTTGAGCATTAATATTTCATTCATCCATCAACCATCTTGGACAAATAAATATTCGATTTTAATGTTTTTATGGAGTAGAATACAAATTCATAATCAATTTGGTCATTTAACAAATAACCCATTTAGGAAATAATTTCAAATTTCTTTCGCACCCACTATTTTTTCCAACAGTTTATCCTAATATCATATCAGGTATTTCATTACAATAATTAGTTTTAAATTTGTGGTTCTTTACTGCTGAATATCGCTGCTGCTGCTTTTTAAAATTGATATCCCATGCATATAGTGCCTATTAATAGCTGTACTTGGGATATTATATTATGTTTATTTACTGTTGTTGTTGTTGTGATTGGATTGATAAAGATTACTCCCTCCGTTTCGTCCGACTTAGGACATTCACTCTCGACACAGAAATTAAGGAATGCTATTATAATATTAGGAGAGAGAATGAGTGGAGGATGTGTTGTGAGTGTGAAAAATTAAATAGGAGAGAGAATGAGTGGGATAAATAGTGATGGGATTATTGTTGTGAGTATGACAAGTGGGTCCCATTTAATATAAAAGTAATATAAACTTTTCATTTTGGGCCGTCCTAAGTCGGGTGGGACGCCCAAAATGGCAAAACGTTCTAAGTCGGACGGGACGGAGGGAGTATGTTATTTACAGTTTAATGGTTTGATTGCTATAGATCACTGGGGTTCACAGAGTTTGTATATTATTACCATTATTTACTGTTGGTGTTTCTTGGCAAACTGTCAGTCTCGTGCCATAACAGCTGCTGTCTCAGGCATGAACCAAGGTAGGACTACAGTGTGCCAGGCCAGGTGAGCCTTGCATGCAAACAGCTAGCCCAGCCGCCCTGGTGAGCCTTGCAGTAGTACAATGAATCATTCTTTCTCATTTTTACATGTTCATGAATTATTACTTGATGATAAACTGTTAGACCAAGGATTCTCGGATATCTTCTTCTCCAAGTCTGTGATCTCCTTCCTAGTTTAGTGATGTATATTAGGTAAATATTGTTATGGAGAATATCTCCCAATCTCCTTCTAGAATTAGGCCCTACAGCTAGTATATATATTTGTACTGTGCATATACAATTCCTCAGAATAAATAACAAGAAGTCTTTTAATTCATATACAATTCTTCATGGTATCAGAGCTTAGGTTGTTCTAGTTTTCTAGATGGCGGTTGATGACAACCCTTCTTCCGGCGGCAGTGGTAAGAAGACCTCCGCCGGTGATGATATTACTACCTCTCCATATTATTTGCACCCCTCTGATCATCCGGGTCTGATCATCTCTCCGGTGGTCCTTAAAGGAGCGAATTATGATGAATGGTCCCGATCTTTGAAGAATGCCCTACGAGCCAAACGCAAGTTAGGGTTTGTTACCGGCGTCATTCCAGAGCCGGCGTTTGCTTCCTCCGAACATGAGGATTGGTTGATGGTCAATTCCATGATTGTTGCGTGGGTTCTCAACACTGTTGAACCAACGCTTCGATCAACCCTCACCTATGCCGAGAATGTAAGGAAATTGTGGGACGATCTACAAGAACGGTTTTGTGTTGGCAACGGACCGCGAATTCAGCAGTTGAAAGCGCAGATTGCCAACTGCAGACAGTCCGGTCAGCCCGTGGTTGATTACTATGGTAAGCTTAAACTTATGTGGGATGAGTTGGTGAATTATGAACCTCCGTTGGCATGCACATGTCGAGGTTGCACTTGTGATTTATCGGGGCAGTTGGCTAAGAAACAAGAGGCTGAAAAGATTCATCAGTTCTTGATGGGTCTTGATGATGGTGTGTTTGGAACGGTGATCTCAAACATTTTGAGCACGGATCCATTACCATCCATTCAGAAGGTGTATTCCTTGATTATTCAAGATGAGCGTGTTCGGGATGCGGCAAAGACTAAGGAAGATAAACCTGATGTTGTTGCTTTTGCGGCTGGTCGCCAACAAGCTGTTGGTCGCCCCTTTCGTGATAAAACTGGTACTTGTTCTCATTGTGGTAAGACGGGCCATGTCGTAAAGGATTGCTTCCAACTTCATGGGTTTCCGGATTGGTGGGAAGAAAAAGGGAGGAACGCAGCAGCTGCTGGTAACCGAGGTTCTGGTGGGCGAAGTCGTGGTGACTCCAGCCGAGGACAAGGACGAGGGCGTGGCACTACGGTCCAGGCGAATGCTGCCGAGGCTCGGCCTGCTGCTCCTTCAGGCAGTACCTCTACACCTGTTACTGAAGAAGCTATTCGCCAAAATTTTGCCGGGTTAAACCAAACTCAAATCAACACTCTTGTTTCTCTCCTTAATAATTGCAAATCCTCCGATAACTATCATGGTAAGTCTCGTGACTGGTTACTTGATACAGGTGCTTCTCAGCACATGACCGGTGATCTCGGTTTGTTGGGTAATATTATTGATATCTCTCCATGTCTAGTTAGTATGCCTAATGGTGATAGTACACCTGCAGTTAAGAAAGGCACATTGACACTAAATATTGATTGTGTGTTGCGAAACGTTTTGTTTGTTCCCAAGATGCATTGCTCTTTGATTTCGGTGTCTCAGTTGGTTCGGGAGTTGGATTGTATCGTCACATTCTCTAATGACTTTTGTTTTGTACAGGACCGGATATCGAGGACTATGATTGGAGCGGGTGAGCAACACAATGGGGTCTATATTTTTCGGTTTGCTTGCAAGGAACAAGTTAATAAAGTTCTCAAACATGATGATCCGGATCTTTGGCATCAGCGGTTGGGTCATCCTTCAGTTCGAGTTTTGAAATTTATGTCTAGTCTAGATTTTGGTAAAAGTACTTGCTCTCAGAAAATATGTGATGCTTGTTTTCGTGCTAAACAAACTCGTGACAGTTTTCCTATTAGTTATAATAAAGCTTCTTCTCCGTTTGAGTTAATTCATATTGATTTGTGGGGAAGTTATAGAGTTCCTGCGTCATGTGGTGCTACTTATTTTTTGACAATTGTTGATGATTTTACTCGGGCTGTTTGGGTTCATCTGCTTAATGATAAAACAGAAGTTCCACAAATAGTTAAGAATTATTGTGCTATGGCTGAGAGACAGTTTAGTGCCCTTGTTAAACATATACGAAGTGACAATGGGACCGAACTTCGTCCTTTGAAACCTTATTTTTTGGAAAAAGGCATTTTGTTTGAATCTTCTTGTATTGGTACTCCTCAACAAAATGGTCGGGTTGAACGGAAACATAGGCACATTTTAAATGTCTCTCGGGCACTTCGGTTTCATGCCTCCCTTCCTATTTCTTTTTGGGGTGAATGTGTCTTAGCTGCTTGCCATTTAATTAACCGTACGCCCTCTCGACTTCTTAATGGCAAAACACCATATGAAGCTCTTCATGGTAAACCCCCTAGTTTTAATTTACTTCGGGTCTTTGGTTGTTTATGCTATGCTCATGTTCAGAGACGGGATAATGACAAGTTTGGTGATCGAGGACGTAAGTGTATTTTTGTTGGGTATCCCTCGGGTCAAAAGGGTTGGCGTCTGTTTGATCTTGAATTAAAGAAATACTTTGTTTCCCGGGACGTGGTTTTCTTTGAGCAGGAATTTCCGTTTCGAACTCCAAGCGTGACTCCTGTTGCTCCGGACACTATGCAGGGCCTAACAGTCGGAAATTCGCCGGGGCTCGTTGTGGATGATCCTCCTCTCCCCACCGAATTCAGGGGGAGTGTTCCTGATCCCGTCCCGGCTCCAACCACTTCTCCAACCACTTCTCCAACCACTTCTTACGAGACTGAAACAGGTTCGGGTCTGCAAGAGCATGATGGGCCGATTGTTTCTTCAGATAATAGGGTGCCTGTCAATGATGAAATGGACAGTTTAGGCCGTGGTCAGAGAAATCGTCAACAGCCTGGGTACTTGAAAGATTATGTGCTCCATACAGCTCGCATTATAGACCCCCCGTGCTTGCTCCTCCTCCGTCAAAATCCTCGTGTACGTTATCCCTTACAAAATTATGTCAGGTTGTGATAATTTTTCCGCGAAACATCAAGTCTTCTTAGCAGTGTCACCACCGCGCTACGAACCAACCTCTTATTCGTAAGCTTCCCAGACCCGCGTTGGCGTGAAGCCATGTCAAAAGAAATTGCAGCTCTAGAAACTAATGGGACGTGGAATTTACAACGATTGCCTCCCGGCAAACGAGCAATAGGTTGTAAATGGATATATAAAATAAAGTACAATTCTGACGGGTCAATTGAACGATACAAGGCAAGGTTGGTCATTCTGGGAAATCGACAGGTGGAAGGCTTGGATTATAATGAGACATTCGCTCCAGTTGCAAAAATGGCTACGGTACGGATATTTCTTGCAGTTGCAGTGTCATCTAAATGGGAACTTCATCAAATGGACGTTCACAATGCTTTCTTGCATGGTGACTTACATGAAGAAGTGTTTATGCGTCCTCCACCCGGGTTTGACACTAGCCCTGGTATGGTTTACAAACTCCGTAAGTCTCTCTATGGCCTCCGTCAGGCCCCCCGTTGTTGGTTTTCTAAACTTGCAAAATCTTTGCAAGAATATGGCTTTCTTCAGTCCGGCTCCGATCACTCTCTCTTCACACTTGTGAAAGGTACATCCATACTGTCGGCCCGATTTATGTTGATGATCTTATTATTGGTGGCAATGATAAGAATATGATAGCGGAATTTAAAAGCTATCTTGGCAAATGTTTTCATATGAAAGACTTAGGTTTGCTTAAATATTTTCTGGGTATTGAAATCTCTCGAGGAGCGAAAGGTTTGTTTTTGTGTCAAAGGAAATATGCTCTTGATATTATTTCTGAGTTGGGATTATTAAAATGCAAGCCGGCACGGTTCCCTCTTGAGCAAAATCATAAATTGGCGCTTGATTCTAGTCCTCCGCTGCATGATTCCAGTAAGTATAGACGACTGATTGGTCGCCTTATTTATTTGACAATTACTCGTCCCGAGTTGAGCTATCCGGTACACATCTTGGCTCAGTTTATGCAAAGTCCGCGTGTAGGGCATTGGGAGGCAGCCCTCAGAGTTGTTCGGTATTTGAAGAAAAATCCGGGACAGGGAATCTTGATGAATGCCGAGAATAACATGAAACTTTCGGCCTACTGTGACTCAGATTGGGCGGGTTGCCCGGTTACTCGTCGGTCTCTTACAGGTTACCTAATTTTCTTGGGGACGACACCGATTGCCTGGAAGACAAAGAAGCAACAAACGGTTTCCCGCTCGTCTGCCGAAGCAGAATATAGATCTCTTGCTGCAGCCACTTGTGAAATCAAGTGGGCTAAAGGAGTTTTGACCTCGCTTGGTGTATTACAAAATGGACCTATGACAATTCATTCCGACAGTTTATCCGCTATGCACATCGCGGCTAACCCGGTTCTTCATGAACGGACGAAGCACATCGAGATAGATTGTCATTTTGTACGAGATGAGATACGTAATGGAGTGATTGCTACCTCTTACGTTCACACATCTCAGCAACTAGCCGATGCACTCACCAAAAGCCTCGGCGAGAAGCGACTTCTTGATTTTCTTTTCAAGTTGGGCATTCGTGATCTTCATGCTCCAACTTGAGGGGGAGTGTTAGACCAAGGATTCTCGGATATCTTCTTCTCCAAGTCTGTGATCTCCTTCCTAGTTTAGTGATGTATATTAGGTAAATATTGTTATGGAGAATATCTCCCAATCTCCTTCTAGAATTAGGCCCTACAGCTAGTATATATATTTGTACTGTGCATATACAATTCCTCAGAATAAATAACAAGAAGTCTTTTAATTCATATACAATTCTTCACAGAGATCTCTGCAAGAAAAATAGAATATCAGGAACGAGAAATGTTGTTGCAAGAGACTGCTATCATAATTTTTGGGAAATGCATGGATGACAGATATTTCAGCTAGCTTTCAATAATTAAGGTGGGTTGGCTTGGTCATGGAGTGCGTGCTATCAAACCCAAAAAAGTAAAACCAAACCCACTAACCCATATTCTTCTCTATTTCCTTTCCTGCCTCTTGTTTTTCTTTTCTTCTCCTTTTTCCTAATTATTTGATTGCGACAATCACTTTCTCTGTCGTCCTGTCTCCATTTCCAATTTCTTTCTTTGTCTTCTTATTATTTCCAAATAAATTTCTACTCCCTCCGTCTCAAAATGTTTGTCTCATTTGACTTTTTTATTAAACTTTGATCACAAATATATGACAATTTAATTATGTTCATGAAATTCTAAAAATTTCTATTGATTCACCATTAATAATATTATCAACAATAATTTTTAGAATTTCATAAACATGATTAATCTCTCATAAATTTGTGGTCAAAGTTCAACAAAAAAGTCAAATGGGACAAACATTTTTGAAAAGGAGGTAGTATTTACTTATGTAATGCAGGAAAAGGAAAGGAAAGATGAACATTATATGTATAAGAGTAACAATTGGATCTTTTATTAACATTTTGTGGCTATTGTTCCTCTTAAATTATTCATGAAAGCTTCTCTTTTTCATTTCTTTGTGAGTAAAATTTTTCTATAATAGTAATTTTAATAACATCACTTAACTAGTAGTCTAGTACCAGAGCACTATCTTTTTGCAGTGCTACTTGAGTTTAATTTAGGCAAATGACTTTAATTTCGTAAAAAATTAATAATTTGTTAGTTTGTACTGTATCAATTTGCAACAAAATGTTATTGTTAAGAATTAACTTGCAATTTTTTCACATTGTAGAGGTTATCAAGATCCAAACAAAACCACTTTTTGTAGCAGTGCTACTTGAGTTTAATTTAGGCAAATGACTTTAATTTCGTAAAAAATTAATAATTTGTTAGTTTGTACTGTATCAATTTGCAACAAAATGTTATTGTTAAGAATTAACTTGCAATTTTTTCAATGTTAAAATTTAATTTAATTTTTGTAGGTTATCAAGATCCAAATAAAAACACTTTTTGTAGCGGTGCTACTTGAGTTTAATTTTTTTTTTTTAAAAAAAACAAACAATCAATCTCTATTAGAAAATGACTTCTTACTTTATCACACTTGACTTAATTAATAAAATGAGTTTTGAGGAATCTGTTGTTAAATTTGTAAATACTCTCTCCGTCCTAAAATGATTGTCCCACTTTTTTTGCATTTATTACGAAGAAACTTTGAACAATAATTTTAGGTTGATTTAATTATACAAATGAAGATCTAAAACTTGCAATTGATAGTATTATTGATGGTGTATCAATAATGAGTTTTAGATTTTCATTTGTATAGTTAAATAAATCTAAAATTATTGTTCAAAGTTCCTTCGTAATAAAAGTAAAAAAAAATGGGATAATCATTTTGGGACGGAAAGAGTATTGAATTAGAAATATCTGCAAAACCCCACCTTTATTCACTATTAGCAATGTTAAATTTGAGACAAAGTGAATATAAAAAGACAGTTTTCTCTTTCACACATAATGCACCATTTTTCTAATATCCATCTCTTTGAAATATCAAAATACTTCATTCTATTCATAATAAATGACACGATTGACTTACATTTAAAAAAAGTAAAATAAAAAATTACTAGTTTATATAATAATGTTTGTATCATACTAAAAAATTAAAATATTATTCTAATTTAAAAAAATAAATAAAAATGTGATATTTTTATGAGTCAGATTGACTACTACCATGTAACTTGGTCAATGGTCAATTCTTTACTACCAGCTGGTGTTTCAATTCTTTACTACTTTGGAAAAATAATTTGGTAGCTTTATTTGTTCACGTGTCACATATTAATTCTTTATCACCTCTTATCCATTTCCTTGCTTTTTTTCGTCTTGTCTTCAGTCTTCACATTGTGAACAGAGGTTATCTCCTCTTTACTTAAAAAAAAAAGGGTAACTTTATTTTTGTCCATAGTCAAAGATAATTTATTTTCGTGGTTTACAAAGTCATATACATACAGAGGGTTATAAAGGGATATGACTCCCAATATTCTATGCAACTAATTTAGCTAATAAACCTTTATTCTAGGTAACTGACTATCAACACAAAGGAAGAGATAATACTAATATTTACAGAATATTTATCAACTAATCTAAATATTCTAACACACCCCCTCAGTCGCTGCGGGAGGTTTACGTACACTGAGACTGTCCCTAAAATCTTCAAAGAGCACCAATGGGAGGCCTTTTGTAAATATATCAGCAACTTGGTGACGAGAAGGAATATGTAACACTCGAACTTCCCCACGTGCCACCTTCTTCCGGACGAAATGAATGTCCAACTCAATGTGTTTTGTTCGTTGGTGCTGGACAGGATTACCCGATAAGTAAATGGCGCTAACATTATCACAATAAACAAGAGTAGCCTTTTGAATCGGGCAATGTAGCTCAAGAAGAAGATTGCATAACCAACATATGATTCGGAGACCATGTTATCGACACCACGGTACTCAGCTTCAGTGCAAGAACGAGAAATAGTGGGTTGCTGTTTAGCAGCCCAAGAAACAAGATTATTACCCAAAAACATACAATATCCAAACGTAGATCGTCGTGTTTCTGGGCAACCGGCCCAGTCAGCATCAGTGTAAGACACTAAAGTGCTAGTGGGCGAGGGATATAGAAAAAGACCATAATCCAAAGTCCCGCTTGTTGGGTTAGAGGATCAATTGGGCTAGACATCGAAGCAAGGGGGAAGAATTTCGTAGCAGGTTTCTGGGGTCAAGAGCGGCCGCGCTCATGGCGTGAGCGACCGCGCTCTTGTACCGTGATTGATGCTCGGAGGATTTTCTTGGTGCGCGACCGCGTTGGATGGGAGGGCGACCGCGCTTGAGGCGTCGTCAGAAGGCATTGATGTCTCGGCATGACTGCGCGACCGCGCTCGGAGTGAGGGCGGCCGCGCTCCGCCCGTTTTTCAGCAGTCTCGGTTTCCTTGTTTGTTTAGGATTTGGACTCTACCCTAGGTCATATATAAACAATGTTCCGCCCCCAACTCAGTTGTAACGAAAATTCTAATTACATAGTGCAAGATCCTGGCTTGGTAGTGCCCCCAGACGTAGCCAATCAAATTTGGTGAACTGGGTTAACAATTTCTTGTGTTCTTTTCTGTTTTCTTGATTTCTTGTGCTTGGTTTGTGTGCGATTATTATTCTTGTAGGTTTGCTTGGGTGTGGAGGGCCATATTCACAACAACTGGTATCAGAGCTCTTGGTTTAGGATCAAGGGAGTTGTTTCAAGCAATCAAGAATGGGCAAAGACAAACAGGCGGTTGAGAAATTCGATGGGTCTGACTACGGATATTGGAGGATGCAGATTGAGGATCTATTGTACAACAAGGATCTCTACAAGCCTCTGAAGGGTGTCAAACCGGAAGATGAAGATCAGGAAGAATGGGAACTCATGGATCGGAAAGCCCTAGGGGTGGTTAGATCTACTTTGTCAAAGTGGATCGCGAAGACTACCAGGAAGGCGACAACCACCAAGGAGCTATTGGATTATCTTACTGAGAGATTTGAAACTTCGTCTGCTGCAAATAAGGTTGATTTGATACGCAAGATGGGTAGTCTCAAGATGCAAGAGGGAGGATCCTTGGCTAAGCACATCGATGAATTTATGGATGTCATAGATTCATTGACAGCGGTGGAGATCAAGTTCGATGATGAGGTTCATGCATGCTTGTTGCTAGCTTCTTTACCGGCAAGTTGGAGCGGAACGGTGACTGCAATCAACGCTTCGGCGAGTAAGAAAAAATTGAAATATGATGATGTTAAAGACTTTCTTTTAGGTGAGGAAAATCGCATGAAGAAGTTGGGGACATCAAGTACTTCGGGAGCGGCTTTAGCTACTACTAGTAGGGGGAAGCCGGGTACTAGCAAACAAGGGAGAACCGAATCTAGGGAGAACGGAGTGAGTGGCAAGGGCAAAGCTGATGAGACCAAGGACAAACCGAAGGTTGCGAAGGGATCTGTTCAGTGCTACTATTGTAAGGAGTTGGGACACTTTAAGAGGGATTGTCCAAATCGTAAGGGCAATCAGGCGAATGTGGCAGTCGAAGGTGATGATGTACTGGTTCTGAGTGTTAGTAGTGCACTAGAATCATGGGTGCTGGATTCAGGGGCATCATTCCACTCTTGCGGGCATAAGGAAGAGATGGATAATTACACTTCCAGTGATTTCGGGAAGGTCTATCTAGCTGATGGCGAGCCTTTGGAAATCAAGGGGAAGGGGGATGTCAGGATAGGAGCATCGGACGGGAAGGTTCTACATCTGAACGGGGTCAGACACATTCCGGGTTTGAAAAAGAACCTACTTTCAGTTGGGCAGTTGGACGAAGAGGGTTACAAGGTGACTTTCGGCTGCAGGAACTGGGTTATTACCAAGGAGGATTGTGAGATCGCTCGGGGTAATAAGGAGGGTACTTTGTATTTGGCAAACAACACCAAGGATAGTATTGCGGTGGCAGCAGCCAAGGGTGATACAGATTTGTGGCACTGTCGATTGGGTCACATGAGTGAGACAGGGATGAAGGTACTTTGTTCCAAGGGTCTACTACCGGGTTTGAAGACAGTCAACGTGGGGATCTGCGAAGATTGTATGTTTGGCAAACAAGGGAGGAATAATTTCTCGAGGACAGGTAGGGGATTGAGGGAAGCAAAGTTGGAATTGGTTCACACGGACTTGTGGGGGCCATCTCCGGTTACATCTCTGGGTGGTGCGTCATATTACATGACTTTTATTGATGATTCTACAAGGAAGGTTTGGGTCTATTTCTTGAAGGGGAAAGATGAGGCTTTCGAGGTGTTCAAGAAGTGGAGGGCCTTGGTGGAGAATCAAACGGGACTTAAGCTTAAGTGCTTGAGATCAGACAATGGTGGGGAGTATGAGCTCGGGGAGTTTAGGGAATATTGTGCTGCGAATGGCATTCGTATGGAGAAGACTCCAAAGAAGACTCCACAACTCAACGGGGTAGCAGAGAGGATGAACAGAACATTGAACGAGCGGGCTAGAAGTATGAGATTGAAGTGTGGACTTCCGAAGACGTTCTGGGCATATGCAGTTGACACGGCAGCTTTCTTGATCAATCGGGGACCATCGGTTCCATTGGGGAACGGAATTCCAGAGGAAGCTTGGAGTGGCAAGCAGGTAAATCTGTCCTTTCTTCGCGTATTTGGCTGCGTTTCTTATGTTCATGTTGATTCTGCTGAGAGAACTAAATTAGATGCTAAATCTGTTAAGTGTACATTTATTGGGTATGGCGGGGATGACTTCGGGTATAAATTTTGGGATGATCAAAACCATAAGGTTATTCGTAGTCGAGATGTGGTATTCAATGAACAGGTTTTGTACAAGGATAGAAAGGGGGCATCTGATGGTACTAGTTCGGAACCAGAGGTTGTAGAGGTGGATATTCCAGACTCGGGTGGGAAGCGGGACGATTCATGTTGACCATGGTCGGGAAGGTCACTGAAGATGAACCACGTACTCCAGAACCGGATATTCCGCTGCGTAGATCCAGCAGACTGCGTGGATCACCTGACAGGTATACTCCTTCGAATTATTATTTGTTGCTGACAGATAATGGGAACCTAATGTTATGCGGAGGCAGTTCGTAGTGTGCTTTGTAATAAATGGAAAGCTGCGATGGATGATGAGATGGACTCATTGAAGGCCAACAAAACTTGGGAGTTGACTAAACTACCTAAGGGGAAGAAGGCGCTGCATAACAAGTGGGTTTACAGGATCAAGGAGGAAGCAGACGGTAGCAAGCGTTACAAGGCAAGACTGGTTGTTAAAGGGTTTCAGCAGAAGTATGGTATTGACTACACCGAAGTATTCACTCCGGTTGTGAAGATGACCACTATCAGAATGGTTCTGGGGATAGTAGTGGCGGACAACTTGCCGCTTGAACAGATGGATGTGAAGCGGCCTTTCTTCATGGGGACTTGGAGGAAGAGATTTACATGGTACAGCCGAGAGGGTTACTTGTCTAAGGGTGGCGAGGAGCTAGTTTGCAGATTGACTAAGAGCTTGTATGGCCTTAAACAAGCTCCTAGGCAAAGGGTACAGGAAGTTTGATGGATTCATGCACGACATTGATTTTATCAGATGCGAGGCGGATCATTGTTGCTACTTCAAGAACACGGACAATGGGTATATTATCTTGCTGTTATATGTGGACGACATGTTGATAGCGGGCTCTAGCAGTAGAGAGGTAAACAGGTTGAAGACTCAGTTGTCAGAACGGTTCGAGATGAAGGATTTGGGAGAGGCAAGGAAAATCTTGGGCATGCGGATTGATCGGGATAGGGAGTCGGGCAAGTTGGTTCTTTCACAAGCAGAATATGTTGAGAAGGTCTTAGCAAGGTTTTGTATGGAAGAGGCGAAGCCAACAGGGACGCCATTGGGTTTGCATTTCAAGCTATCCGAGAGGGACTCGCCTAGGAACAAGGAAGAGCGTGACAAGATGGAGAGAACTCCATATGCTTCAGCTGTGGGGAGTCTCATGTATGCAATGGTGTGTACAAGGCCGGACATTGCACATGCGGTGGGAGTAGTCAGCCGGTTCATGGGCAATCCAGGAAAGCAACATTGGGAAGCGGTTAAGTGGATCCTACGTTACTTGAAGGGTACTGCTGGTAAGGCTCTATGTTTTTCGAGCAAGGAAGTGGTGTTAGCGGGTTATGTTGATGCGGACTTGGCATCAAGTGATCTTGATAAAAGGAGAAGTACTACGGGTTATGTGTTTACATTGGGTGGTACAGCAATCTCACAGGCTTCTAAGTTACAAAAGATCGTGGCTCGGTCATGCGCGAATATGTGGCGTGTGACGAAGCAAGTAAAGAGATGGTTTGGCTGCAGAACTTCTTGGGTGAACTTGGGAAGACGCGAAGTGGTAATATTCTCTACGGTGACAAAGTCGGAGCGCAATTCACTTGGCAAAGAATCCGGCATTTCATTCGAGAACGAAGCACATTGAACTGAGGTTTCACTACATCAGGCATCTCTTGGAGAAGAAGACTTTGTGGCTTGAGAAGATATTGGGATCGGAGAATCCGGCTGACATGTTGACGAAGGTTGTGAACCTTGAGAAATTGAAGCTGTGCAAAGCTTCAATTGGGCTTGAAGAATGAGAGAGGAGGATGGCACTACCATGATCGAGGTGAGCACTAGGAGGACACCAAGGGTGAGTTGAAGACGGATACGGGGCTTATATGTGTGGTTGATCTCTAGGTGGGAGATTGTTGGGTTAGAGGATCAATTGGGCTAGACATCGAAGCAAGGGGGAAGAATTTCGTAGGGTTTTCGGGGTCAAGAGCGGCCGCGCTCATGGCGTGAGCGACCGCGCTCTTGTACCGTGATTGATGCTCGGAGGATTTTCTTGGTGCGCGACCGCGCTGGATGGGAGGGCGACCGCGCTTGAGGCGTCGTCAGAAGGCATTGATGTCTCGGCATGACTGCGCGACCGCGCTCGGAGTGAGGGCGGCCGCGCTCCGCCCGTTTTTCAGCAGTCTCGGTTTCCTTGTTTGTTTAGGATTTGGACTCTACCCTAGGTCATATATAAACAATGTTCCGCCCCCAACTCAGTTGTAACAAAAATTCTAATTACATAGTGCAAGATCCTGGTTTGGGTAGTGCCCCCCCCGACGTAGCCAATCAAATTTGGTGAACTGGGTTAACAATTTCTTGTGTTCTTTTCTGTTTTCTTGATTTCTTGTGCTTGGTTTGTGTGCGATTATTATTCTTGTAGGTTTGCTTGGGTGTGGAGGGCCATATTCACAACACCGCTGATGTAGCGAATTATGCGTTTTAACGCATTCATATGTATCTCACGTGGACCGTGCATAAACAAGCAAATCTGTTGGACTGCATATGTGATGTCTGGTAGAGTGAAAGTGAGATATTGAAGTGCTCCGGCTAGACTTCGATAATGAAATGGATCGTGAAACGGATGACTAGAAGTAGCATCCAGCTTGGGTTTTGTGTCAACGGGAGTGGAGGAAGGCTTACATGAGGCCATACCTGCACGTTTCGACAATTTTTGAGGCATACTTCCGCTGAGACATAAACAAATACTCAGGCCTACGTGTGACTGCTATTCCCAAAAAATAGCTGAGAGGGCCGAGATGCTTCATAGCGAATTCAGAGCTGAGTTGAGACATAATATTGCAATGGAGAGAATCTGTTGACGTGGTCAATATAATGTCGTCAACATAAAGGAGGAGATAAGCCATTTCACTGCCCTTGCGATAAATGAACAAGGAGTGATCAGACTTACTATGAACAAACCCAAGTGAATAAACGTACTCCGTAAAACGCTTGTACCATGCTCGAGGGGCTTGCTTGAGTCCATATAATGATTTTCGGAGTAGACATACATGATCCGGATGTTGCTTGTCCCGAAAGCCCATTGGTTGATAGATATAAACCGTCTCAGTAAGATCCCCGTGTAAGAACGCATTCTTTACATCGAGTTGATGAATGGGCCACTTCTTAGAAAGTAATAAACTCAAGACCGTACGAATAGTGGCTGGCTTTACAACTGGACTAAACGTTTCCCCACAATCAATACCCACTTTCTGAGTTTTACCATCGCATACGAGACGGGCTTTATGCCGTTCAAAAGAACCATCCGACCTGTGCTTATGAGTGAAAATTCACATAGAACGAATAACATTAGTATCAGGTGGAATCCCACGTCCTATTTTTAATTAGAGCAACAAACTCATCAGTCATAGCCATTTTCCAATTAGGGTCATTAATTGCCAATAAGGGGTTACGCGGTAGTGGTGATTTAAGAACGGTAGTGTTAAGATTAAACAATTGCTTAGGCTTAAAAATATCGTGTTGACTACGCGTAACAGGACCGTGGGGCTGACCAGAAATGGGTTGACTAGAAATAGTTTCACCAGAAAGATGCTGTTGTATAGGAGGAGCAGGTAGACACGAGGGAGAAGTAGATGGGTCAACAGTGGGCTGTCCATGTGAAGAAGAGGCTTAACCACTAGTGAGTGGCCCAGGCGAAAGACCAGAAATTGGGCCAGGTGAAATGGGCCTCTGGTGTGGGGAGGTCAGTTGGTCTGAAGGTGCCATTTGGGTGGCCAAGTGATGCAAGATATGTGGGCTTGGATCACTGTTCAAAAATTCATAAGAATTGGGCTGAGAATTATATAAAGCGGAAAAAGGGAAAATTGTTTCATAAAAAATGACATGTCTATTTATGATGATTTTTCGGGAAGCTAAATCATAGCATTTATATCCGCGATGATTGGATGGGTACCCAAAAAGACACAAGGACTCGAACGTGGTTGGAGTTTGTTAATTGTATTTGAGGGGATGAGAGGATAACAAAGACAACCAAATATGCGAAGATGAGAATACGATGGATCCTTGCGATAAAGAATTTTAAGAGGAGAAGTATATTCAATAGTTTTGTGAGGCAAAATATTGAGAATGTAGGTGGCCATATGTAAAGCATGATGCCAAAATGAAGGAGGCATAGATGCACAGACCATTAAGGTACGAACCATGTTATTAATTGCTCTAATAGTCCGCTCCGTTTTTCCATTTTGAGAAGAAGTGTATGGACAAGATAGACGGAACGAGAGACCATATTGTTTGCAAAAATCCCAAAATTTAGCATTATCAAACTCTCTCCCATTATCACATTAAATAGTTTTTATATCCCGTTCAAATTGTGTTCGAATGAAAGAACGAAATTGAATAAATGTTGAGAATACATCGGATTTTCTTGATAAAGGAAAGGTCCATAAAAAATTCGAGTAATCATCAAGCAACAACATGTAATAACTATGGCCTGAAGAACTTAAAACCGGAGATGTCCAAAGGTCACTATGAATAATGTCAAATGGAGAAACGGTACAAGAATTTGATGAAATAAAAGGAAACTTAATGTGTTTTCCTAAAACACAAGCATTGCAAACATGAGGTAATTTTGAACTATTACACATGATCGCTTTATTTTTCCTAAGAGACTGAATAATAGAAACTCCCGGGTGACCCAAACGCTCATGCCAAATAGGGGAGAGAAAGCAGCAAATGCGGAAGGAAATGTGGTCGATTTGGTGATGGGATAAAGATCTCCTTTGCTCTCACATCTCATGAGGTGTCGTCCCGTTCGAAAATCCTTCACAGAAAAATCCACACGAGTCAAATTCAATTGAAACGAAATTATCATTGCAAAATTTGCGAACAGAGACCAAATTTTTAACAATTTTTGGGACATGAAGAACATTTTTAAGATGAAGGGGAGGATGAGGGGGGTCTAACTGCCTATCACCATAACCATGAATTGGAAGGAAATGACCATTACCAACAATAATATTGTGTTTCTTGCTCAAATTAAAATAGGACGTAAGATTACCTGACGATGGCGACATGTGAGATGTAGCTCCGGTGTCCATGTACAGATTGGAATCCGGGGGGGTCAAGCCAAGAGTGTACATGGCAGAATCAATATCAGTGTGCTGATCTGATGACATGTATGCTTGCGGAGGACGTGCACCAAGAATACTAGACTGAGACTTGGACTGGGAACTAGTGGGCCGAGACCAAGGAGCGGCGGGTCCAGGAGCCGTTGGGTATGGGCATGGAGGGGTCGCCCAAGGCCAGGCCCAGCCACTGCCCCATTGAGGATTGCTGCCCGCACCCCACTGAGGCTGCCATGATTGACCAGAAATAGGGGCTTGTACACCAGGCGAACGCTGCCCAGATGCCTGACCCTTACCTTTGTTGCCTTTCTTCCCATTACCTCCACCATTACCACCTCTACGCCGTTATCCATTAGAGTCCGGAGCAGGAACCGGAGGAGCAATACCATGAGATTCTCTAGCTACTAATGTCGCACCAGTTGCTGCCCTTTTTGCCAATCCCGCTTCCTCTGATGTAACCATCGACCGGGCTTGATAAAATTGAGGAAGAGGGTTGCTCTGACGGAGCATGGTAGCCACGCCATTATAAGCATCGGTGAGAACCGCCACCTGTAGCGTTGTGAGGAAAATTTCATCTTTTCATCTTTTTGAGTCGCCACCTATATTATTCGATTGGAAACATAGGAAAACCATTTTGAAAGAGATTTGGGTTCGGGGCTTAGGTTATGAAATGGGTAGGTTTAGAAGGCATCCATTTCACCCAATCCGGAGATCGGTCTTGCTAAAGAAAAGAGAGGTTTTCAATCTTTTTAATAAAATAATTAAAGAAGAACAAATAAACCCTAATCAATTTCTTGATTAGGAATGTCGGATTGTATGCTTCGAGATCGCCTCCATTGACTGAAGGGACTCTAGGCTAATCCTTTTGATGGGATCACACTACTCTAAAATAAATAGAGAGGTTGAGAAGAGAAACGAAAGTTTAAAGGATGATTACCTTTTGAGAAGAGATTCGGACAGAGTTTCGACTCAAGTTTAGAGTCGAACCTTGATTCGGACAGAGCTTCGCCTTGATCCTTGATTTGGATCTCGATGCGGACGGAGCTTCGCCTTAGTCCTTTGATTCGGGCTTCGATGTTCGTCAATCAACGTGGTTGAAGGACGAATTTAGGAGTTGTTTGTGAGTGATTTGAAGGAGTCTTTCGTGGAAAGAAACCAACAAATTGTGTGTGTTGTGTGTTTTCTTGATCAAGGATCAGAATTGTCGACCTCTGAAACACTGGAAGTCATCCAGTATTTATAGGAGGTTGGAGAGGTGAAGGTGGAGAGGTAAAATCTCCTAGGAAGGTTCCAGAACTCAGTTCTGATTGGATACCCGAATTGATAAGGTTTTATCCAAAAAGAGAGTTTGAAACGGAGAAGGAGAGTGATTTCTGCATATCCTGTCGAGGGGATATCTCGCGCGAGATATGATATCTCGTGCGAGATAACTAGTCTGATGACTATTTTGTCCTCTCCAGTTGTTCTGTTAGTCAGTTAGGTCCAAAACTAACGAGGTTAGTTAGAAACTTTAACGAAACATGACGAAACTGATATGCTTTCATCAAAACATAAAAGAGAGATGAAGAGTAGTGTAATCATGTAATTATGGGTTCAGAATGGGGTGTCTACAGATCCCCTCGGCGACAGGTCTTATGAAAGAAGAAGTGTCGTCGATAGAAAAGACATCATTCTGAACACTGGGATGGTCGTGCCGCATGGCTGCCTACGTATCTCTATCGGAGAATCAGACCAAAACGTAGTTCGACTCCAAAACACGAAAAGGCTGCTTTAGGTATTTTGAAAATCATTTTTTTTTGAAAATCGAGGAGATTTTATATTTTAAAAAGGCAAATCCATACTGAGGAATCAAATCATGACCCAATTCTGAATATACCTGTTTGTCTGAAGATTCGCCTGTTTGGGCTCCGAACCTGCGGGGAAAGATGTTAGAAAACAAAGGTTTACCTGTCCGGTCCTTTGCATTCTGTTGGGTTTTCTTTTGAGACTGAAGTGAGGTGACGATCCTGGAGATTCAGGACCGAGCTTTTGTTGAGGTGACGATCCTGGCGATTCGGGACCGAGCTTTTGTTGAGGTGACGATCCTGGCGATTCAAGACCGAGCTTTTTGTTGAGTAGTACTCGACATACTACTTGTAGATGCTTGACGCATCTTAGATGTTTGACACACCTAATTGGTGACGATCCACCTGTCTGGGCGTTGAACCGAGCTTTTGATAAGGTAAGCATTTGACATACTGACCCTAGATGCTTGACGCATCTTAGATGTTTGACACACCTAATTCTTGACGATCCACCTGTCTGGGCGTTGAATCGGGCTTTTTGGTAAAGTAAGTATTTGACATACTGACCCTAGATGCTTGACGCATCTTAGATGTTTGACACACCTAATTGTTGATGATCCACCTGTCTGGGCGTTGAATCGGGCTTTTCGTTGGAATATGCTTGACGCGTGGCACTTGACGTGATGGATGCTTGACGCGATGATTGCTTGACGCAATGGTTGCTTGACGCGATGGTTGCTTGATGCAATGGTTGCTTGACGCGATGGTTGCTTGACGCTATGGTTGCTTGACGCAATGGATGCTTGACGCTTGAAGAGATGCTCGACGCACTTAATTGGATACATTGACATATGGGGAGGTAGTTGGAATCCAAACACTCAACATGTTTGATCTAATTTTTGAAAGTAGGAACTTGACGTGCCTTACGCATTTTAATTCCTGCAAGAGGGTTAGTGAAAGTATTTGCATAACAACATGTATTCACTTAAGCATTTGTTTGTTCAAGACGATCAATGTGCACTCGACTCCAAGAATCAGCGGGGAGAATGAGTTCTATTATGTGAGGATTGAAAATTGTTTGTGATTTAGATTTTGGTTTTGAAGACCAACTCGTGAGGTTCATCTAAAGATCGAATGAGACAATCGTCTAATAGGATTCCGTTGAGATAACCCAAGTTCAACACTAAGGTTCAGAATACTTCAAGGATTTTTCATTGTCGTAGGACTTTCTTTCATCGTCAAGCCCCTAAATTTTTCATGTGATGATCATTGACTGAACAAGGTCTAAACCACTCCAATGGCTTTTGCTGTGTAGAACTGATGCTGCCCAATCCAAAGCACATATTTTCCAAGGCTTTTCTTGACACTAAGCCCCAAGACTTTTTGTATGCTGCAGACGACCTCGCGAACATGCTTGTGAGGCTGCGTGAATTGAAGAAGGATCCCCTCCTTTTCCCTTTGATTTTTTTTTTGTGACGCACCCTGGTTTTTGCCTAGACTGCCCTTTCGGGTTTTCAATCTAGCGGGCATCTCTTTTGCGTCTTTTGTTTTTGTGCTCTAACTTTTGCCTAGGCCGCTCTTTACGAGTTTTCAACCTAGCGAGCCATTTTTTTTTTGAAAAGTATGTTTACTCGAAGGGGACTCAGTTGGAAGAATCTCATTAAGGAAAAAGATGAGATCTCAAGTTTAGTTGAGGAGAGATGGACTCTATTTTTTGGAAGATGATCCAAGCATTGACTCTTTTGGGGAGTGTATTCTCTAATGATGAGAGTGAGAAACGAAGAGGAAAGCCCCTAATGCAGATTTGATTACTCTCGAGAGTTTGAGTAGGGACTGACTGGGGGAGGAAAGGTTAGGAAGCCCCAGTTTCGATGCTTGGATTTCAAGAGTGTGTATGAGAATGGCTAAGAGGAAGCCTCTAGACTCAACAAAGAACGCTATATGGCTCAAAGGTCTAGAAAAGTTGCTATACTTTTAATGGACCTTGTATCATCTAGAAATTTCTTAACGAATTTGAAAAGAAAGCCAATCATTAGTATGAATTAACGCTAAACATTTCTCTTTATGGATTGATGTTGAAAGTCTTCTTCATTTGCGTTGCCATTCGGGCTTCATTGTAAGAGGATGTTGAGGGATCCTCTTTTCTTCATTGATATCACTTGACTCTTCTTCTTTGCGAGAGAGTCCTTCTTGCCTTTGTTGAAATTTCATCCTTGTTGTGGGGCGATGAAGGCTTGAGAGTTTTTCTTCTCTTTTTTTTTTTTTTTTGATGCTCTATTTTTGCCTAGGACGATTTGAGGAGTTTCGACCTAGCGAGCCTTTTGTTTTATTTTTGTACTCTCAAAGCCTTGAATTGAGTAGCCCCACTTTTCTTGGGATGAATGTTGATAGCAGCGCCTTTGACTTCCTTCGTTTGTTGATCTTCGACTTTCAACATGAGTAATGTTTAGCCTTAAGCCTTCTAAGGATAGTTTTCATTTCAAACTTGTTTAGAAGTTTCTATTTTTCGTGATGATTTAAGGAATGAGGGTCCACTATTCAACATAGATCAAATGATACTCATAAAGAAGAACAACTCTTGGGAAAGTGTTTAGGGTAAAGAGATAACTTTTATTGATAAGAAAATTTGAAACAGACTCGATAGTTTACTTGACACAAACTAGAGAGGATAGAGATGTACTAGAAAGACAGAACGACTCTTCGAGAACATACTAGGAAATTTACCTAATCTATGTTTTTTTTTCTTCTTTTCTTTTTTTTTCAAAGGAAAAAGGGAGAGGACAATCGGAGCCCCAAGGTGGTGATGCTTCAGTTGATCTTGCCGGCTTCATACAAGTCTTGGATGGCATCCCTCAAATTGTAGCAATTGTTGGTGTCATGACCACTAAACTGATGGTAATCGCAAAATTTGTCGTGGTCCCAATCTTCCCTCATTTTCTTAGGATGATAGTCTTCCATTGGCTTCAGTTTTCCTTGGCCTACTAGATCATCGAACATTTCCTTAAGAGTAGCCCCACCAAAATCATGATAGGTACGACCGGTGCTCCCCTTTGTTGGACAATTCTCCTTTTCTGAATTCTTTCTAAGAAGGATCAATTCATCAACTCTAAGGCCTGATTTATGGAGTTCGAGGAAACTAGGGAAGTAATTGCCGGCAAGCTTCTCTTGGTATTCTTCGCGGAGACATTGAAGTAGGATATGAATTTGTTCGTCTAGGCTTGGCCTATCAATGATTTCAGTCAGTTTGATCCTCCATCTCTTGACGAAGTCTGCGAATGATTCATTCGGAAGTTGCTTGGTTTGCTCGAGGTCTCTCCTAGTAGTGCGGTAGGTAGTGTTGTCCTCAAATTGTTCTTGGAAGGCACGACTGGCGAGTGGCCAATCAAGCCTCGTGGAGAGTGGAAGAGTCATGTACCAATCTCTAGCGGCACCATCAAGGGTTTGAGGGAAGCATTGAACTAGCAAGTTGTCATCGACACCCATAGGTAGCATGGCCCAAGAGTAGGTTTCCAAATGAGCTTTAGGGCAAGTAGAACCATTGAATTTTGCAATGTCAGGTGTCTTGTATTTTCTAGGAAGCTTTGACATGGATTGACGAAGGGTGTCATATTCAATAGAGAGCGAGGCTCCCTTACTCACATCGAGGGATGCAAGTTTCTTTTCTAGCATTGCCATGGTAAGGGGTTTGTTCTTGCTTTCCTCCTTGCTTTCTTTCTTGGAAGCATAACTCTCATTGTCGGAGGAGGAAGATGATGAGCTAGACTCATACACCTTTTCCTTGTGCTTGCGGTGCCTTTTAGCTTTCTTAGTGTATGATACTTCATCATCGGAAGAGGTCCTACTTTCTTTCTTCTTTGAGCTTAATTCGGCCAATTGTAGTTTCATGGCTTGGAGTTCGTCAACCATGGCTTTCATTTCTCCGGCTTGGATTCTTCTTTCAAGTTCTAATCGGGCCTCCATTTCATCGGCTTGGGCTTGTAGCATTTCTTCATATCGAATCATTTGATCCTCAATTTCCTTCTTGAGTGCTTCAGAATTCATCGTGTCGGAAAGAAATTGAGATGCTACCGTTGGAGAGGCAAGGGAGCTTGACGACCTTAGAGATGAACTTGAGATATCCTAACGAAACGTCTTTTCGAATATTAGCCCCAAATGATCCTAGATGGAGAAAAAGGATGATGGTTAAAATTACCTCACGAGTGATTTTTTTGAAGTTTTTATTTTTATTAGAGACGGAGTTTTGACTCAAGGAGGGAGCGCACATCGATCATCAATTACAAACACAGATTCTGCAAACAATATCTCGCGTGAGACGAGGTCATCTCGCACGAGATAACCATCCGGAAAGATGGATTTTCCTTTTTTTTTTTATTTCCTAAATTCATGGTCGGACGGACAAAGATCCGTTTTCTATCTAGCATCCTAGGTAAATCTTACAGGTATACGTAATTCAAACCAAACCTAGGGACTCGATAATTAACCATTCTTTGTAAAATAAAGCCACGTAAAATTGACCGGAAGGATTTTTTTTTTAAAAGGGACTTCCGAAAGGGTCATTCCGAAGGGACGTTTCCGAAGGGACTTTTTCTTTTTCCGAAGGGACTTTTCCGAATCCTTTCTCGATAGTCAATTTTACATTAACTTTACTTTGGTCAAAGACAAGAAAGATTACCAAGTCGAAACCGACCGGTCACGGAATGTTCCTAGAAGAGACAATCTACATGATAATGTGGCGATGCAGGGCTGGAAGGCTAGGCTCCCCGCGATATGACAATCTAAGTGGATTGAATACGCGGAGTGGGATTGTCCAACTTCGGAGAGACCGGCGACTAGGTGGTTACCGTCATCCGTCCTTAGTGTGGGTCCCGGGTTAATCGGGGTATGCAGTGCAATGACAGAGATAGCATGAGTGCGCGTGTGTGAGAGTCAATCTAGGTGATAGAGTAAAATAGAGATTTTTTTTTTGAAAAAACAAAAGAAAACAGATAGTGGCCGCACCAAATGGTTGCCTACGTTTCTCCCAATTTAGGAAGACTCAGGCCGTCGTAGTTCCACATAAAGAGAGATAAAGAGAGAGAAATAATTTAATTTACAACTCCCGAATCCCCAATGGACCGGACTTTAATTAAATAAAACCCAATCACACGCAGTTCATAAATAATAATCAATTATTTAAATGAAATAAAGATTCGAGTTCTACACCTTAAGGGAGGCCTTAAGATGTGGGAACTCTGCAGATAATGAATTCTGGGATCCCCCTTGCGTGTTCGGCTCTCGTCTTGGACTATGAGATGAACGGGAGAAACCAGAAAACAACCAGATTGCCGAGGCGATATCTCGCGCGAGATATGATATCTCGCCGCGAGACATGCCTCATCTGAGAGCAGAAAATTGAATTTACAATTTTTTTTTTGAAAACCTCTCTTTTAATTTTGACGCAAGTTTAAGCCTCTTAATTTTAAGTCCCCAGCGGAGTCGCCACTGTAGCGTTGTGAGGAAAATTTCATCTTTTCATCTTTTTGAGTCGCCACCTATATTATTCGATTGGAAACATAGGAAAACCATTTTGAAAGAGATTTGGGTTCGGGGCTTAGGTTATGAAATGGGTAGGTTTAGAAGGCATCCATTTCACCCAATTCGGAGATCGGTCTTGCTAAAGAAAAGAGAGGTTTTCAATCTTTTTAATAAAATAATTAAAGAAGAACAAATAAATCCTAATCAATTTCTTGATTAGGAATGTCGGATTGTATGCTTCGAGATCGCCTCCATTGACTGAAGGGACTCTAGGCTAATCCTTTTGATGGGATCACACTACTCTAAAATCAATAGAGAGGTTGAGAAGAGAAACGAAAGTTTAAAGGATGATTACCTTTTGAGAAGAGATTCGGACAGAGTTTCGACTCAAGTTTAGAGTCGAACCTTGATTCGGACAGAGCTTCGCCTTGATCCTTGATTTGGATCTCGATGCGGACGGAGCTTCGCCTTAGTCCTTTGATTCGGGCTTCGATGTTCGTCAATCAACGTGGTTGAAGGAAGAATTTAGGAGTTGTTTGTGAGTGATTTGAAGGAGTCTTTCGTGGAAAGAAACCAACAAATTGTGTGTGTTGTGTATTTTCTTGATCAAGGATCAGAATTGTCGACCCCTGAAACACTGGAAGTCATCCAGTATTTATAGGAGGTTGGAGAGGTGAAGGTGGAGAGGTAAAATCTCCTAGGAAGGTTCCGTAACTCAGCCCGATTGGATACCCGAATTGATAAGGTTTTATCCAAAAAGAGAGTTTGAAACGGAGAAGGAGAGTGATTTCTGCATATCCTGTCGAGGGGATATCTCGCGCGAGATATGATATCTCGTGCGAGATAACTAGTCTGATGACTATTTTGTCCTCTCCAGTTGTTCTGTTAGTCAGTTAGGTCCAAAACTAACGAGGTTAGTTAGAAACTTTAACGAAACATGACGAAACTGATATGCTTTCATCAAAACATAAAAGAGAGATGAAGAGTAGTGTAATCATGTAATTATGGGTTCAGAATGGGGTGTCTACACCACCATATGAAGAACAAGGCGATCGTTCGAAACTGGTGCTCCCACGTTCTTAAGTTGATTGGCCAATTGCTTCAACTGTTGACAGTAAGTGGAGGCTGACGAAAAATCTGCCATGACCGTGTGTGAAAATTCTTGTTCGAGTGCCACCGCCCGAGAATTTTTATTGTCCTGGAAAATGTCCCAAAGCCTTTCCCATGCCGCTTGAGCAGTGCAATCAGGTTCCAATATGGTGGTGAGGAGGTCGTTGGAGATGGTGGAATAAATCCACCCAAGGACTTGTGCATCAAGAGTAGCCCACAAATCTTTCTCCTCATCCGTGGAAGGAGCTTTGTCCTTCTCAAAAGGAATAATGTGGTTCATAACCCATGTGGAACGGGTATAAATTTGAATAGTTCGGCCCACGTCGCATACTGGACGTTCTCTAGATCCAAGGTGACAGCGACGTGATTCTTGATGTTCGACACCGCCAACGTTGGATGATAGAGGAACTTAGAAGATGGCGACATGGTGCGGAAAAGAAGAAAAAAAAGACTGAAAGAAATAAACGGGAAATCACAAAGGAAGAGGCGCAGTGGAAGAAAAAGATCTAAATCAATCGTGATACCATCAAAGATAATTTATTTCCGTGGTTTACAAAGTCATGTACATATGGTTATAAAGGGATATGACTCCCAATATTCTATGCAACTAATCTAGCTAACAAACCTTTATTCTAGGTAACTGACTATCAACACAAAGGAAGAGATAATACTAATATTTACAGAATATTTATCAACTGATATAAATATTCTAACACATAGTATATTGGAGTGTGTTTCATTTTTATCATCGATTTTTTTTTTGTCATCATAATTTAAATAATGATGTCATTTTATACCCAAATTTGCTATTTAGACCTAACTTTATATATTTTTATCATCATACTACAAACGATTTTGTCATTTATAACCCAAATTTGTTATAATATGACACTTATAGGTGTTCACGGTTCGGATTAGTCCGATTTTTGTCAAAATTTTAGAAAATCAGAACTTGACCAAATACTTCGGTTCTGTAAAAATTTAGGATCGGGACCAGACCATTACATTATAGGACCGGTCCCATCGGTCCGATTCTAATGGTCCGATTCTACAAATTACAATATAATATAATCTATATATACTCCCTCCGTCCAGTTACATACTTCACACTTTCTATTTTGGGCGTCCAATTACATACTTCACACTTTGTCTCCTACATTATTTTAATACTCACAACACCATTATAATTTACTATTCCCTCCACTCATTCTCTCTCCTATTTTACTTTTACACTCACAACATTATATCATTATTTTTTTCCTTAAAAATTGTGTGAACAGTAAGTGTGAAGTATTAACTTGGACGGAGGGAGTATATAATAACAAGATCTTGGTAATTTAAGGGGCTATGAGGGGCATTTTTGTCATTTCACGCCGTGGCAAAGAGGCAATTAACAAGGCTAAAAAGCCACGTGGCAGCCTACTATTCGCCGGAGTTTTTTTTTTTTAAATCAGTTTGGCCACGTGTCGAATGAAGGAGGAGGAGCACTTCAGTCATTTCGATGGCGCGTGATTGAGAAGCGCCGACAACGGCGCGTTCAAGAGCTTTTCCAGTTTTTTTTTTTTTTTTGGTTGCGCCACATGTCACCTCCCCATTGGCTGGACGGATTTCAAAAAAAAAATTATCCCATTTATTTGACCTCAATTATTATATATTAAATTAATTTTTTTAATTTTTTTTTTCACCAAAATTCATAATTTTTTTTCTCTTTGAATAGAGACTATTTTCATTTGATTTGGACACAGAAAAAAAACATTTTTTAAAATATAACTTTTTAATTATCCTTTGTTATTTTTTATTTTTCATTTTTCAATATGGTTTTAGTCAAAATTATTTAAGTGTGAACTATTTTTTTTATTATAAATGATAATGGTAATAATATTAATTTTACTAATTATAAAAATAAATAATATAAAATAAATTAAAAGTGATGGGGTGTAGGATAATTAGTTGGAAGGGGTAATATGGTTATTGGTTTATTTTAGTTCGATACATCAAACCATTTATTTATTTTATTTTAAAAAAAAGAAGCATAGTAAATAAAATATTAATTACTTTTATTAACAATTACACAAATAAAGTGGATAGTAAATGATTTATTTTGTTTCTTATATTTTTGGTGTAAAAAAAAATCAAGAAAATAAAATAAAATAAAAGTGGTGGGATATAGGACGATGAGTTGGAATAGTGTTGAATTATTTATATATATATATATATATATATATATATATATATATATATATATATATATATATATATATATATATATATATATATATATATATATATATATATATATATATATATATATATATATTTATAATAAAATATAAGTGGATAGTAAATGATTTATTTTGTTTCTTATTTTTAATTGGTTAAAATTATGGGAGTCAGAATTACACGGGCCTAAAGAGGCACGTGAATGGATTTTTTTTTATAATTTTAGTTTTGTATTTTTCATCGTATTTGTAGTTAACATTAAATAAGTGTGAAGTATTTATTTTAAATAATAAATGATAATAATAATAATAATAATAGTAATAGTAATTTTACTAATCATAAAAATAAATGATATAAAATAAAATAAAAGTGGTGGGATATAGGATGATGAGTTAGAATGGTGTTGAATTATCTATATATATATATATATATATATATATATATATATATATATATATATATGATAATTTTAGTTTTGTATTTTTCATGGTGTTTGTAGTTAAAATTAAATAAGTGTGAAGTATTTATTTTAAATAATAAATGATAATAATAATAATAATATTTTTACTAATCATAAAAATAAATTATATAAAATAAAATAAAATTGGTGGGGTATAAGATGATGAGTTAGAATGGTGTTGAATATATATTTAATATTAATAATTATATATGTATATTTTTTATTTAAAATTATATATGTATATTTAATATTAATCATTATATATGTATATAAATATAATTACACCTACCTTGAACTTGAAGCTTCATTATATATCAAGGCCAAGGCAATTTTTGATTCGTTTCCTTTCGATGTGGGAAATTTGCCTTGGCCTTGGCCTTGGCCTTGCCTCGACTCGGCCTGCCTTGGCCTTCGGCTTGCCTTGGCTCGGCCCTTGGCCTTGGTCTTGGCCTTTATCCCACATGGGAAAAAAAACAAAGTAAGATGAGTTGCCTTGGTTATATTGAGGATGAATCTTAGCCAAGCATGCATGATTCGTCTGGGGTATTATTAATGGTCGGCTTGACCTTGGCTCAGCCCTTGGCCTTGCCTTGGTCGGCCTTGGCCTTGGACTTGGCCTTGAACTTTATCCCACATGGAAAAAAAATCAAAGGAAGATGAGTTGCTTTGGTTATATAATGAGGATGAAGCTTAGCCAAGCATGCATGATTCGTCTTAGGCATTATCAATGGTCGGGTTGGCCTTGGCCCTGACTTTTTTATTTTTTAAAAAAATAGGTCAAATTGAATACTC